>LWDY01000044.1:0-147128 GCA_001624995.1 Puccinia horiana | reverse complement strand
AAGGTAGAAAGTGATGAAGAAGCTTGATAAAATCAGTCACGTGTTCGATGAGCAGTTAAACTGAAACGTTTACCAGAAGGCAGCCGCATTCACAAGTTTTCTCGACTCTCGTACGGTGAATTTGAACTGGCTTGACACATGCGACCTGAAAGCCATCTGCACCAGTCAACACAAGCGGGACCACCCTGACCCACCTTTGTGCTTGGTTTTGTTGTTTGAACCCAGCGACGCTTGTGCAAACAACATCTCCATACCGAAATATTATCTCCCCCTCCCCCCAAGACTCGGAGTAGCAGGAAGCCCGAAAAAAATAGGTGATTATCTCTTGCTCATCTGCTTCATCTTCCTAATTACTCCTGACTCACGTTTACATCTGCTCTTGCTTTTTTTTGGCCTCTTCTCTAGCACTGTCACTAAAAGCAAGATAGGACCGATAAGATGTTGAAACCTATTTGTCTTGTGTTGGCCGCCTCGATTGAGCTCGCCAACGCATTTGCTGATCGTGAGTGAAATTTTTTAGATTGATCGCGCGGAACTTGAAAAATCTGGCAAATCTGGCATTCAATCCAACCACTGTTTATCAAGCTGTTCACTACAGTCGCTGGATGCACATTACCCAACATCCAAGCGGCATTCAACTTACGATTCATCAACTACGGAACAGATTTAATTACCGGGGTGAACAAACCATTCCACCCAAACGCCTTGGATTTACCAGCACCTATGAACATTCATGTGACGGAAGCAGTGGCAAGTTTAGCTGGTCCACTGTCGGAAAGAGTTCCTGCACCATTACAAACAACTCTGAAGACAAACCTATGGCCTTTCTACTACTTCATCCCGGTTGTGACATGACCATGATTCGTTGGCTTCAACCCGGCCAAGCCCAGACGGTTGAATTTCCTCCTAATTGGATTGTATATCAAACACAACTAGAGTTCTATCCAATACCACATGTAACCCCATAGCCGGAGCAGCTGAAAATAAAATAAAACCCATCAACATGAGTGATGCTCAACAATGCGGCAGTTCTGTGACACAATTAGAGCATCTCCACCGTGGCTGCCAACCCATGCAACTATCCAAGACGTAACAGCCCAAAACCACGACTTCCTGGTGGACCGTGGCCATCTGCAGGGGCTGAAGATCCTGCCAGAAGTCCTCCACTGGGGCTGCTCAACCACATCATAATTTAGACAATTGACTCCTGGGTGCTGTAGAATTCACACATCTGGCAACACTATAGCACCCCATTGCCACAAGCTTCACAAGACTTTCTTATGAAAAATCATAAATCACCATGTCTATTGAGATCAATTGACTTGAACACCTCAAGCTTACAAGTTTGGTAGCTTGTGGTGCAAAGATCCCTTGGCACCGGATACTGAAGCCATGGCACAGTTACTGAGAGATGACTCCATGAGGTGGAGATGGTCCAACATATTCTGCCTCCTAGACAGGTTATTTTTCTTGTTGCAATTGCTTTTGGAACTCTCACCTCCTGCCCTCAGCCTCAGGATTGTCTCTTCATTCTTATTTCATTTTCTTTCTAGTTCTTTTCATTATCTCACCATTTTCTGTCCCACAATTTTTCCTAAGTGTAACTAGTCACTTAATATTATTTAGACTGTGATAATTAAACACTCAGTTCTCGACATAATTTTACTTGAAGAAGCCTGAAACTCACTCCTGTTGTGTCACTGATTGATTGGACCAGGGTGTTTTAACCCCCTGGAGCTGAAGTACAGCTGATTCTCAAGAAGAACCAGAATCTGCTGCCTGATATAACCATTTGAGGAAAATGAGTTTCAACAACTTTCCAATTCAAAAAAATGAAACCAATCAGGGATCCCAAACAATTAATCAGTTTTCAGAAATACTGAAGTACTTCTTTGACCAAAAGTGCTTTGCTTCCAAGAAAATCATTATTCCTGTTGGCAAGAAAGTTATGATGGTAAATTCAAACCAGTGAATTGATATGATTGTGTAACTGTATACAATCCTCTCATAGATATAAGACTGCATTTCTAAGGTAAAATCTGTTTAATAAAGTACCAGCTAAATATCAGCTAATTGGAGCTCTGCATGCCTTGATACTTGATAGCAGAGGGGCTAGAAACTGGTCTACTAGGTTCTAGTACATACCAACATTGGTTAAAATGTATGCATTTCTGATATAAAATTACTGAATCACAATGTTAGACCATTACAACAACAATGAAACGATACCGAACTTAACTAAGTCCCTCCATTGGAGGGGGGACACTGTCCCGCAGGAGGGACTTACACCCTAAGTCAACCCCATGGCCTGAGAGAATTAGGAACTTGGCATTTTTCAATCCAGCATAGCTTCATCACAACACATTGTGTGCAGGAGATTGATTTTAAAAAAGTCCCCACCAAAAGTTGAAATTCTCTCAGGCTGCGGGGTCCACATAGCGCACAAGTCCCTGCGGGAGAGCGTCCCCCCTCCAATAGAGGGACTTAGTTAAGTTAGAAACAATACAATATGATACGATACCACCAGGGTATTGTGGATCGTATCTTTTTGCCGATACCCAGATTTTCAGAATCTGGGTATCGTATCGGAGGTAGTCTGGCAATACCATGTATTGTATCGCAATAAAATACCAATGTATCGGCAATACAATACTAATGTATTGGCAATACAATACCAATACATTGAGCAATACTTATAGAAAATAATGCATTCAAAGATTCATTTTGTAAAAAGAAATGGAGACAAAATAAGCTTTGGATCACTACAACTCTCATTTATCGCGATAATGGCCTCCTTCATTATCTTTTTGGCCTTCTTACGTTCTTCTTCTTGGTTTGCTTGATTGATGATGTCCTGGGAAGTCTTGGATGAGCCATTTGGCTTCACTCCTTGAACCAATTATTGATGAGAGCTCACACAGCGCTCATTAGTACGTGCTGCCAGACCTCCTCGATCACTTCCACATGTATCGGCTGCTGCAGAGAAGCATCTCTCAACACTCGCAGAAGTGGCTGAGCAAGCTAGGTAGTCCTTAGCTAAGGTGGACAGAATTGGAAATTCTCAGTTGTGTTCCTAGTAAAAATGGAATTTCTTTTGTCAACTAAATTTGAAATGGAATTTTGATGAGATTATATGGAATGCAACTCACTTTCCACCATTTCAAACACTCACCGGCTTGAGATGTTGGTAATTTTCATTTGCCACCAAGGTATATGTGTAGTTCATCTGAAGCAGGTGCCTCAACAGCATCAGGGAAAAAATCAACATCTTCTAGAGCTCGTTCCCTTCCTTCGGTTTTGTTTTCTACAGTTGCAGCTGGTTCTTTTGATATCATGATGGTGTTTTATATTGATTTCTGATTATCAAACAGATCTTTGAGGAGTTCCATTGCGCGAGAATAGTGTGTTGGAAACCACATCTGGAAGATTGAAAGGCGGAAGCTTGGGTTGAGAGCCGTTGCTATTAAAATAGCATCACAATTGAGAGCCTCATTTAAATAGGTTTCAGTCTTTGAGCGCATCTTGATAAGCATCCTTTTGAATTCTGGCTCTGTGGCATTCTCGAGACTTTTATTGACAAATGTCTTGATGTACCGGTATTCAGATATAATTAAGCATCCCGATGAGGTGTCGCCCTCCATCTTTTTGGTGATAAAATAAAATTCCTGTGTAGGAGATACATGTTCAGGTACACGATCTCATTTGATTTGATTCAAGGAGAATAAGAAATAAATTTGACTCACGGCAAGAGTGCTGTTTAATGAGTTTACCGTATCCCACTCGCCTCTAGAGATCTCGGTATTATTGTAGTAGTTTTTACCTCCTTCCCGTTCCTGTCGGTCGTTTTAATTTTCTATCAACTTGCTGATAATCTTGTGAGCTTGATATCCACGATCCCAGATTTGAAACTTGATGTTCCAACGAATTTCGTATCCAGCAATGAGGCTGGGACCGTTGAAGTCCAGCTTTGAGCACCAAGGAGTGTACTCTGATCGTTTTGCAGCGGATGAAGTGATCCTTTGAATAACAAAGTCCACTTTCTTCAAGATGTTGTCGATCTTATTTCCACTCATCTCAGGTTGATCACAACGGTTTAGATGGTCTGAATTCTCTTCTTCGCTTGGATTAATTTCTTCTTCTTCATCCTTCAAAGACAGCACTACATCCTCCTCAACAAATTCCTCAGTCGGTTCAATCTCTTCGGATTCTTCAATTATTGGAGCAAGACCAGGTACATGGCCAAGAGTGCTTTCTTTAGAAGCGACTAAGCCTTTGCTAGAGAGTTGAATTTCTTTGAGCCCTGCGTTGAGAATCAGAGCTACCTTATGACAGAAACATTTTATGTGACTCGCTTTCAGATTGATGCTGACTCTAGTCTTCTTCCAAATTAAGCAAGCAACTTCAGGTGCCATGGTCAAGTTATTAGATCCGGAATCGGTTGTCTGCGCTAATGTGTATTTATAGCAAAGAGTTTAAATAATTAGTTAGACTATCCATCACATTGAGAATATGAAATCACTGTCTTATGTTCAAGCTTGAATTTGGATAAAATGTTTGCAAAAGGTATTGCTAGAAGCTTCCCTTTATGATTCGAAGCAATATATTTCAGTCCGAGATGGGAGATTTTAAACTTCCAGTCATCTGTAACATAAGCAACTGAGATCCCCTTGAAAGCATGATGATTGCCTCTTGTTGTCCAAACATCATGGATCAAGGTGATCTTAGAGCTAAGTTCCTGAAACAATACAAATTGGTTGGTTTCACGTCAAAGAAGAAGAAAAGATGAGAAAGTGACTAAGTACCTGTAATTCTGACACTGCCTTACTTTGAAGATTCATATAGAGACGGTGAGCTTCAGTTGCAGCCCAGGTTTGGGAGTAGATGTGGATTCAATGGCAGACGTAATTGAAGGCCAATGCTAGCAGAAAGTCCTCGATCCAATTCCAAGGCAAAGAGAAGCAAATGAGCCACATTACCAGCAACTGATTGAATACCTTCAAGTCAAAGCTGCTGTGCTCCACGTATTTTGTCATCATATCTTGCTGTTTTGACTTCTGATGTTCTTCAAGCTCTTTCAGGGTCAATGGAAGTTTGCAACCAGAGGCTATAGCGTCAGATCTTGCGGAGCAGGGTAGGCAGGTGATAGTACCATCACAATGTTTGGTCAGATTTGATCGAGTACCCCTCCCTTTTTTGTAAGTGTTGTTGCTCCATTTGCACCTTTACATGAGCTTCTCTCCTGTATCTTCCTTGTTTGCATGGAATGGATCCTTGAAGTAGTCATTGATATCATCAAAGATAGTTTCTTTCTTTTATCTAGTTTTTCTATTGTTTTCTTCATCGGAGGCTTGGGTTATGTCTATGATATCAGATCCTGGGTTGGGTTTGGACTCATTGTTGTCGCTGGGAGTGTTTTTTTTTCTCTTCTTGTTCTTCGGTTTAGATTTTTGTTTGCTGTTGATAGAAGTTGCTGGGTTTGATGAAGTTGAAACTTGTGATCGTTTGCGTCTTTGAGTTTGGGAGAAACATGCAGTAGCTGGCTGGCTCTGGGATTTGGTTTTGTTGTCAGTCTCTTGGTCTTGAGAAGTAGTACTAGTGGGGGATTGAATTGGCCGTGTTTGTGATCTTCGAGAATCCTGGCTAGGTTGGATGAATTTGAGATTGGACCGTACAGGTGTGATTATACGGGTTGAATGGCGGTTTGGAGATCTGGATGGTGTTGCAGGAGGGGAGGCTGATGGTTGAGTCATTGTTGCAGAGTTGAGGACAAAAAATTGAGAGAATAGCAGGTCAATGCCAATGCCAAAGCCCAATCAAGTTATCAACTGCTGGGTTTAAATTTACGGATGCATGCATGTGCTCCGCAGTCCTGATGTCCGATTCCGTGTAATCCGAAATCAGGACTGCGGCAAATCCAAGTCTTTGGTCTCAGCTATGTTGTGTAGCTGAGACCACAGGGTCTGGACCGAGGTTGGGACCACTGGTCTCAGCTAGCAGCTCAGTCAATTATGACCCGATACACCCTATATGTATCGGGTATTGTCCTGGGTTGTATCGCTCTACCCGATACACACCCAATGCCAATTGGAGTATTGTATCTGTTGCCAAGACAGAGACAATGTATTGGTATCGGTATCTTCCAGCCGATACCAATACATGTGATACACAGTATTTCGATATGATACACTGCCAATACCAATACGTGTCCCGTATTGTTTCAGCGTTGATACATGGCCTTTGCCTGTAACATGAATGTCCTGGATTTTTATCAAGATAGGGGTGAAACAGCCTTATTGCAACGTGGGTTGGACGTGAGTCATCTATTCACGCATATCATGTGGAGGTAAAAAACTCTCCGCTGGAGGAAAAGTAGGCATAATTGCAAAGATTACTACACAACAAGGGTTTTGATGGTTCCAAAAAAAAAAAAAAAACCTACCTCTGATCTCTCGCAGGGACTCTACCCGTCCTAAAGTTCCGGGCCCTCTCTCTGGTCTTAGTGTTGTATTCCCTGCTCCTGTTCCTCTGGGGGATGTGGTTGTTCCGATTCCACAGTCCTCTCCCGTTCCGGTTGGACATTTCCTCCCTCTCCTTATTAAACCAATTGGCGTGATGGGTGTCTTGGCAGTTCCTCTGTTTGTTTTACCTGTTGGGCGGGTTTTGGAAATCTTGAATCCTTCTTCCTCCGGTTGTCTTCAGCTTCCCCGTTTATGGGTCAAAATCTACCTTTGGCCCCCCTGGGAGGGAAGGGTTTTCTTGGTAGCCCAATTCTTCTCGGTTACGGGAGACTCCGTGTAGGTCCGCTGCCAAGCTTTCCCTAAACACCAACACATCGGTAGCTTCCACCAAGTCGTCATCTTTGATGATCTCGCATTGGAAAAAGCTCGATTGTACTGTTATGTCATACCGCAGACCTGTACAGAAACCGTCTTTCTTCCTGATGTGGACGACTGTTTCTCGATGAATTTGGAAGAGCCTAGTCATAGATGTATACCTATAAATGTCCCGTAAAATTGTTTGCATGGCCTGGTGGTTCCTCGACCATTGTACAAAGGCCTGTGACCATTTGTCGGGAGCCGGGTGCCCATTTTAGCGCCTCTCTTCCAGCGATGCATCTCCTACGCACTTTTCTGACGTGAAAGTGGCCGCTCTTTCCTGCCAATCAGAGTCAAAGATCGTTAGAGGGAACGAGCCTTTTAGCTCTCGTAGATTCTTGTCATAAAAGGCGGGTAAGCCACAAAACTTGTGCTCAGGAACGCCACCTAAAGTCATTGTGCGACCACCGGTAGTGGGTCTGGTTTTTGGGCTTGTTGGACAAAGGTCAATTTGTTTGGAGGTTTTTCCGCTTCCTTGTTAACTTTCTCTTTGCCAGGGTTCAAGTGGGACCCTTCGTTCTTCTTTGCCAAAGTTACTTCCGCCAAGAGGTTTATAAGGGTCTTTGCCCGTTTGGTATCGCCCCTCTCTCTCGCAGCACAAAGTTGGTCCAGGATCATCTCTGCCTCTCCATCTTCGTCTGTGCTGCTCTGATGGCCGTCTCTTTTGTCCTGAACCTCGATTGCAGGGACTTGTTTTTCCCTGGTTTTACCCCCATCCGTCTTCTCTTTGGGAACTATGTTGCTAAGAAAAGGAATTTACAATCCATAGTCAACAAATGTCCTTAGTAAGGGGATTCACAGCGTAAATGTAGTCTCCTCAGTGAGGGTATTGGTGTCAATCTCGTACCTGCGGGAGAGTCTCCTAGAGCGTCCATCAACCCATTGTCATCACCGTTATCCTTGCTCAAGTCTACCCTCTCTTCCGGTTGGTTCTTCTCTACCCTACGCTGTTCTATCGATAGGATCACGGCCTCTTTCTTCTGCTGCCACCAATTCCTCTTGGGTCCTGTTGGTCTGAGCGCCATCGATTGCTCGAGTCATTTTCTTTGAATCACAGGTATGTTAGTCAGCTTCTCTGTGTTGCAGGTATCTGAGGTAGATCACGGAATTTGAAGTAGAGAAAAATTTTCTTCCTGGAAACCTACATTTCCTTCTATCGGGCCTGCTTGCGCGGCTGGTACGATCAGGACTTCTGCTGGTAAGGAGAAGTTTGTCTTTGTCCCAATGTGGCAGCCGGCTGTGGTTGCCTTCAGCCGCGCGCGCTGCACACTGCAGGCCCCTAGCGCCTCTAGCGCTCCATGGACTTATGTTTCCTCGCCCCTGTGTCCCTCCGGACACTAGCAATGACCACAGGTTGCAGCCTACCCTGACCTTATCACAAGTCCCATCGCCTGCCGGCACTCAGGGGCGCAAAGCGCCTCGCGCACATGCGCGACCTCCCGTGCTCTGTGAGACAGAGAGGCTTTGTTAAGCTCGGGCCTACCTGTTGTTCATAATTACCCTAAGAGCATCTTTACCGGTCCGGCTAATTTGGCCCGTGACCAAAACTCAAGCTAAGGCGCAGCTAGTTAGCTGCGGCCGCTTCAACTACATTGGTTTGAGCTAAACCCCACCGGTAAACTACAAGGCGGGGAGGATGAACCGTCCCCGTGACCCATCTCTCTTCAACACTGTGACTGGCTATCCAGCTACTGTCACGATAGATGTCGGGTTGCTCTGATGCCCAATCAGTGCCCCAATGGCCGTCATCAACCCACAACCCAAACCGCTTGTTGATGTGTAGTCTCATCTTCTTACTTGTTTCTGCTGTTCTTTATACTTGTATCTGTCACACTCTGTGACATCTCTCTTTCATACTATCTGGAGCACAGATCGTGGTGGGATCTCTTCTTCATCCTTCCATGATCTTAACACACTCTCATCTTGTGTGTCTTTGTTCCAGCCTATAATCTTGCTACCAACAGGTTATGAGCCCGCTGTCTTACTAGCTATGCCTGGACAATCTTATACTATTGATTGTTTTCAATCCCGAAGGATCAAAAATCATGACTGATTCAAAGATCTCTGATCTTTTGTCGGCTAAAAAATCTTCTGATGCATCAAACAACTAAAAGCAACTGGTCCAGACTCTAACTATCTGGACTGGGAATTTGTTCTGGATATGTTTCTGCAGTCTACGAAGGTTGCCTATACTCTGTCGCGTATGGATGTGTCAACCAGACCTGCTTCGTGGACTCAAGATAACATCTCGGTTTGTTCTGTCATCTCTAGAACAGTTCATCCCTCAAACTATTGGTACATTCATCAATTTCGAGTTGATGCTGCTGGCATGTGGAATTCACTTAAAGAAACTGATCAAGATTCTTTGTCTGGTGGACGCATGTTTTGGCTACAAAAACTCATTCAGTCAAAAATGACTTCTGATGATGTCGATTCTCACATTGACGAATTGAGTGTTGTCGCCAAAAAACTTCAGGCTCTTATCACTCCTGATAATCCTCTGACGGCGGACGATATTCATTCTTCTGCACTCCTTATTTCTCTCCCTGACAATTGGTTGAATTGTATTTCCTCCTTAATGAATGAAGAATGTGTTCCATCCTCTCAAATCATCTCTGCTTTAAAGTCTGAATCTCTTCGTCACAAGTCTCGAGGTGAAGAATTCAATCCCATTTCGGTTTCTAAAGCCGAAACATCCTCCTCTACTCATAACTCTTCTGCACTTTCTGCAAGAGACTGAACCACGATCTTACCTCGTGCAACAACACTGCAAAAATTTTGAAAGAGCACAAGGCTTTAAGGCATCAAGAATACCTAAATAAGAAGGACTCTCCAAATCTCACAAAGTCGAAACAACCCGCCAAACATCAAAAATCCTCTTCTGCTCAAGTAGGTCATACTTCAATTGTTGAAGTTGGCGACTTTGGTGACGATTCCTCTGATTATGAAGTCTCTGGAGCTGCGGCTCTACTATCCTCTCCAATTTCGTCGAATCAAACCAATTTGAATCTTGATTCCGGATGCTCCATTTCAATGATGCCTTACAAATCAGTTGTGAAAAATCCCGCCATCGATTCAACTCCCATTTGTTGAGCAGATAGCAGTACTGTGCGTTCAACTCATTCTGGACAATCCTTGATTCCGATTGGAATCAATGTTTCGGTAAAGACCCTGGCCGTACCAAATCTACACGAACCTCTCCTTTTGGTTGTTGGTCTGTGCGATGAAGGTCTTTTGCTTGTGTTCAAAAAATCCTCCTGTCAGATTTTCAAATCTTCCGATTTTAAGGTCATCGGTTCCAAAGTTGGATCAGGATATTGTCGAGGGAATTTGTTCTATCTTCCATCCACAAAAGATGTAAGATTCCCATCCATAACCTCCTCTGCGACTGTTATTCCATCTTCAAATTTGCCTACATTTGACTCATCCCTCCTTGGATATCACAATCTTCTCTCTCATCTAGGATTGCAATCTCATAAAGCGTATATCAATCAAAACGATATTCAACCGACTAGTATGAACGAAATTCAAGTTCAACAATGTCCTACTTGTGTTCAATCCAAAATGAGTCGATCAAATTTCAAATCACATTCTCCCTATCGCTCTAGAATCCCCGGTCTTGTCATTCACTCCGACGTTTGCTCTTTTGAACAAAAATCTTGTGAAGGCTATAACTACTTTGTAACCTTTGTCGATGACTGTTCTAAAAATGTAGTTGTTTATCCAATGAAATCGAAAAGTGATACTTTCCAATGCTTCAAGCTTTTTTGTGTCCTCTTTGATAAATCAGGCGCACACACAATCATCTCGCTTTGCACCGATAACAGCGGTGAATACATTTCAAAGGATTTCGAACTCTATCTTGCTCAATCAGGCATCAAACATGATCCAGGGCCTCCTCATTCTCCGAATTGAATGGAGTAGCTGAAAGAACAAACAGAACTCTCAACAACCTCGTTCGTTGTGCCCTAATCAGCGCAGGTCTACCTAAATCCTTTTGGGTTGACGCGATCAGACATATCATGTTTTCCTTTAATTCCTTTCCTATGAATACTCCGCTAGGATTCAAATCACCTAATTTGATCCTTGGTTTACCTTCCGTCAAAATATTGTCCATTCATCCCTTCGGTTGTTCTACATGGTACAAAATACCTGAAGCGAATCGGAACAAATTGGACCCTAAAGCAAATATCTCAATTCTTCTCTCTTATCTCTCAGACAGTAATGGATTTCGCCTTTGGGACTTGAAACGTAAGATTGTTGTAAAATCAAGAGATGTTCTTTTCAATCATAATTCGGATGAAACTCAATGTCTTACCAATTTGCAGAACATGCCGACAATAGTTGAACTTCCGTTGCCAATCAGATATTCGCCGATTTCAATTTCTCCTCCTGTACAGTCTTCTCCGTCACCTGTGGGTTCTCAATCTAACATTCGACACATTGAATTCAACTTGAATCCTTCTTCAAGTCAAAATCAAACATCCTTGTCACCTCATCATTCCCCTTCCCCTTCCAATCTAAATTCTCCCTCTCCCCTTTTGTCCTCTTGTCTAACTCGCTCTCGTAAAGTTCCAGATTGTCTAGGAAACTGGGCCAAACGGGCAGTCGCGACAGGTCTGGCTGACATGGTTGAAGCTCCAAAGACCTGGAAACAGTTATTACTATCTCCAGACTAATCACGGTGGCTGAAAGCGGCGAACGACGAGTTTGCTTCTCTCACGGGGATGCAAACTTGGGATCTTGTACCTCGACCTGAAAAACACCGAATAATTAAATCTAAGTGGGTGTTCAAGGTTAAACGTAACCCCGATCATTCAGTTCAAAAACTAAAAGGGTGATTGGTGGCTACGGGGTTGATTATGACGAAGTGTTCTCACCAACTTTATGGCTCAAAACTCTTTGGCTGCTATTCAGTCTCATGGCTTCAAAGAACTGGGCCGGAAGACTGCATTTCTTAATGGGCGACTTGATCACTGCATCTATATGGAGCAACCTCCTGGTTTTGAAGATCAGCATCATCCGGATTTCATGTGTAAAGTTAATCATTCTCTGTATGACTTAAAACAAGCTCCTTGTCAATGGAATATTGAATTACACGACACTCTAATCAAACTTGGTCTTACAAACTCTTCCTATGATCCTACGCTGTACTTCAAAATTACCAACAAACAAATCACCGGCACCATCTCAATTCATGTGGACAATTTGTCTGTTATCGGTGAACCATCTTGGGTTAATTCGATCATCAAATCTTTAGGGAAATGTTTCAAAATCGGTGCAGACAACGATTTGACTCACTTTCTTTCTCTGAAAATTACTTGAGACATTCCAAATCGTTTAGTGTATCTTGGTCAAGAACATTACATCGAAAATCTTCAAAAACACTTCTTAAGTGGTCAACTTTTCTCAGTAACGTCACCTGCCGATGATGCTTTTAAAGATCTTTCTCAGAGATCTTCAGATGAGCTTCAATCCTCAGGACCTTATCCACAACTTATGGGTAGTCTTCTTTGGCTCGGACAGTGCACGAGGCCCAATATTTCTTTTGTTGTGAACCGCTTGTCACAATTTCTTTGAAATCCGTCAGAATCTCATTGGTCGGCTGCTTTGCGAGTTCTGAAATATGTTGTGTCAACAAAATCTCTCAGGCTGAAACTCGGTGGTGATCTTTCGGTTTGTGGTTACTCAGATGCCGACTGGGCTGAAGATTGATGGTCTACTTCTGGCTATGTTTATTGTCTATGTTCAGCAACCATTTCTTGGAGGTCGAAGAAATAAGCGACAGTGTCATTATCCAGTACCGAGGCTGAGTACAAAGCCATGTCTGATTCCTGTAAAGAAGGTTTTTGGCTCCGTCGAATTCTCTCTGAACTTCACCTTTGTCCTCGACTTCCAATTCCTCTTCACGTCGACAACACAGCAGCGGAAGCTCTTTCAAAAAATCCCCAACATCACTCACATACAAAGCATGTACATGCTAGATTCCATTTTGTCAGAGAATGTGTGAAAAACAACAAATTCTCAATTGAACATGTCTCAACATACGAAATGTTAGCCGACATTCTTACAAAACCACTTTCGAAAACTCTTCTCGACAAGCATCGAACATTTTTAGGAGTGGTATAATTCACAGCAAGGGGGGGTGTTGATGTGTATTCTCATCTTACTTGTTTCTGCTGTTATTTATACTTGTATCTGTCACACTCTGTGACATCTCTCTTTCATACTATCTGGAGCACAGATCGTGGTGGGATCTCTTCTTCATCCTACCACGATCGTAACACACTCTCATCTTGTGTGTCTTTGTTCCAGGTATAGTACTTCTCTCTTTCTTATTTCTCTGCAATCTATCTTTCCATGATCTTAACACACTCTCATCTTGTGTGTCTTTGTTCCAGCCTATAATCTTGCTACCAACACCGCTGCCCTTGCGTCAGAAGGGGTCAGGGGGGCACTACGACCCTCAACAGCAGAGTGTGCATCACGTGACCGGTCAGGCTGGGATGGCTCCTGCCGGTCAGTTTATTTCCTTCCTTTGGTCCCAAACAGGACCCACTTCTTTTCCCCGGATAATACACCGGGTCATTGGGGAACATGGTAGATTTGCCTGCCTCGTTTAGCAAGGCATGGTTCCATTGTAGATTACAACACATATTACTTATTAATTGTAAGCAGTGCTCAGTTCCAGGATAATCAAGAGCCAGTAAGACTATTGCATACAGTTATAAAGTTTAATGGTGATAGAGGGAAAATCATAACATAAACAGGGGGGTGTGATGACGTGGTGCAACACAATAAGTACTATAAATTCCAGCCTTCCAGAGGATCATTCTGGCCGGCCGCTACAATGCTGCCTAACAGGTCAGTTCGGCTCGCCCCTGCTCAATCAGCAGCTCTCAGTACATGATCTCAGACTCAGTTGGAAGTCCTTGTGATTGCACCAGGATTGACTCCAAAGTATTATTCCCATCAAACAGCTTGCTGTCCCTGATGAGAATTGCTTTGGTATGACTGGCCAACCAGTCAAATAAATTGAGTAATGTCAAATTATATCGCAACCTGGAATGAGATGATTGTGACCTACGCTTGTTGATAACCAGCAGTTCCGCTATCTGCTGATCCATGGTTGTCCAGTGGGAAAGGCTTGGAACAGGGGTCACATATTTGTAGGCCAGCATGTGTAAGCGTATATGGGCGACTTGGACTTTATCTTGCAATGTGTGACGAGTGCGTAATGCGGTGTGGGTCATCGAATCACACTGCACTGAATTCTCCCTCCATACCTGGGTGGAATCGACCAATGATGGTTCAGCCTGGAACTGTGGATGATGGCTGCTCATGATCTGGCTCACCGAGTCCATCAAATCGAGAAGTTTGGGGATTTGGCCTTGGGGTCGATCAAACGGTGCTATGTTCTTCATAATCTGGAATCATGTGGGGTTATTATGATTTTTTGGTTGACTCTCCAGGTAATCAGAAATTCTTACCGATATCCTGAACATAGCTCGATGGTGTTGTATGCTATTGGTGCACAATTGGGATACTATGGCTACGGCACCACCTTCGGACCTTTCCCACCCTGCAGGAAACATGTTGTTGTGCAAGATCCCCCTTTCATACTGTTGGCAAAGTTCATGCTCCCCATCCCAACTCCATGAGATTACCGAAAATTGTGATGGGAAGCGTATATGAAATGGCGGATGGCTTACCTGTACCATGGCTCGTAAGGAGTCAGGGTTAGGTGTGTTGTTGGATGATGATATGTGGGAGTAGCTGGAAATCTGACCGTTCAAGAGAATTTCCTGTATGGTTGAATCTAAGTGACTCTTTGAGATGGCAGGGATTAGCAGGTGGTTGGGGGTCATTGCATAGATGTGGATGACCAACAGTTAGAACTCGGGGGAATTCAAACCCTTCAATCGTAGTTGGTCGCCGTCTCAATGTGGTTTGATTGGGGGTAAACTCTGAGGTGGTGGCTGGTCATGGTCCTCCCAAAAGGAGAAGAACGGTTAGTGGCCAGCGATGGGACTCAGGGATCTAGGAGAAAGTAGAACATCAGAGTTCGGAAGTATATATATTGGGGAGCAAGGAAAATACATGTTGATGAGATTGTCTGCAACGATCTGATTGACCTGATCCAAGCACCAGTGCCGACAGGCCGCTATGGGTACCAATTAAAGGGTTTGTCCCGCATGTTGTAGGGCGCGAGCGGGGTCATCTGGGGTGTCCCTTCCAGGGCTGGTGGCTATGAAAGCGTCATTAAGCTCAGGTTATTCTTCATCAGTATCAAATATACTGGATGCGGTGGGGATGAACCATCTGATTACTCGGGTCAACACCGCAACAGCTACGCTTCGCTACAAAAAGCACCAAAATAGCGCAGCGGAGCACCCCCCGCTATCCTGAACTTAGAATAGCAAAAGAGCAAGCGGCCTTACACTGCAATAAGGGCAAGCAAAGCGGCCGTGCCGCTACTGTAAATATCCTTGTCACATAGCGCAGCAGGTTTTTTCCGCTATCACTACAAAATAGCGGTTAGGGCCGCTTATACCCGCTACTAGTGGTATGTAGCGCCAATAGCGCAGCAGAATGCTGCACTATCAGCCACTATTCTTATTTTAAACCTACAATGCAGTCCATGTACCGCTTTTTGATGGCTGTGGAGGACCTATTGGCTATCCACAAACTTTCCACATGGCAGGTTGAGCGCGCACTCCAGATACTGGAGATGGTCCCCAGAATGCACCCATTTCTACTCCTTCCCGGCCCCCATCTCAATTCCCTATCCGCCAATCCGCCTGCAAGAGAGTCCCAACAATCACCCCCGGTTTTGTTCTGACTGAATAGGATTCCCAAAGAACCCTTGCCACTAGTACTACTAGTGATGTTGAATCAACTGCGAGGGCACCAAGACCTACCAGAGTGACAAAAAATACTTGTGAGGTGGAAACAAAGATGGATTACAGGTGAGTATGACCTTTTTAATGATAATCATAAGTTTGCAGTGATATTGTTCCATGTTGAGGCAAAGGATATCTTTTATTTAATTTTCAGCAAAGTGCCCCTTCAACTCAACAACCCTGCGCTGAGACAATATACAATCTCACCCAAGGTTCCGAAGAAGACAATGAGAAAGCCAAGGCTCGATCAGTTAAAAACAAGGCTGACAAGAAGATTGCACCCTGAAAGGATGGATCAGATAGCGTCCTCATATATTTCAACCAAGTCAACAATTCCTTGTCATACAGTTGCCGGTGGTGCTCCAAGATTGTCAAAGCTTCAACATCATCGTACTACAATTTAAAGATACACCGAGACGGCTCCAAAAACAAAGGAACAATTTGTGGGGCCTGCCCCAACAGGTTGAAAGCAATGGCAGCCGGTTGCAAACTACTTTCAACTGCTGCTGAGGAAGCCAGCTCTAAGTCTGATCAGAAATATGGGTCAACGATGGCTAACTACGTGACAAAGGGCCGGTTTGACAACAATACGCTCAACAAATTGATGGTGTACTGGATCATTGAGCAGTCTTTAACATGGGCTCATTTCAAGGATCAAACCCTTTGTATTGCCCTTGAACATGTGGATCCCAAAACAAAACTCAACTTGCGCACATGGGCTGCACAGGCTGCTCAAGATCTATATCTTGGTCTTCAGAAGAAAGTGTTGGACGATATCAAGGTATGAAAGTTTTACTTGTCTGACCACGCTTAGTGGTTGATACTATAGTAAACCAATAAGAAAACTGATACCTAGCTGCTGAGGTTTTCTTTAGAACACTGATTCACTAATAAGCTTGGTCTTGGATGTGTGGAATACTGAAGGAGGCCACAAAGCGTTCTTGGGGATTTCAGCGTGTTACATCACAAAGAAATGGGTATGTCAATCAATCCACTTATCAATGAAGTACATCTCTTGGCATCACAAGGGGGTATATCTTGCTCCACCCTTTTCCAGGGTTCTGATCAAGAAAGATCTACATAAAAAAGATAAGCAGATATATATTATATCTGTATTTCCAAAACTGACGCTTTTTACTCATCAATTACATCTTAGCAAAGACTTCTGAATCAGGTTCAAACAACTTAAAAATGATCAAGGAGCTGGCCCAATTGATCAACAAGCACAATAACACAACCTGGGATTCTTCTTCGAACCACCAGAGATGCTTTTGCCATGTGATAGCTCTTGTAATGGGGGCAGGACTTCGTTCACTCAACTTATTGACCACCAAGGTTCCAACATCAAGAAAACCCGAGTCATTTCCTACCCTTCCAACAATTGACGAAGAGGGTGAACAGCTGCAGAACTCATTTGAAAACTCATCTGGAGAAGAAGAAGCCAATCCCCATGACGTCTCTGAGGTTGATTCCGATTCTTATGAAGAGGATGTTGAGGATCCACCCAGAAACCAACCCCCCCAAAAAAGGGGGAAGTATGCTTCGAGTGGAATAGGCTTGACTTGAAGAAAGGTATGTAACGGTAGATGAGAACTGAGTGTTCACTAACCAGGTATCATCTTTGCACAGATTGATTATGTATGCTGCCTTATTGAAATTTCTCCTGCCAAACAAGCTGAGTTCAAAGTATGGGCTACGAAGGGCCTGGTATCATCGGAGGCTATGGTATAAGATGGAACATTGTGTACGAGAGCAGGAATCAAGCCTATATGGCAAGAAAGGTATGCCTCATGTTTCTCTCATTATCATCCACTCAGCCATCAATCAATCAATTTCCTCTCAGGTGCTCAATCAACTCTTGATCAACAAGTCGGAGAACGGAAATGGTCAATACTTCAATGGTTACAAGTTCTCTTTGAAAGAATGGGAACTCATAAGAGTTCTGAATGCAGTTCTCAAGGTCAGAAATTTTTTTATCTTATTGTTAGACTCTTGGCGGTTTGCAGCTGATATATATGGATGCCTGTTCCATTTCACTGTCAGGAGTTCTTGCTCTTGACTAAGTGTATGGAAGGAGACGGTCCCTCGTGCTTGATGGTACTGTATGAATATAGCTGGCTTATTGAAACCCTTGAGGAGCTTAAGGTAGCAAGCAAAGGAAGTATCTTGGAGTCAATGTTTGACCCAATGATCAAAGTTGCTACGAAATACAAGGAACTTGCCAATACTGATGGCCACAATGCTCCATCCAGCTTGGAGATTGATTTTATTTTCCAAAAAGTTCAAATCACATCACAGCCGTGCTCAAGACCTACTGCTCTCAAAATTCAAGGATCGTCAAGCCTCACTTCAGCCAGAAACCCTGACGCCAACCAAGGAAAAGGCCCCAGCTGTTGATTTGGAAGACAACAAATATAATTTCTATCCAACAAATGCTGGGTGTGATGACGGTGAAGAAGAGTTGAATTAGTAACATAAAGTTAAGTACTCACTAGGAATTAAAGGCAATGTGCTCATGTGGTGGAAGGTGAGTGATTTTTTCAATCGTACCTGTTTTTATTACCAATCAGGCAGCTGGCTGACCAAATGAATTGTCATTCAGAATCAAACCATGTCATTACCTGGCTAGGGACTACTTAGCATGTGCAAGCAGCTTGGCTTGTGTCAAGTGTACATTCTTGGCTGCTTTCAATATCTGTACAACTAGTCGCAGCGCCCTCACACCTTGGACAATTGAGAGGTGCATTAGCAGTAATCTCTGGATTCACAATGGTATCAAGGCCGAAGGCAACTTTGAAGATTGTCTCTCTGTGTTCAAATCCAAAGTTCAGCACCATCTCCATTGATTGAAATCAATGTCTCATACATTTTAAATTAAATATTACTTTATACTATTTCAAAGTAAGAAGTATTTTGGGACCGCCAAATAGTGCCCAAGTCGCTATTTTAGTGGACAGTGTAGCGGGTACCCGCTCTTAGCCGCTAATATCCACCAATTTTTTTGCCCAGGTGTGTTAGCAAAGAGCGTAGCGCCCCTGGGCGCTACATCTAGTGGAGCAAAGTGGTGGCAAAATCACTACGCTACCGCTACAGCTACTGCTGATGTAGTGTAGTTGTTGCAGTGTTGTTCAGGGATGGCTGCAGCTTGGTCTAGCCGGTTAGCAGTGGGTGAGGTTGCAAATGTCATGTGAGTGATTAAGTCTTACTCTGGCCTAAGTTTGGTTGTTGGTGGGTTAGCTTTTACAGATTGGGCAGCTCCTTTGACGATCATAGGGTGAATAAGATTCTAGTGGGATATTTCGGTGATGGCAAGTCATTTGTATGGGATAACCAGCTCACTGGAGTATTGGGCAAGGATGGTCTGGCGGTACAATGCGGCTCAAAGCAGCCTCCCTGATGGGGGTTATATCACACAGTTAGGTCTTCCAGGCGGTGGCTGAGGAGGACCAAATTGCCTTGCTGCAACATCCAATGCAAGAAAACTGAACAATACAGATATTGTGGGGCACAGGCCGTGGGTGGGTAAGGGATTATATGAGACTTTTTAATATCTCATGTGACAGACTGTCGGGGCAGGTGATGCCAATCTTGGGAAGTGGCTCAATGCATGTGATGTTTAATTCCAAGGAACTCTGCTGGCTCTTTACAGTCACGTTTTCTAGGGGGATGAGATCACTAGATTGAATGAAAAATTTCATGAATCGCCAGCCATGCACTCCAGAACATCCTCATGGGAGGGGCACAATGAGAACTGAAGGTCAATATTGCTGTAAAAAGGGGAGTCCCCAAACACTTCCTGATCACGCTCTGAGACCATTCACCATCAGCTTGTATTTGAAATTAGTCAGTTCTATTTCCAGGGGTGACAGGGAATCAGAGGACAAACATATTGGTGTAATCCACCACTTCATTACGTTGGACTTCCAGGGTGTTATCAGTAGTATCCCATTGGGAGATGTTCTGAGCACCAGAGTCCAGGTAATTCTCAATAGTAGCCAAGCAGGTGAAGGCAAATTGGGCTGTTCCAATTTTGGTGTCTATGCGTTCATTGGTTGCTTTCCCCTTGTTTCCACAGAAGCCGAGATAACACATTTGGAAGGGGTAACCATGCCTGTGAGTAGCACATTCCTCATCTTATTCCTGACATGCTTGACCTGAGTCAGCACTTCAGTCAAAACATATAGTTTGGCCAATGGATCGTGCAGGATGTACTTGGGGGGAGGTATTGGAGCCAGAAGATGGAGTCCTGCCCATTCAACTTCTTCTGTTATTGGTCCGATCTGATACTGCTGGTGGGGGATAATGAGTGATGTGAGGCTTACAATTACAAGAGTTACAAGTGAATTCTCTGGGGTTTGGGCATTTGCCCCCATTGACATTGAATATGCCTCGATGGCGTCTTCAAGCATTAGTTTGCAGGCTGTTTTGCGTAAGTATTTCTGTCCCTCAGAATAGGACAGTGCAAACAAAAGTCCCAGTGGACTGGGGTCAGCATGACAAGCAACCGGCCTGCAAAGATCAGATGGGATTGCCTCACCCCTATTTGCTTCCCAAATATGAATGTGTGGACCTGCTTGGTGTGGCTGAGGGTTGAGGCCGCTGGTTGTTCCGGGGCAAGAGCTGGGCCGTGGTGAGATTCAATGCGGTCCAGCCAATGCATGATAGAGGCCAGGGTGATGAATATTGTCAAGTCACGTTCAGCAATGGGCATCTGCAGCTCCCCTATGTTAGAGCTGGATGGATGATAGACTCAGATTCTCGTGAAGGATACAGGGGGAGTGGACACACCTCCCGGAGTTCATTAGCTATCTCTTGGGTCTCCGATGGAATTGATAAATCTTCTAGGAATTGCTGAGTGCACAGATGCCGAACTTCGTTTGGGTCCGGGTCCTGGTCGGGCTCACAATCATCTTCAGATTGGATTTTGGACTCCCTCGAACTGTGTGGGGTGCCTGATAACCAGAGTTTTGTGTGTCCTTGCTGACCCATTTGATTCGGGGATTGCGTCCCAATGAGTTGTGCATTGGCAAGACCTGGGTCTATTACTGGGCCGCTTCTGGAATTCCTGGGGCCCTGGCTTCCGGGATTCCTGAATGGGTAGGGTGTGAGACAGTGGATACAAGAAGATTGGGCTGCCGGGGTGCTAGGGGCCATTGTTGGCAGATGGATTCCGGCTGTAATTTGGGAAGGATGTGTGACCAGTGCACCACGCGGGTGGGCCCAAGTGTGGAGTCACCTGTGCCACTTAAGATTGCTCGCTGGCTGTATGAGACATAAGCCGTTCACGGGGATCACACACAGCGACAACTTTGGGTGGCTTTTGAATTTCAATGTGATCATGAAGCATCAATCATAGGTAATATATTATATGGCCATAATTTAGGAGGCAATGGAAACATTGCTAGTTGATCTGGTGATCACGGTGCATGTCCTACCCATGCCACTAGGCCTTCAGTAATGGCTTGAACCCACCGTGATGCATCTACGACAGAAACAACTAGCCTGGACACCTCTTCATGGAGGGTGGGTTTGTGCAAGGAGGCCGAATTGATAATTCAGTTCTCGCAGTTGGTATGGGCTACCTCAGCCGTCAATATTGAGGTCTCCTTGTGTTCCCAGAAGTGTCATTGGCATATAGGGTGATTGGAAAGTGACAAATAACCCAACCCTCAGCTTTAATTCTCCACTGGTTTGGCAACGGCAGCCGTGTCTCCAGGGCCCCATTGGATTCTATAACAAAGAGGTACATTGATATCATGAGCGCTTATCAAGTGATGATAGGGGTATCCTAGTACCAATCTGCACACCATATATTGCCTGCCCGCAAGCTTTGGTAAAGGTCCAACCATCTTCCATGCAAATATCAGTGTACAAGCTTTGGAAATGATTGACAGAAATGCAGAGGGGATTGTCATTGTCAAACTTGATGTTGTCCTGAATGGTTAACTTGTATCTGTCCCCATCAAGTGCAACATTGCTTTCGTTTATTTGTACACATTTCGTATGTAAAGAAGATTGGTCCTCAATTTGACTGGTTCAAATATGTAATAGTGCATGCCATTGACCTTGCACATCTGAGTTTGGTGCTTGCGGCTGAGGCCTTTGAGCCACTTGACAGATTAAGAAAACTTGTTGATATTATTTGCAATAGAGAGTTCAGGATAATAGTCCAGGTGGTTGCTGACGAGGGGATTGGCTAAGTCCTGAACGGAAAAAAAAAGAAAGAAAGTATTGGTATTTGACTGATACATGATGGCTTATAGCTGAGTAACAAGGCATAAACCTGAGAAATCAAGTGTTTTTCACTCAGCACAAAACAAGGTGTATCAAAGATGCTTCACGAGGTGCAGATTGTGCTACCCAATATAGATTGGATCTGCAACCGGGACCTCCTGATGGAAGCCCAGTCAGGCAGGTGGACATTGCATAGTGTCAGCACCGCCTGAATCTTGGTGTACAGCGTCCGCAAGAGCATTGAATGTGTGTGAACTATCATTAAGGAGCCAATCAAGTCCTGAGGCAAGTTATTTGACATGAGCACAAGGCTGAAGGAACTAAAAGATAAAGGTAGTGAGCCCAGTCACCAACCAGTTTTCTTCGGAAAGGGAACCATGGTCGCCCCCCCTCAATGTGGGGGTCCGCAGCCTGAAAGTCTTCAACATCTTCATCAACTCCATTGGTGCCAGTCTAATCTCCTTCAATATTTGATAATCTCATCAATAGCAAAGTTGTTAGGTGATGGCCCCGCAAAGATATGGGAGGCAGGGGCGGCACTGTCCAACTCGATCAACTCTTCTACAAGGGTGGGAGATTGCCGAGTGGTGTGATTTAGTAAGTCTTCCATGTTGGCCCAAGAGCTTTGTAGACGAGATTCATCTTGAAGTTGTGCCTTGGTGGCCTCTTCTAGCTGTTCATTGTTGATGGTGCTGTCAACCACGCTGGTTTCACGTTGCAATCAATTTTCGAGGGCTCTAGTCGTGTTCAAGCGGTGCAATGGTTGTGCACTGTGCCAAGCGGAGTCCTTAGCTGGTTGTGCGTTGGTGCAAACAAGGTAGAGAAAACATCGGCCATCTTGAGTTTCAATGATATCGAAGTCTATCACCAAAAATGATGTCACGATAGCTTCCCATTGTGTTTTTAATTCAGAAGATTGGATTACATAGGCCAACCTTCCATTACCTCGGTGTCTTGACTTGGGTGGTTTGGTTTGGTTGTAGGGTGTGTGCTTGCTGTGTGATTGGGGTGGTATGGGGGTACTGGTATTGTGCACTGACCCGGTGTGATGTAGTAGTGGTGCGGGACTTTCCAGAGCAATGCGCTGGCAACACGGGGACTGTTGCACCGCTGTGTCAGTGCGTGGCGTGGAACCTGGGAAGAAAACCAACAAAATCCAACAGCAGCTGGCTAAAGCTGAAGTCAGCCAGGTGCACATGGAGATTATGACCAAGAACACCGACGACTTACTGGAAGATATATCTCAGGAGTTTTTGCAACTCCAGAAGCAAATGATCTTACAAGATCTTCAAAACCAAATGGAAGAAAACAAAAAAGAGAAAGCAAATCAACCTGCCCCTTCTATCAGGGAGGCTGATTCCGGTGTTCCTTCCTCAATGGCTACAAGCCAGCCCGATAGCATCCCTCTATCCATTGAAAAGCAATCAGATGAGGAAATTGATCCCATCAATCCCACTCTGTCTTAGTTCTTTCCTTCCCTTGATGTTCCCAGTCCCTTTTTCTGCATATTTAACTCAATTGATGTTATGATTTTGTACCCAATTGGATCCTGCTTATTTTCTCAATTTTTTTTCCTTCATTGCTTAAGTGAATGAGAAAAAAAACAGAATGAGAAAAAGAAACAAGAATGATAATGAAAAAAAGTGAGAATCAATATTGTCTTTCAAAGTCCCAATGATTGTAGGTTGAATCGTCATTGAAAGAATCTTGCATGAGTCTTTTGTGCCCATCAAGATGATTTCGTTCTTTGTTTGGGCAACGTGATACTAGGTTTTTTTCCTTATCTTCATTGGCCAAGAATTCTTCCAGTGAGTTGGTTTTTTCTTCCATGTCTTCTTCATAATTGGTCTCAAACAATTCTTCCAGAAGTTGGCAGTGTTTATTGGACAAGTTTCTGGTTCTGGTGTGTTTGAGCATGATTTCTGGAGCTAGCTAGTTTAGTGGTGGGGTTTAGCTCAAACCAATGTAGTTGAAGTGGCTGCAGCTAGCTAGCTGGGCCTTAGCTTGAGTTTTGGTTGCGGGTCAAATTAGCCAGACCAGTAAAGATGCTCTAACATCTAAACCTAGGGTGAAAACACTGCCAGGGTCTGGTAATACTGCGGCCACTTCAACTACATCAGTTTCAGCTAAACCCCACCACTAAACTAGCTAGCTCCAGAAATCATGCTCAACCGCACCGGACCCAGAACCTCTTCCAATAAACACTGCTGACTTCTGGAAGAATTTTTTGAGACCAATGATGAAGAAGACATGGAAGAAGAAACCGACTCACTGGAAGATTTCTCAGCCCATGAAAAGAAGGAAAAAAAAACCTGGTATTACGTTGCCCAAACAAAGAACAAAATCATCTTGACGGACACAAAAGACTCATGCCAGATTCTTTCAATGATGATTCAACCTACAATCATTGGGACTTTGAAAGACAATATTCATTCTCACTGTTTTTTTTTTCCATTCTCATTCTCATTCTCGTTTCTTTTTCTCATTCACTTAATCCATTCTTCCTTCCCAGCCTGAGTCCTAGGGCCTCCCTAGGGTGGGGTTTTACTCCTGATCTTTTAGTCAGGGACCTTTTTCTCTCTGGGCTGTGCCCTCCGAGACTCAGGCTTCATCCCAGCCGGCCTCCCTTGGAGTCCCACCTGGGTTCTTATTTCTATTGACACTTTCAGGGTCTGGATTGTTTCCAGAACCCCTAGGCTGGCCCGGAGGGAAGTAGTTAGTCTGCTCTCCCAAGCCAGCCGGGTTTGGGTTGGGGGGTCGTGTCGTTCCTTCTCACCACATTCCCCAGATAAATCATCTCTTGCAAAGAGCGAGGGGGGGCTGGGAGTAGGAACAAGACGTACAATAGAAAAAAAAAAGGCCGGATGAACTCCAACCCTCTCTCTGACATGGCAGGGCCCGACCAGAGAGTTCATTCAGATCAAATTATGTTTCACTGCACCTAGGTGTAGTCCCCCCTTCTAGCTAGGTGGAGTTTTCTTTCGAAGCCTTCTCCCCGGCTTGAGCCCAACCTGTGTTCAGCTGTTCCATTAGATTGACCGCCTCTTCTTTCCCCCGCTTGGAATATTTGCAGAGGTAGAGCTGGTAGCAGTCCGTGACCCACCTACCTAGACGGCAGATCTCCTCCACATTGATCCCCATGGGGTATCACAAAGAAGCACCCCCAATGTGGAAAGAGTGGCCGGAGATACCTGAGAAGCCTCCGGAGGCCCAAGCAATGTTGAGGACCTTAACGGTGGCGTCTTTGGTGAGGTGTACCCAGGTGCCGTCCCCCCCTTGGTATCCAAATAAGGACGTGTCCCCCTTACCTGCTTCTTTTAACCTCCGCCTCACTGCCTCAACGGGGCATAATAAGTTTTCCATCACCTTGAGGTATAACATTTGGACCTCTCCCGTCTTACTGGTTTTTGCGTCCTTCAATCGCAGGGTTGCTACCTTAGTATTTTGGAAATTCTCCCATCTGACGTCAAAGGTGAAGACAGTTGTGCGAGGATCTAAGCCGCCTGAGGCGCTGGGGGAAGTGAGCTCCGCCAACCTTTCCATGCCCCAGAAGGCCAAAACTGAGAGGTCAAAGACGGCTCTTTCCTTCGGATCGCCTTGAGCCAGGGAGTCGGCGAGATGGACCTCTCCCTTTTTGGTTTTTGGGGGTAGGATGGCTTCTGCCTTGGCCGACGAGCGTAGAAGGACCTTGAATCTAGCCTCTGAGATGGTGGGATAAGGTACTTTGTGAAATAGGTGCCACACCTTGATACCGTGGAGATACTTGCAGCAATCTACTGCTTCTCCGATTTCCCTTCATCCCGACCAGCCCAGTAACAGAATTGGTAAACTGATTCGGTGTCGAGGGGTAAGGAAAAGGAAACTTTGTTTGACTCGTTGGCAAATTTGGTATACTTTTTCACAGCGGAGTTGTACCCTACAAGGGTATTCCATTTGTAGCCGCAGAGGAAATGGAGGTCCTCTGGGGATGGATTGACCTGGGTTGATCCATTGGCTACAAAGAACGGGATTTTTCATAAGTCCATTATCTTGTCTGGAGTTGTGCTCCGTCAGGGGGATGTGGGCTCAAGTTGATTCTGCTACATAGTGTGGCTCACCAGGTCCTTAAATGTATCTCGGGATCTGTCTCATCTGGAGTTTGTGACGTCTCAACTTCTCCTGTACCATTGTCACAAGGTTTAGATTTGATTGCAATTCAGTATAAAACTTGAAACATGTGGCAGTCAAGATCTAGGGGTAGAGGGATAGCCACTACGTGTTTCCAGCTGTTGCTCCCTAGCCTCTGTGTGAGAGACCGTCTTCTCTGTTCTCTTCATCGGCAGCCATGATCTTTGTCCACGCGTCTCCTGATCTGCCAAAAGATCAACATCCCGCCAATCCCCCAAAGGTGATACGTGTGTTGAGTAGCAAGCGTTTATTGAACGTCTTCACTATTAGGAAGGGCCACTGGCTCAGCGCTGTAGGGATTTGCCTATATGCCTTGGCCCAGTCAAACAACGCCAAGGATACTGGATGTGGCACCGCTCTGAGGAAGCTGACCACAACATTGAAGTCGTCCCAGGTGGTCTTGAAGTCTGTGGCCTCTACAAAAGAATTTAGTGAGGGGATTGCCGGGTTGCCGTATGGGAACGACAGGTCATTCTTTGGTTGGAAGGACCAATTACCGTTAGTAACAGCCCCAAGCGGGTTTGATCTAAAGAAGGGGTACCGCCTTGCCACTTGTTTGTGGGAGTAGGGCCCATACATGCGCCCTGCGTTTAGCTCTTCTTTGAAGTTTGCTTCTATTTCATCCCTGGCTTGCTCCGCTGACCAGTGGTTGTCCCTTCAATTGAGTGGTCTGGTATGCCTTGGAAAAACCCCTCACGGAATCCTACCAGGACATCTGAGAAATTGGCCATCAATCCGTGCTTTATCAGGGCTTCCTCCCATGCTGACGTGTTCATTTCGCAGCTCACACCCTCTGGCCAGGCTGGTGCCTCAGGTGGCGTCTTCCCTTGTTCTGGGGCTGTTGGTGGGGGGATTCTCTCACTTAGAGGGGCGTCACCGTCGTTAGGTGTATGGTGATTTCCCGTGGCACTAACATGGGGGATCAATTGGCAACTAAGGTAACCAACACAATGCTTTAGTTCCTTGTTCATGGGGGGATGTCATAAAGCTAGATACAATGGCTGAGGGGAAACACTTTGAGACTGATAGTTGTATATCTATATATAGAAATATATCTTGATGAAGGACACCTACTAAGGTTTCCTTCCCTTATCTCTATACAGGTTCCCCCTATTAGTTGGCCGGACACCATAGTTTGGGTTGAAGTTGTTGCCACAATAGCCAGATGGGGTCTCTGGGGTTTCACCGCTTGTCTAGGACCCGAGGTAGTCCCTGCCGGGGCTTGGTGTGAAGTTGCCGTCACTGGGCTAGCTTTTGGTGTCTCCTTTTGCTCTGTCGAAGGTCACCCCGTCATTGGTTCCCAAGAAGCTCTTGGGCCATTTGCTGCATAAGGGGTGTCTGAGAATTCAAGTTCTTTGAATTTCCGACAGGCAGCATAAGCCTTCTCTGCTGCTTTCTTCCAGAATACCAGGATGTCTGTCCGGGAGAGTGACTCAGGTCGCAAAGCAGTTTGTACGTACTTGGATGTCATAACGAAGTGCAACCATGAATCTGTCATCAGCTATCATCTCATCGCAGTGAGTCTTGTGATGTAGAAGCCAGCCCGCAAACTTTGTGAATCTGTATTCAGTCGTGAGCATAGAGTAAAAACCCTGGTGATTAGTTGTCCATTCACTGGGGTATGGGAGCCCGGTGTATCAGTTACAATTGCCAGATAGGTCCTCTCCTCTCGGGCGTTTTTCCCTGTGGTACAAGATTGCCGCGTTTTGGTCCTCATCCTGTGAGGCGGGTTCTAAAATGGGGTTCAGGAGGCGCTTTGTTGTCAGCACCTAATCTTTGGTGTAGCTAGTCTTCCTATTGGGGTGTGATTAATTGTCCCTTTTTTTTCCTTTTCTTGGTTTAAAACTCATGTTTTGCCTGAGTGGTGTTTTCTCCTAGAATCCAGATGTCCGGGTCATTGCAGGCCTTAGTTGCTTGGAACTCAGAATGTGAGTTTGCCTCTTTGTTTTGGTTGGTACCACCGTCACCTTCACCTTCCACCTCACGGTTTGATGTGGAGGTGTTGGAGGTAGATTGTTGAGGGACTGGGCCTCTTCCTTGGGTTTCACTTTCCAGTGGGGCTTGTTTGTCATTTAGTGTCGCTTCTGGTGCAATCCATAGCACTGAGTTGAGCTCTAGGATTCAACTGGAAAGGTTGTTCTCAGACATGTTTGGTGAGGATTTCAGATTTTAACAGGTGTTTTATCTGAGGATATGGGAAAAACTTTCTGGACGAGATTGATCAGAGAAAAGATAAATGTTTAAAAGAAAAGATGAAAGAAAGAAAAATTGATGGGTAGTTGTGGTTTTTGGTTGTTGAGTCGGCAAGTTTGATGGGTGACATTATGAAAGAGGGAAGGAAGGATAGTGTTGGAACTTTAGTGTTCCATTCACCTGTGGGTATGGCCCGGGGCGAGACAGCACAGCATGGCATGGGTTCCCACGCCTAGCACGTTTCTTTACTGAGGGGCAGTCCCTCAGCAGGGTGGAGCAGCGCCATGGACTTTGTGACCTCCCACTGCTTTCTGGTAACAGCCAAGCAATGAAGGAAAAAAAATTGAGAAAATAAGCAGGATCCGATTGGGTACAAAATCATAACATCAATTGAGCTAACTATGTAGAAAAAGGGACTGGAAACATCAAGGGAAGGAAAGAACTAAGACAGAGTGGGATTGATGGGATCAATTCCCTCATCTGATTGCTCTGTCAAATTATAAAACCTGTTCATGGCTTCTCTGTTGGCACTAGCTATGCAGTTTACATACTCACTGTTGTCCCTAAAAGCTTTGGGAGAGGACACATACAGGTACTGGGATGCTTTAATCTCCCAAGCGTCTGCCCACAGGGCTACTTCTCCAGTCTTGTTGACGGTACAATATGGGTACTTGGTGTGCGGCTCTGTGATTTGGGATTGGTCTACCAATGCTATTATAAACCTGCTATTGTTGTGTTACTGTGAAGTCTTTTGAACCCCCTCAGCCATTCTTGTTTGTTAATGCTGTTTGGTCTGCTGCAAAAATCATATTCCAAAGGCTTCAATTTTCCATTAATCAATTTCTTTAACCAACCAAATCACTTACTTTGGTTGTATTAATCTGTTTTGAAAAAATATAACCCAAATATCAGTAAACCCACTTAAAAGAGTTATCTCCGCTTGATAAATCCATCAAGTCCTATATAATGGTCTAGTCTTTCATTGAACACTCTTTGTGCCCCTTACCAACATATATTAAAAATATTATATGTTTCAACATATTATCACAAATATTAATATGTTGAGTCTTTCATTGCACACTCCTTTATAATATGCCAACACCCTTACTCCAAGTCCTTTCAGGTTTGTCCTTCAAACTCCCCATGTAGTATAGCAGGACCCAAAATTCCAAGGGTCAGAGGTCAACTGTGGTCAATGTGGAAAAATACTTAATTCTTATAACATTGACATGTGAATAGTCTCATTAGAAAAAAAAATTCAAAAAAAATTATCATATAATTTTTGTGTAAAATTTCCCCCAGAAATAGCCTCAAATCCCAAAGTCAAAAAACCCCTTTTTTCAAACTTTGAAAATCATAGCTCAGTTGTTTCTCAACATATTGGGATTTGGAGAGTATCAGGAACAAGCTAAAGGGCAACTCTTCCAAACAAAACATTTGTGTTTTCATCTCCACTTGCTCACATCCCTAAAATAGAGACCTTTCATATCTTGATGGTCTGCTGGAAAGTTTTCATAATGATGATATCATTGTAAATTTCATACATATACAATCTCAACAAGCCCTTTGTCATGTCAATCCAGTGTCGTAAAGGCCTTCAAAAATGGAGTCAAAGTTGGCAAAGTAAGGACTTGTAATTTTTTGCAAGTTTCCCCTTGGGGGGGGGTCCGTGAAAGGGCATCTAACCCATCCGCTCTGAGGCGGGGACGGAGCATTAATATGCTTGTCACTGAGGATCCAGGTTTTCACCTAGGCACTCCTTGCGCTCTAGCAGTGGCCCGGGTCATCCCTATTGTGGGAGGACCCCAAAATCGGAGCATATGGGTATGGGGCCCTCGACCTCCATCTGGATTAAACACGCTTAATGGTGGTGGTCAAGGGCCCAGAGCAAAGTTCTCTCCCCACAAAGGGGGAGGCTCATCACCAACAACTCAGACTACTCACGGGAGCCTGAGCCTCATGCCGACCCAATTCTCCTGTGTGTCTATGAAATTTAACTCAATACAGGGGAGGTTGCATTGTGTGCTGGATTGGAATTAGACTTAGATTGCATTCATCTGGGGTTCGGTCTCAGAATTTGTTTTTTCAGCCTGATACTGTTGCAGGATTGCCAGGGATTCTGTGATGGTAGCCGCTGGAAAGGTTTTAATGTAAAGTTTGTAGCAATTGGTCATCCAATGACCAAGCTGTTGTATTTCTTCAACAGATACCCCCACAGCACTCCGCAAGGACGTCCCTCCTACTCGAAAAGAGTGTCCAGTAAGTCCCGGTAAACCCAAGTCTGACCAAGCCAATGCAAGTACTTCATTCACTCACCCACCCAGTGTCCGCTTGAAACCCGAAGAGTCGTTAGGGCTCAGTGTGTTAGCCAGGAGCCCGTTTACCGCTTTCAGAGGGCACAATGGGCCTTTGAGAGGTCGTAATTTAATGAGTTGTATCTCCCCCGGCTTTTCCGTCTTTGCCTCGTGCAGCTCTAGGACCATCACCCCGTCCAGGGTTTTTATGTCCTTTCTTGTTGGGCCTTTGTTTTGAGGTACCTCTCCAGTTTCCACGTTGTAGGTAAGCTCCGCTAGTCACGCCATGCCCCAAAAGGCGGCTATGGCAAGTTCCCAAATGGACTCTGCCTCCGGTCCTCGACCCAATAGGTGTAATCGCAGAGATTCAAGATCCCTCACCCGTACGGGACGCTTCTCTGGTCTTGCCGGAAGCATGGCATCTTCTTTTCCAGAAGCTTTGAGCATCAGCTTCACTCTAGTTTCTGTTTGCGTCGTGGAACGTGTGCCATGCTTTCAAGGGATGGAGGTATTGATTTAAGGATATCACAGAGATTTTCTTCTAGTTATGGTTTTTTTCTCCCCGGCCTACCCAGACGACAAACTTGTATATGTCTTTCAGTGTTATTGGGAGGAAATATATTGGTTGTCTGATGGATTTATTATAGTTGTTGAATTTTTTGATGCCGGCATTGTAGCTGATAGGAGTTGACCATTTCCATCCATGTAGGACTCACAAATTGTCCTCCCCAGGGCTGCGTGTCATGGAGCCTTGAGCGATGCAGTCGGTTATTTTGTCTAGATCCATATTCCTGATGGCTATATCCATGCTTGTGTGCACAACGCTCACATGTAATACTAGGGCCTCAACCAGAATTCACTCTAGATTTTTCAGCAACGGGACCCCGAGTCAAAAACCCCCGGGGGTGCTCAGTATGTCAACCCATGTCATTTTGGTCAAAAGGTCCACATTGTGTTTCAAGCGTATAAAGGATAAGTAATTACAATTCTATGGGGGAATAGTATCCCTTCTAAATCAATAGGGAGGGTAATGAGGATTGCATCACGCTGTTTATGCATGGAACTATTGCCCCATGACAACACATCAGCTCTATTCTCCGCCAAAATCACCCTTTTCGGGTGTAGGTCTATTTCTTCCTCCAGGAGGATCTGTTGTATTTTCATCCATTCCTGGTTGACCCTCCAATCTCTTGATTTCCAACTCCTCAGTGCATGCTCCGTTGTTGGTCCATACTGTGTATTTCTTGCCAGGTTTTACCCCGAGTTGTAAATGCATGAGCAATCCTAATCAAACGGCAACTGTTTCCAGCCAAGCAATACTGAGATCTCCTACTCCTTCCTCAATAGAAAATTGTGACCATTGACAACCAATCAGTATGCCAATGCCAAACGATGTAGAGGCATCCCCCACCCACTCTATGTCCGTGGGGGATGGGTCTGGTACTATCTTCGTGAAACCAAAAGAAGTGAGTGTCTTCGTCCACTCCAGGAGATCTTCTACCACGTGTGAGGGGGTTGTCCTTTTTTCCTCATGGTTGTGCCATTCCTTCTGCCAACAATAAAGACCTCTTAGTCTGCATCTCATCTGCGGTAGGAGATAGGTTAGGTGATTTAAACGACCTGCTAAGACTTCTGCGTCATGGTATGAGAATTTTGCCACCGGGTCTAGGAAAGGTTTTATTTGTTGTAAAAGCTCTTCTTGCTTCCCAGGAGGAAGGCCCACCGTTTTATCATGGCCGTTCCAGACAAAGCCAATGAATTTCTTTTCTTTCTTGAAAGATGAGTATTTCTTTGCATTGGTTTTCACCCCGAGTGTCACAAGGCGTCTTGTACAAGAGACGGGTGGGCACTATTTGAACTATTTGAAGGAAGGAAAGGAAAAGAGATAGCTTCGAAGTGAGGAATGACTGTTCAAAGGTCTTTTTTGTTTTGAAGAAAAGTTACTTAGAGTAGAAAACTGAAAGGGTGTGCAATGAGAAGGCTCAAAGAAGGCGGAATCCAGTTAGGCTAAAAACTATAATCTTATTTTGATGAGGAAAGATGGAATTCATGGAAGCAGACAGCTTATATAGTAAATAAAAGTTAGGCTACAAAGGTATGACATAGGTTCAAACAAGATGTGAGGTCATAGGGTCAAAGCAGAAGAAATGAAAGGAGGTCATGGCTTCTGAGGTCAAACAACACCAAGGTGATTCCATGACTGGAGGAACAAGCAGGGGTAAGTGTGATGAGTGCAAGAGTGAGTGAATTGAAGTTCAAAGTTTGAGGACTGTGTGTCGAAGTTCAAAAGTTCAAAGAAGGAATGTGTGAATCCGGAATAGGAAGTCAAGCGCATGAAAGAGTAATGCCGAAAGAAAAGAAGACCGGTGAGAGGGTTAATGGTCTTGCTTTTGTTTGCATAACTGAAAAGCAAAAATGCTATTGAATCTTTGAAGGTTTGGAAAGTAACTTCAAGAGATCACTGAAGATTGCTGAGGGTGCATAGGTGATGTCATGCAACCCAAGGATTAACCAAAAGCTTGAAAGTTTCTGAGGTCGTAAAGCATGATAGAAAAGCATCCTTAGCAAATGCAAGGAAGATCTAACTGCGAGATCCTGAGTGCTGAGTGTGAAGCTGAGTCTGTAGTATGTCACCGAGTTGCACTGATTGTCCCACTATTTCTTCCATGCTGGTCTTGGATCCTACCTCCTTGACAAACAGGTTGTCATCGACCCACCTGAATATGTGGACAAGATCAAACTCATGGGACATTAGGTCCTTCCATGCATTGGCCGGCCTCCTGAAGGAACCGCAACCAGCAACACCCCCAAACGTTATCCTTGTATCTAGTAGCACCAGGAAAATAAATGTGGAACCTGCATGCAGGTGCCTCATTGTATCTAGCCTGTATCTCTGCCTTATTTATGGCTGTCACCCTGATCTATCTAGGTCATATCCCTGACTTATAATTGGCTGTCACTCTGACCTAACCATGTCCCATTCATTTCCTATTGAAGATTCTATTTTTTCTAATAATTTGATAATTAAAACAATGCATTTAAAAATTTGTTATTAATTTATGAATTTTGCATAGATACATACCTCCTATTCTTTGCATGAGGCAATTGATTTTTTTTCAGTCTTTATTCTTTATATTTGCTGTTCAGAAGTCAAAAATCAAAATCAAAATATTCTTAATTAAAAATTAAATTAGAAATTATGTATCATATGTATTATATGTTATTGACTACTAGAGAACAAGGTGGCCACGCCGCCCCACACTTTCAAGTGTTTTATCCTCAATACAAGAGAAGGGCCTGCTTGAATCAACTTTCAAACGGCAAGCAGGGACTTTCAACTGACACTTTCAAGTTATTGAACTCAACAGAATTCTTGAATTAACCTTGAAACAGTAAGTAGGACTTAATCTGATTGTCAAGTTGTAAAAATAGCTTGAAGATTGATTTTTCTCAACCTCTTTCTCAACGTTGTCATCAATTTTTTCAAGGGACTTGAGGCCTTCATCAAAGGGCCATCATCATCCTCTTTCCTACATCTTTGATGTCCAGAATGATTTTTATACTAAAAAAATCACTCATAGCTGTTGACAATTTTGATTTGACTAATAAAAGGTTCCACAAAAACCAGAGCCTTCAGGTTCAGTCAAAATCATTGCTGAAGGACATGCTGCATTTTTTGATGGTTGTTGGACTTGAAACCAACCAGATATTCCCCACAGAACCATTTTTGCTTCAATAACTCTTATATCTTTTGATTTTACAACACTCTTTTGGATATTCAACCTTCCAATTGATGGCAGTATGATCAATTTCCCCCCCTTAATTCTGCTTTCCATTTTCACCTCACTGATTTCACTTGCACTGTTAATATTTTTTCTTAAAATACTCCATCCAAGTGCCTGGCTTCAATAATTCACTTTCAAGGCAGAAATTGGTAGAATGGAATGGCACTAATTGAAAGGTATGTAATCTCTCACTTGAAAAATAAATTAATATTTAGGCCCCATTTGTCATCAATGTATATTGGGTGATATATGTGTTTTTTTGTGTAAAATCCTTTGTGACATCTGATCAGTTCTGCAAAAACTTGATCACAACAATGGTGGCCAAATTTGTGTTGAGACAATGGATGACTTCCCTTGTAGAGCCAGATGCCAGAGCTTAATTGTGTTTGAAAAGCAAAAAAGATAGCTTTTCCACTTTCAAAATAAGATCTTCATGGGCTGCAGATAGCGAAGGGAAGTCTTAGGAAGTCTTCCAATCAATCTGGGCCATATATTTTAGTTTAAAAAATTTACATGTCACATCAAGTGGGGTAATTATGTGAATTGAGTATAGAGAAAAGGATGAGAAAGAAAACTGAATCTTATATTGAAGTGTTTATAGGAAACATAACAAGAATTCCAGATTAAATCAACTGTGTTCAAATGGTTGATCCATAATTATTTGATTTGTGGACCAAAGTTCCTACAAGCTACCGGACATCTTGTGACTATATTAATACCTTAAAATTTTAAGAAAACAACAATTTCATTTCTCATTTGATGTTTGGTCTTGATGCTAGACACCTCATCACTCACATCTCCCCCACATCTTATCAACCTATCAGTCTCACCACTATCTGCACTCCCCATTGGTCAGTGTATTTTCTTTTTTCAATAATGTGTTTACCTCTATATAGTTACTCACAACTTGTCTTTCATTTTCAATCGAGAAATTGTTGGTAGAGGTTCGCCTTTCATGGACTGGTATCAAGCAAATATCGGAGTAGGCCTGAGTTGATTGGAAAAAGATCAAATTTTGAAAAGGGTCCTGTTTTCGCTAAAGGAACCATTGCTAAGATTGACACCGTAACAGCTAGGATATCTGCCCAACAATCTACTCAAGGTCCTTGTACTCAACCTTGGTTCACCAGCATACTCTAATCTAAGTACCAACCACCTCTCTCAACAATTCAATCCACGAACACCGGATGTAGAAGGAGTGAAATACTTTACCCAACGGGGGGTCAGCTATGCTACATGTATCGTTAGCGTAGCATAGTGTTAGCTTTTTTAGCTACGCTAACATACCACTAATGTTAGAGGCACAATTTGGCCAACTAACGCTAAATTTTTTTGTTAGTTGGTAGCGTAGCGTTAGCAGGGGCGGGAAAAAAAATAATGCTACCTGAAATTTGTGATAGCAGTTGAAAAATTTACGCTACACTTTTGAATTTTTTTTGTTAGTTGGTAGCGTAGTGTTAGCTGGGGTCAGGCAAAAACAACTAACGCTACCAGAAATCTGTGTTAGCAGTGTTAGTGGTTGAAAAAGTTATGCTACACTTTAGCATAATCCATTGACCCACTATGCTCCATGTTAGCATAGCTGGTGGAGTTACTCTAAATGTTATGTTAGATGGTGGATGCATCATACAAGATTTAGAATAGTGAAGAAATGGATTCAGATTACATGCAAACAAAAAAAATGATTAGATTTTTCTTTTTTTTTTGAAATCAGCTACTTATTTTTTTTATTAGTGGCTTTTTTTGTAGAAAAATCTGTATATGATGTGACAACATCATGTGCTTTTGAGAATGTTCCAGTCGGTTTAATACCCTCTTTCAGCCACATGTGGCTACTGAAACACCGTTCAATTGTGCATGGTTTCAAGCGCCCTTGGCCAGTAGAGCAGACATCAGCAGCTGATGAAAAGGTGTGCTCTGCTGCACGAGATGATGCAGAGCATGCCAAGTAGTCCCTGGCCAATGATGAGAGGACTGTGTACGTCAGGGAATGGTCCTGGAAGTAAAAAAAAAAATCAAGTCAGTAAGTGCTGGAACAATATTTCATTAATCCCAAACTTTCATACCTTCCACCATATCAGAATGCTATCTGGATCCTTTGCACTTGGTACTGGAAGTCAGTCCATGTTCTTGATATAGACTTCCAACTCTTTGCTTTCATCAGTAGGTGGAGGTGCATTGAACATTTCAAATATATTATCACATTCAATGGTCTTCTTAGAATTTTTTTCTAAGAATTCAAGACCATTGTTGTCCTTTTTCAAGATCAATTCCCACTTGGTAAAATGTGATTCAAGTAACAATCTGGCATCCTCTGCTCTTTCTGGCCAGCAGTGCTCAATTAATTTTAATCGGAAAGTTGGATGAAGCATTGTCGCCATTAATAGTGTTTCACAATTCAATGCCTCGTCTTGATAAGCCTCAAGCTTGGTTCTCATTTTAAGATACATTGGATGAAAAGTGTTGCCTCGACTCCCAGATGCCTCCTTCTTCTTCAAATCCGAGATGAGTTGGAAATAATTTGGTAGGACAAATGCACCTGTAGGACCATCACCCTCCATTATCTTGGTGAGACGGTTGAAAGGCTGCAAGAAAAGTCAACATCATATTGATTACAAAGATAATTAATTGAAGGAAATATCTCACTTTTAATTCCTGATTCAATTCGTCGATCAGCATCCAGTCCTTTTTGCTGAATACAATCTCATAGAAGTGACCGAACTTCTTTTTATTTTCACCATGCCTTGCATGTTGGATCTGAGCTTCATATTTCTCATATTCATCTTTGAACATTGAATCGATAACCTACCATGCTGACATCAATAAAAGTATTGTATAAATACACAGTAAAGCACTTACTTCTCTTGCCTTGAAAGCACACTTTTGGCTTTGATATTTGATGTTCCAGCGAATACCATATCCAGCAATCAGGTTTTTCAAGTTTTTCCCTGCTGCACGCCATTCAAATTTTTGTCGCCATACACAAGAGCCAGTGATTTTCTTCACCACAAAATCCAGCTATGCAAAAAAGGTGGTCAGAGGACTAGTTTAATTTAATCTTTAGCCAAACAAGCAGGAAAAAACTCACCTCTTTGGTCAACTGATTCAACTCATTTGCTGAGTTGTGATTGGTTGCTGTTTGGTTTTTATTCCTTGATCTTTGACTTAAATCTTCATCGTCATCATCTTGGGAATCCACATCGTCATCTGAACCTTCCAAGCTCTCTTCATCACTGTTAGGTTCAGGATCTGATTCCTCATCTTCCACAACATTTTCACCAGAAGTCTCTTCATCTTCATCTTCCTCCGCTATCACTTCCATGTTGAAATTTGAGTAAGTAAATGAACCGAGGAAAGCATTCTTTAACTATGGAGGTGGTGGAGCATCAAGTCCCAATTCATTCAATCCAGCATTAACAACCAACACCATTTTGTGACAAAAACACTTGATGTGCATTGTCTCGCTTTCCCAAGAGTATCTCAACTTGTTTTGATCAGCCACATCACGTAAATCTTCGTGCATGTATTCAGCCAAAGTATTGTTGTTGGAACCAGACGTGCATGTATTCAGCCAAAGTATTGTTGTTGGAACCAGAATCAGTGGTCTGGCAAAGCATGTATTCGAGAGACCCTGAAATTAGTGTTTGTGAGCTTGTTAATAAAAATGTGAAATAAATACATATCTTATTTTGAAGACCATGTTTCTTCAATGTGTTCACAATTGGTACTGCCAACATGTGAACCTTGTGTTGCCAGGCAACTAGCTTGAGGGTTTGATGGAGCACATTGTACTTCTAATCATTATCAATAAAAGAGACTGAAGCACCAACAAATCCAAATCGGTTTCCTTTGGTTGTCCATACATCATGTATCAGATTGAACCTGCTATTTGATGCGTGTTTATATTAATAGCTATATTAGAATTGTTATTAAACATACACACCCATAAGAATAGGTTAATCACCTTCACACGATTTATCATAGCCTTTTGTAGCTCCAAGTATGCAACCCGTGAAGAATCAGCTGCCCATCTTCGTTTAAACAAGTGTGATCCTGCTTCACAGTAGTGGAAGGCTGCTCGGAGATAAGGGTCTTCTACTTGGTTCCAAGGAATGGATTAACTCAGAAGCCAGAGCGTCATGATTTGATTGAACACGGTGTTGTCAAGCTTTCCCACTTGGGCAAAATGACTGGTTATCATTCCAACAGTTTTGCTAATCTTGAGCTTATTTTCTCCCAAGGATGTCGGAGGTAGCTTTGCTCCTTCTGCAATAGCAAGGTTATTTTTTGGGAAGCCCATTGAGACCCTTCCAGCTTGATGTGAGCCATCTCAATGAGTCCTTAAATTAGAGTAACTACTGCCAGAAACTTGGACTTCCTTTTCACACCACAAACAACGGTGGGTTGATGCGGGTTTATCGATTGGCTAAAAAGACAAATCAGTTATTGATTCCAATCAAAAGGCTAATGGATTTCACATACATCATCCTTTTGTCAGTATGGTTCTGAAAAGAACTTTTTAAAATTGTCAAATTCTGGATTCTTCTTTTAGCGTTTGTTCTTGGCCTTGGAATTCTCTTCATCGGAGTCTTGAGCAAGGTCAATAGCCTGAGAATCTGGGGCTTCAGAGTTGGCAGGGGTTGATTTTGATGTTTTCAATTTATTCTTTTGGTTGGCCAGGCCCTTTTTCTTACAAAGAACCAATGTCAATTGTGAATTTGTCTTGGGTTCTGGCTCAGAGCTTGAGGAAACTTCTTTACGCTTCTTGGATATTTTAGCAGGAGCTTTGCGGGATTTAGCAGTGAAAAATTGGGTGATGGAGCGGCGTGAATCTGGTGATGGCTGTACCATTCCTGATTTCTTTACAGGAGTTGTGATTCTTTTTGAACGTCAGGTTGGTCCATTGGAGGTATCAGACAATCCACCATCCAGGTTTGATGGGCCGACTTGAGTTTATTGAGACTGGGAGGTGTATAGGCTGATTGGGTTGTTGTTTTTGCTTTATTCGGATGTGGTTGGGCATGTATATGTGAACATCAGATGCCTGTGATTGCATTTAGATAAAGATTACTTAGCAAAGAGAAATACTTACCTTTGAAGCATTGATAAATACGTTCAAGCTTGATAATGAGAAGCTCATCACCATTACAAGAAGGGTGTTGCTGGGCTCTCTCCAAGTATTCAATCACCACTTTGATTCCAAACTTGCCTCTTCGAAGGTTTTGCTTGCAGTTTTTGACCCCAAATAGTGAGTCCATGTTCTTATTGAAAAAAAACCACATTCCTTCATCTTCTTCATCATTGGGAATAGTTGGAGGGCTGCAGAATTGTAGATAAATGGGGTCTTGCTGTGTGGCTTGAGGGAAATGGAAAGCGGATTGAGATACTGTAAGTATTTTGGAAAAAAGATCTTGAATTGATTTGTTGGCTGGAATTTTAGGAGGTTGATGAATAGTAGTCACTGGTGGTTTGGAAATTTTTGAAAGCGTACTGTGTAGAGTCTACTAATCTTGGACACGTAGAACCCACTTGGTCTACATGCTATCCTCCTCCTGTATAAGCATATTATTCTTATGTCATTTCCTTAGAACTGCATGATTTTTTAACTACTTGACATTTCTCTTTGACTGTCAAGATCATCTTAATGTCATACATGATTTTTTTCCCTATGAATAAAATAAACCTTGGAAAGTTGAAATAAATCAAATGGCCAACAGCTCAAATCTACATGCCAAAAATCAACCCAGCTAACTTTGTGCATCTAGTGCTAAATGCTACTCCCTGGAATCAATACCTGAAGACTATTTCCAATGATAATTATATGCTCATTGTTAATCATCATGTCAATCTTTTGTTGATTTGATCTTCCTTTCTTTTGTTAAATGAAGAAATCAGTTTGAATAATAAGAACAATGGAACACTTAAGCTCTAGAAGGCTTTGAGAAAGAGATTTCAAGTTGAAAAAGAAAACAAAAACAAAGTACATGCTTTATTTCTTGGAACATTTAATTTTGGTTTGCTTGGCTTGGGTCATTGTTCTTTTCTTTTTTTCTTCTGAAGTCAAATTTTTGAGATTTTTAGCTCTAGCTACTAAGCGATGACTAATTTGGAATAAACATCCAAAGTGAGTAGTTGATTTGGTGGTTTTTAACTCTTTTGGAGGTCCAATTGTGTGATGACTGATGTCGTTGCTTTTCCAAAGCACCTCAACAATACCTGGTATCCCACCAAAGTTTATGTTGCAATCATAGTTTGGGAACCGGATGGCATGTCCAAGTGTGTTCGAAGGGGGTAGGATTGGGGTACCGGTGGTTTGATTGATATAGCTGAATATTCCATATGTAAATATATTTTTGTCCTTATCGAAGTGATCTTTGTTTGAAAAGTCATTTGATGTAACAATGAAATTTGAGCAGATGGGATTGGGGTCATTCTTGATACTTTCCCATTGCTCATCAGACCAACTGGGAATACCAAACTCTTCAAGAACTACTCGGTTTTCCTCATAAGCATCATGTGAGAAATGTAGAATACAATCAGATACAAACTTGTTGTGATCTGGAAGTTTCTTCTTCAGGAGCTCCTCAAGTTCAACCTGTGCAGCTTTGAGATTCTTCCGGATAGCATAAGTACCTAGATCCAATAGTGTCAGATAGGGTCATAACAGGCATTTAAAACAAGGATTCTTACCAGCTGTCTTTCCTTGCTCATAGGCTCCTCAGAATCCTATTCCAGACATACAGCCAGTGAGCTTCTCTTTATTCCTGAGGTTTGAACGGTGGTTGGCCATAACTGAGAGGTCTTCAATCAGTTCAGAAAGGTGATTGAATTTTGAGTCGGATGGATTGAAAGGATGGAAAGAAACCAAGAAGATTATCTTCTTCCCACTGCCCTTGTTTGTTACAATCAAGTCATGAGAGCAAGTGAAAGTGCATAGATCAATTGAGAAGGGTACTCTTTTAACTTTCTTGGACATCTTTAAGACAAAAGGAAGAGAACTAGTATAGAAGGATTGAGAATGGAACAAGGTGCTCTTGAGAGTTTTACGGGCACTTTCAGACAGGTGAGTACAAGTATCATGAGAAATTTCAATACGGCCTGGGTCAAGATCATCAACTTCATATTCATCTTCTACCTCAAGGAGGATGGTACTGTCTACGTTGTTGCTCTGACTCTCTGGGGCACCTAACTGACCCCCCATTGAGTCAGGCAACAAGACAGAGTATCCCAAGTTAGAAGTGATAAAAGAAGAATCACAGCTACCTGATTGACTCGCTGGGGCACCTGACTGACCCCCCTTTGAGCTAGGCAAAAGCTGGAGTGGCATGATCAAGATGAGATACCGGTATGTAACAGGAAAAGGATATTGGATCAAGGGAGGAATACTGTAGAAAAGGATATCGGATCAAGAGATAGACACGGAATAGAATGATGTTGGAACTGAAGTGCGCCATGACAGGCAAGTCTTTATACAAGACACCAGTTAATCAAAACACATGTCGATGGAAACATGTGTGGCTTGTTCCAAACAACCATCACCCTTCTCTGGTTGAAACCAGGTGAATTTTCCCACCAAAAAGAATCTGTATGAGGCTGTACCATTCCAGATCCTTCCTGGTAGTATCTGTAGACTTGTACCAAGCTTCCTTGGGCATCGTTTTCAGGTACTGCCCAGCCAAGCTTCCTTGGGCATTGGTTACAGGTTGTGCCCAGCCTTCAATCAGGAAACCTTCCGCTCTAATGCCCAGGGACTAAGCCCTTCATTAGATAAGATGCCTCTCCAATGCTTGGGTACTCTTCCCAGTCATCAGAGAGGATGCCTCTCCAATGACGGGTTACAGAACCCAAGTCATCGCAAAGGATACCTCTTTGACAACTGGGTACTCCACCCAGTCGTCAAAGAGGTTTCCTCTTTGATAACTGGGTACAGTACCCAGTTGCCTGGTCCGAACTCTCCAATGACTGGGCACATTACCCAGTCACCAAACTCTCCAATGACTTGGCATAGTACCCAGTCACCGAGCTCTCCGATGATTTGGTACAGTACCCAGTCATCAGAGAGGCATCCTCTCCGATGACCGGATAGTCTTCCCAGTCATTGGAAAGGATACCTCTCCCATGACCAGTTACAGTACCCAGTCGTTGCAGAGGATACCTCTTTGACAACTGGGTACTCCACCCAGTCCTCTAAGAGGTTTCCTCTTCGATGACTGAGTACTGTACCCAGTCACCAAGGAGGTTGCCTCTCCAATGACTGGGTACTCTACCCCAATTCACCAAAGAGGAAACCTCTTCGACGACTGGGTACTCTACCCAGTCATCAGAGAGACATCCTCTCAGATGACAGCTCTACACAGTCGTCGAAGAGCTTTTTCCCTCTTTGATGACCACAGGGCGCTGTACCCAGTCGTGGAAGAGCTTTTTCCCTCTTCAATGACTACTGGGAACTGTACCCAGTCACCTAAGGGGATACCTCTTCAGTGACTGGGCACTGTACCCAGTCACCAAAGTGGAAACCTCTTTGGTGACTCGGCACTGTACCCAGTCACCAAAGAGGAAACCTCTTCGGTGACTCGGTAAAGTACCCAGTCATCGAAGAGGGAAACCTCTGCGCAACTGGGTACAGTACCCGGTCATCGGAGAGGTTTCCCTCTTCAACAACTGGGTACAGTACCCAGTCATCGGAGAGGTTTCCCTCTTCGGTGACTGGGTACATACAATACCCATTTTTCGGGGAGGGAAACCTCTTTGACAACTGGGTACTCGACCCAGTTGTCGGAGGGGGAAACCCCTTTGACAACTGGGTACTCGACCCAGTCGTCGGAGGGGGAAACCCCTTCGAAAACTGGGTACTCAACCCAGTCGTCGGAGGGGGAAACCCCTTCGACAACTGGGTACTCTACCCACTTGTCGGAGAGGCATCCTCTTGGATGACCAGATACTCTCAGTCATCACCTAGAGTAAGGTAGAGTGCCCAGTCACCAAAGAATTTTCCTCTTTGATGACTGGAAGTTACTGAAGGGGTTGCCTCTCCCTCTCCAATGACTGGGTACAGTTGTAGGTACCCAGCCATCTATAAAGAGGTATCCTCTTTGACAACTAGGTATAGTACCTGGTCATCCGAGAGGATGCCTTCCCAATGACTGGGTACTCTAACTGGTTGTCAAAGATGTTTACCTCTACAATGACTACTGGGTACTGTACCCAGTTGTAGAAGAGGTTTCCCTCTTCAAAAACTGGGTACTATACCCAGTTAACAAAGAGGTTTCCTCTTCAATGACTGGGTAGAGTACCCAGTCATTGAAGAGGAAACCTCTTCAATGAATGGGTACAAATGAAGTTTATTGAAATGTAAAACAGAGGTGAGAGCTTTGGAAAAAACTAATTATCTTCAGATGCTATTAAATGGCATTTGTAGTGAGAGAAAACAACACAAGCACTGAGATACATTGGGAGGGATCATTGGTTGGATCTTCAAGCAAAGCTTTAATGTAAGCACTAATGGCAGTATGTAAAAAAGAGAAGACTTCCCATTCAATACTACCTTGAGTATTCTCAGGCCCAGGGTAGCATTGGTCTAGTGTTCAAGTAACTGCATAGCGGTTTACTGGACCACTACGTCAAGATAAAATATTGAGGATATGTAGGACACATGTTCAATTCATGCAGATATAAATGTGTGGTATATGTCAGCTACCTTGAATTTGATTTGTGATGAACCATTTGTTGTGTTGTTAGTTGTCTTGTTAGTCCATTTGTTAGTCCACATGTGATTGATGATAGTTGATGTGTCATCTCATTTTAGTCTCAGACTAGCTACACTAAATTTTTGTTGAAAACGTGCTACGCTAATTGTTTGGGAAAATCATGTTAGCTGGACAAAAGTTACACTACACATTTGAGAAAATCCTGTTAGCGGTGGAAAATCTACACTACTTGTTAGCATAGTGTGTGATTAATCACAACTATCACTACAGAATTTCTGAAAAAAAAGGGGCCGGCTAAATGCACACCCCAATTTTGCTAAAAGGACGCCCCGTGAGGCGTGTAAGGCTTGGAGGCCCAATATCCGGCCTTCTTGCTTGTGCACGCCTCAGGTGGAGGTGTGCACACCCCAAGTAAGACCAGGGTGACTCAGCGACCCACCTCTGGGTCCTGCTTGGTGGATGCACACCTTGATTTGAGGTGTGCATCCCCTGAGGACGCCTCAAATGAAGGCATGCACACCCCAAGAAGGACCCGGGTGGCTCAGCAACTTGCCTTGGGTCCTGCTTAGTGGATGCACACCTTTATTTGAGGCGTGCATCCCCCGAGGATGCCTCGGCTTGTCCAAGCCAAGGCATTCAAGTCTGCCTTCGGTCCTGGAGGGTAGAGAGGAGAGAGCACACTCTCTCCTTCCTTCCCTCCAGGACTGATCGGTCCTGGAGGGAAGAGAGGAGAGAGCACACTCTTTCCTCCCTTCCCTCCAAGACCGATTGGTCTTGGAGGAAAGGGAGAGAGGACTCTCTCCTCATTCCTCCAGGACCAGTCAGTCTTGGAGGAATGAGGCGAGAGTCCTCTCTCCCTTTCCTCCAAGACCAATCGGTCTTGGAGGGAAGGGAGGAAAGAGTGTGCTCTCTCCTCTCTTCCCTCCAGGACCGATCAGTCCTGGAGGGAAGGAAGGAGAGAGTGTGCTCTCTCCTCTCTACCCTCCAGGACCGATTGGTCCTGAAGGGAAGGGAGGAGAGAGTGCACTTTCTCCTCCCTTCCCTTCAGGACCGATCAGTCCTGGAGGGATGAGGGGCCTGCACCAACACACAGGCCCCTTTGCCTGGCCTGCTACCCCCATCCGCGTCCTCTAAGCCAGACATGGAAGGCAAGTGGCGTGCATTGGCATGCACGCCACAGATCGAGGGTGTGCCAATTTTGGCACACCCTTTGATCAAGGACCCAAAGGTCCTCCGGGGCGTGCATGTGCCTGCACGCCCTGGATGGGGCCGACATGGCCATGTACGTCACGGGAAAGACATTCAAGGCCGGCACACCCCATTTAGGGTGTCCTTGCCCAATGGACACCCCAAACAAGGCGTCCATCTTTAAGGACACCCCAAACAAGGTGTCCATCTTTAAGGACGCCTCCTTGGAGGCGTGATTTTAGCAAAACCGGGGCATGCATTTAGCCAGCCCCAAAAAAAATCACCACTACGCTACCTGTTAGTTTAGCGGGATGGGATTTCAACTAACACTAACGAAATCCTGGGGAAAAAATACAGCGCTAAACTAACAGTTATTGGCCATGTAGGTAGTGCAGCATAGCGACCCACTGTTGCTTTACCATTGCTTCTCGGACAGCCAAAGCTGGCTTGAGTATCATACATCCACTCTGGTTTCCAGGTCTATTTCTCGATAGATTGGGTGGTAATGATGGCTTGGTCACAGCCGATAGTGCCCGTTGGTGCTGTTTTCTAGTTGTAGTCCAAGACATTGATCATTCAGAAATTAGAGGTAGTTCTACCTTTGCATATTCTGATCATCCCTTTAGGATCCATGATAATCAATCCTTATCCACTCAACTTTTGGCTGATTGGATTTCAAACAAACTCACTCAAAACTTACTTTCCTCTCAACCATCTTCCTTACCATCTTCTACTCCTACAATACCATCAAATACCTCTGACAATCCTCTTAAATAAATCTTTTGATGATTGACCAGACCTATGAGGAAGCCTCATCAGTCTGGGTACAGCCTTACCCTGACTGGTGAGGCTTCCTCATTGGTTGGGGTAAAGGCGTACCCTGGCCGATGAGGATACATTGGTCTGGGTGCAGTCTAACCCTGACCAATCAAACCAATAAGGAAGTCACATTGGTCTGGGTACAACCTTATCCTGACCGATGAGGAAGCCTGATCAGTCAGGGTAAGGCTGTACCCAGACCGATGGATCCTCATCGGCCAGGGTATGCCTTTACCCGAACTGATGAGGAAGCCTCATCAGTCAGGGTAAGGCTGTACCCAGACCAATGTATCCTCATCGGTCAGGGTATGCCTTTACCCCGACCAATGAGACAGCCTCATGGGTCAAGGTAAGGTTGTATGTACCCTGGCAAATGAGGATCCATTGGTCTGGGTACAGCATTACCCCAACCAATCAGGGTAAGGCTGTACATAGACCAATGTAACCTCATCGGTCTGGGTACAGCCTTACCCTGACCAATGAGGCTTCCTCATTGGTTGGGGTAAAGGCGTACCCTGGCCGATGAGGATACATCGGTCTGGGTACAGCCTTACCCAGACCAATGAGGCTGCCTCATTGGTCAGGGTTAGACTGCACCCCGACCGATGAGTGAGCGTGTATATATCCAAGCAGTTTGGTATATAAGTGAGTGAATCTGAAGCGTTGGATAACCCCAGGCCACTGTAAAACATTGTTGCTGTTGCGCAATGGGTGGCCTCCAGCAAACCTCATCATTGATTTTCAATAATGCGCTGAGCCAAGGGAAACGGGGGAAAACTGTGAGAAACCCTGAAAGCTTGAAAAATTCAGGGTGAACCCACAAACCAGAAAAGTCTGAAACTGTGTCTTTAGTAAGCTTGGATATATGGTATATGGTATGTATTATAAACTATATATTATATATTATATGTTGTATGTATTATGTGTTATATGTTGTATGTATTATATGTTAAATTTTATAGGTCATACATGATATATTTTATATCATATATCATATTTTAGCTCATATATCATATATTTCATATGCTATATACTATATATTATATATTACATACTATATATATTACATTATGAATTCAAGATTATAGATGAGAGATTTCAACTTACATAGTATATATTAGAAATCAGTATGATATCTTACAAACTATTCATTAGACACCAGAAATGATAGATTATATATTATGTATTATAGATCATAAAATATAATTTATATATTTTACCTTTTATACAATATTTCATCTATCATCAAAGTTTAATGAAGCCTCACTTTCAAGAAAACTTGGTCACAGGTTTCTTATACACAAATTTTGGCCAAAAAAATAAAAAAAAACAATACTTACTGAGCTACTTGATTGCAGTTGAAGGTTGCCCAATCAAAAGCCAAGATTTACACTGTTCCCCCTCGCTACCGGGCCTGTCAAGTTATCTATGAAACTTGAACCAAGCCCACGGATTTGAGATGCAACACAAGCGTGTCACACTTTTCCTCCTGTGAACCCCTCAGCATTTCTCGCTGATCTGCTAGGCCAAGGGGTACTTCACACATTCCTCCATCGTTAGCTCTATTTATATTTGACTGAACCCCACAGCTTCCTCAGTGGCCAACTTTCTAACCTGCAATTACTCGCCGCCTCAACAATGGTTGTCAACAATGGCCGCTTCAATGGTCATTAACCCCTACCATTTACAGAATGGGTATACCTCAAGCAGGCAGGGTATTCACAGCCATCGAGGAGGCAACCTCGCCAATGGCTAGGTGTACCCAGCCATTAAAGAGGCAACATCGTCAATGGCTGGGTGTACCCAGCCATTGAAGAGGCAACCTTGTCAATGGCTGGGTGTACCCAGCTGTTGATGAGTCAAGCTCGTCCACGGCTAGGTGTAGTAGTACCCAGCCATTGATGAGGCAACCTCGTCAAAAGCTGGGTGTACCTCTCAGTGAGCAGATTGGCACCTGCTCACCAAGCACCAACTGTAGCTGACGGTCTAACCTTCCCTCCGAGGCCGACCGGTCCCGGAGGGAAGGGTGGGAGTAAACTTCCTTCCCTCCAGGACCGACCAGTCCTAGAGGGAAGAGAAGATACTACAATCTCTTCCCTTCCCTCTAGGACTGGTTGGTCCTAGATGGAAGAGAAGAGACTACACCCTCTTTGCTTGCCTCCAGGACGGACTGGTCCCAGAGGGAAGAGGAGAGTCTCTCTCCCCTTCCCTCTAGGACCGACTGGTCCCAGAGGGAAGGGTGTGAAGTTTCAACAAGCTAAGAGTAGTTTTTATTGATCAGACTAAAGTAAGACATAAGGAAAAGAGAACATGATGTAAGATTTTGAGGTCAAAATACTTTATTGAAGCAATCAAATTAAAGCTAATAGAAGTAGAAACAACTGGCAAAAAGAGAAGGAAATAAATCAATAAAAATGAGAGTAAAAGATAAGATAGGAAATTAATTCGAATGAAAGAGTGATTGACTGAATGTACCTTCTTATAGTTGGAACCTAATAAGTCTCAAAGTTGAGAAACAATAACTATACAGAGAATTGAAAGAAACAACAAGCCTGAAAGAAAGGAAATGAAAAAGGTCAATAATCAATGAAACTGAAGAATAAGAAAGAAATCAATCGATGAGCTTGAAGAATGTGAGTGATTATACCTCCACTTGCAAATCTTCGTTGCTCCTCCTGAGTAACTTGAGTCTGCCTTGATGAGAGGTATGATCGGTTCCGTACTTGCAGTTAGGATTGAATCAACAGTGGATTAAGGGTTGGTTGGTGTGTTTGTCAGGGTAAAGGGAAAAAGATAATCTTCTGGTTGAATTTTATTCTTTTCCAAAACTTTGCGGGACTAGAACCGGGAATGAATAATGAATATGCATGCGTGCAGACTTCAAGACTTGACAGGCTTAACCTCGAGTTACACATTTGACACATGATTCATGATATGAGCTCTTACCTAATAGCAGGGTAGGATGGACAATGAGAAATGTCAAGTATAAGGACAAGGAAGTAAAAAGGGAAAAGGATGTCTTTGAGCAAGAGAGAAGTCTTGATGAGAACTGGTGTGAGAGTAGTCAAATGAGCGGGACGAGTTCTTTGCTGATTCGATTTGATTGGTGAGAGTGAGAGCGATGTTTGGTTGATGAGAGGAGAAGAATAGTCTTGAGTTGAGAGTGTTAATCAGAGTTTATTGAGATGAGTTCAAGGTGGCTGATGAAAATGGAAAAAAGAGTCAGAGAAGGCTTCTTAAATAAAGAGAGGGAGATGAGAATGAAAGAGTTCCTCACGTAAAGAACGTGGTACTAGATACCGTATCGTCGTAACCGGTCTGGCCACTAGGGGTTCAGACTGGTTGTGGTATCATGGTCGTAAGGGAGGTCAGCCATCGTTACATCTTCTAAGAGAAGGTAGAACAAAGTGGGCTTTCTTCATACTATGACAGCTGGTATAATTTTCATGGAATGATGCTTACCTGTAACATTCCCATGGTTAAGGTTGGGAAATTCCTCAGCAACAATTGGAATCCGCTCTCTCCCATTCCCTCCAGGACCGACTGGTCCCAGAGAGAAAAGGAGAGTCTCTCTCACATTCCCTCCAGGACCGACTGGCCCCTGAGGGAAGAGGAGATTCTCTCTCACCTGCAATCATTATAGTTGACGGGGGAAAGACTCAAAGAGCAACTGAGAACTTGGCAGTCTAGAATGACATGAATGATACTGTGTGCTTGGAGCTGAGGATACTAGGTGGAAAGGCATGAAACTGAGTTGTTAAATTGAGCTATATGGAATCTTGGAAGTGAATGAGAGGAAAAGAAAAGGCCTGATTCTGTAAAGCAAATTCAAGAAAATAAGAAAGGAAAAGGGGAACAATTGTGAATTCTGATCCATTGAGAAATTGGTCAATGGTGAATCTAAAATTGCACAGAAATCAAAGCATGTGAATAAATGAAAAAGAGAGTAAACAGACCAAGAGGGAAAAGGAATCAAACAAGAGCATAGAAGGGATAACTGAAAAAAACTATGATCACAGGCCAGCCAGTCAAGCCAGCTTAGTGAGAATAAAAATCATGGTCTTATTCTGTGACTGACAACCAAAAAAAACAAGTACAACTACAAACAGAACCACAACCACCACAACCACAACCCACAACACTACTACAGAAATTTTAAAGTGCCTGGAAAAAGATGTGCTTGATCTATGAGATTTTCAAGCTTGTTCATCAAAAATCTGCCATCTTGCACCAGTTAAAGTGAGTTGGCTCAGGTGACAGTGAGGTTGAGACAATGTACACCTATCCAGTTGATGGTAGGCTCCCATTGCAAATACCTTGAAGTGGCCACAACTAATCACTGTGAGGTTGAGGTCAAAAAACCTATCCAGTTATTGGGGGTTTCAAAGTGCAACTGCATAGAAGTTGCCTGGGCTGAAACCTGAGAGTGTGGTGGTGCAGCCGCCCTGGCCTCTAGTATCTTGTAATATCACATGCGTCAAATAAAAGCAATGTCATTTACATAACAGTTTTTTTTCTCCATTGACCATTAATCAAACCTTTTTTGTTCATTCTTCTGAAAGATGTGGGAGATAAAAAAAGGTGTCCTCCATGTGTTAAGTGATTGATGATGATTATGTTCATTCCTCGACACACCATAAGGGATTATTTAGGTAGATAAATCTCAATCATCATTCTCTACCTACATAGATACTACTCACATAAAGCTGCTCTTTTGCACCACCCAAAACAAGGAAAAATATAATAAATTTGAAAAAATGTGACAAAAAAACGGTTTTGACAATGGCATGATTTGAACCTACATGGGAAATCCTAATTGATGGTAGACATGATACAAATCAGTGTGTTGCCTTAGAACTAGAGGCCATTCTAGTCAATGGCCTCAACTGCTTGGCCACGTTGTCATAGCTGCAATGACATTTCAAGCAAAATCCATCAAAGAGACTTCCTAGGATGCCTGGTAAGTATGATACACACAAGTCATCCAATGTTTGGGTTACCTGGATCTATGTTTTCAAATTGTATTTTCCCATTATCCAAAATTTATTTATTTAGAGAACAAACATGTTATAGAACAGCAAGACACAGACAGAGTGAGAACTACAGAGCTTATGGGATGAGAATTCATGGCCACATGATCTGAACTTTTAAAAACAAAAGTGCGTGACTGTAAGTCAGACTCAAACTCAACTGATAATCAAAGCAAATGCTTGCTCACATCCAAGCCAAGCGAAGATTCACATATGGGACAAATTGGCTTTCACAAACTACAATGCTGTTCTTAAGATTGCACAGCATGATGAGAATTCTTTGTTTAGGAGCCAACTGAATTCGCTTGGTACTTACATTGACAGCGGCAAAGCCGCCTTGGCCTCTAGTAATTAATAAATGGTCAAAGATGGAATCTGTATATCTATATGTTTTATGCATGTATATATATCTACATTAATATACCTATATAACACTATTTATACTTCATAGTGATGTTAATCAATTTAAATAACAAGTATCCAAGTATATTAAAGACACAGATTCAGCAAAACTGGATCCAAGGTTTTGCCTTTGCTGTACTTTCTTAAGAAACCCCCGTCCCTTTGGTTCGGCCCCATATTGACAATCAATATGGAGGTTCACCTGAGGCCACTCATTGCGCACACCGCAACAATGTTTGACAGAGCCCTGTGCTCTGCGACACCTCGAACCAGCTCCTTTTATATTCGGCTCTGGGTCTTTGTCAAACAGCCATAGGGTCATATTACTTGGTATGTTTCACTTTCCCCGTTCTTCTTCCCCCCTTGTCGTTTTCCCCAGGTGCACTTAACACCTTGCACCCTTTTTGGTATTTCAATCAATCTTTTCAGGTCATATCTTCCCAATCCTTCAGCATACACCTTGATTTCCAAGGTTTCTCCCTTGTGACACCGTACATTCATCTTGTTTGTTCCTGATTTGAAGGGTAATTCAGTCGTCCGGGATTGGTTGCACACAATAACGTAATGAGACTGGCGACAGTATGTAGTCAAGTTCGCCATTCATCCTTATGTGTATGTAGTACACTCAATCAGACGCTCGCATCTAAAAAAACTCACCGGATACCATTGCTTTCGTACGTTTCTTATTGTGCTTCCATCGTTACAAGTCTATCTACAGTTCAACTTGCCAAAAGATTGTTTCCCCTTGAATCCTCTCTCAGTGATGATGGAACGAGCTGGATTCACACACACCCAATTATTTCACAAAACTCTGGAAAGTTCACCAAGCTTGATTGTGAATCAAATGAAACCTCGTTCCGTGGTTGGATGGTAAGTCAAACCAAAACCACACGCCGGGATTGACATCCATGATGAGCAAAACATTTGACTATCCGGTGAACTTGCTTGGCATCGAGTGATTGTTATTTGATTCGGGATACTCCCACAGGTTCAGCACTCGATTGACAGGTGGACCTGCAAACAGTGGCTGTCTTGACTGGGGAGAGCTAGGCGGCATGGGTGAAGGTAAGTGATACATAATTGGTCAGAAAATTTGTTGAGTTTATCTTCCCTAATCAAACACGAGCACATGGGTTTCATCATAGGTTGGGGCAATATCTTTGTGAGCACAAGTCCAAACTGGTCGACTCCACTATGGGAGAATGGGTGAGTGGGGTCCAAGGTGAGATCTCATTTATGTTTTGTTTCCAGGCGTGTCGCTGACAGCTCAACAGATTTTTTTTCTTAGTATTTGCTGGACAACAAAACCAATCCAGAGATCTATCAGACTCTTGATAAGCCTGGGTATTGGGGTGTTCATGCCATGGGAGAAGTTTGGCCTGACATGCTTTTTACCGTTGCTGAGGAGTTGATTGCAAACTACAGTAAGAATCTAATATCCAGTGCCGGCACTTGAACGTTGCACAAAGCAAGACTTGGGACAGACTAAAGCCTTGTGCCGAAAGCTGAATTTGTGGAACGACCTCTTGAAGAACTCACTTCCTATGCATGGCCGCCATCGTTGATACCAATGCAGAGTATCAACGCTGATGACCCAGCTCGAAAACCATCCTCCATCGTGGTTTCACCTGACCCAACTGTAGCATACAATACACCTTTTCCAGTCTTTCCTCCTAGCAGTGACTCGTGAGACAAACGAGGATGGTTTCTAAATCGTCTGGCAAGAAGATACCCAAACGTGGCAACAGGGCAAATTTCCAACTCATGTTGGATGGTACGGAGATTCAACCCTGTTGCTCTGGATTGTCCGAGGCTCGAAATGCAATCTTGGGGGCCGACTCAATCTTGACTGGGGGTGAAAATCAATGCAAGATTTGGAAAGTTTTCTCTTAACGCGGTTTAGGGCCCAAGGGCACCATCAAGGAAAACACTCCTTGGGGCGGCGGCATTCACATTGATGATTTCTCTCTTCTCAATGGTGTTTGCCAGACGTGATAGGCTAAGCCCTCAGTTTTTTTTTCTTCTTTTTGTTTCTCACAAGCGTTTGTGGAGGCTTGCATAGGACATTTGGATTGATTTTTCGAAGAACACCAACACCATTCCAACCCTTCCTTCCTCCACCATTGTCCACATCAATCACAGAATGAATTCCATGTGGGCCCTGTCAACCAACCGGCTCCTCACCTGGATTGTTGAACCAACTCGCGAATAACCACAAAAACAGTGAGATTAATCCTTCTCTACAACAGCAGCAGGCCTCTACTCTCTTCTTCTTACGTCATTCATTAACATCATCAGTTGATGCAACAGATGTTGGCTCAACAACAACAACAACAACATTGGATGAACAAAGAAGTGTGTTTTTTTTTTCTTTCTCTTTCTTGTTCTCTCAACAAAAAATTTGTCACCGTTTGTTTTAAGTTACTACTAGAGTCCAGGGCGGCTGCGCGGCCACATTATCAAGGTGCAAAATGTAGCCTGTATTTCAGCTTTACCTAAAGGAACTTTCCATTTAAAAATGAGTAAAACATTTCTTTTAGCCCAATTAGAGTCCCTCCTTCCAGACATGATGGTTACGTGCTTCCCCAGATATCCGAATTTCTTGAGGGATGTTTACTTGTTACACTATAATGTTTTGCCCTGCCTTTTTTTGGTGTTGATTCATCAAAGTTTCACATTTTTATGAACCCTGGGGCTTACCCCCTGTCAACAAATATTCTGCTCATTTGCAGGTGTGTGTGCTGAACCCAAACAGTTGATGAGGTTAAACAGAAAGTATAAAAAAAAAAACAATCCCAAACGTTTTGCTTGTTATTTCTTGGGGCCGGCTAAATGCCAGCCCCGGTTTCGCTAGAATTGCCCCTCAACGGAGGCGTCCTTAAAGATGGACACCTTGTTCGGGGCGTCCATCGGGCCAGGACGCCCTTGATGGGGCGTGCCGGCGTTGCACGTCCTTCACGGGACATACATGGCCTTGTCCGCCCCATCCATGGGGCGTGCAGGCACATGCACACCCCAGAGGACCTTATGGTCCTCGATTGAAGGGCGTGCCAAAGCTAGCACCCCCTTGATCCGTGGCGTGCATGCCGATGCACGCCACACGTCGTCCACATCCGGCTTAGAGGACGTGGACGGGGGTAGCAGTCCAGGCAAAGGGGTCTCCGGTTCCGTGCAGGCCCCTCATCCCTCCAAGACCGATTGGTCTAGGAGGGAAGGGTATCTCTCCTCCCTTCTCTCCAAGACCGATCGGTCTTGGAAGGAAGGGAGGAAGAGATACTCACTCTTCTCCCTTCCCTCCTTGGAGGGAAAGATGAAGAGATACTCTTCCCGCCAAGACCAATCGGTCTTGGAGGGAAAGGATTGACTGGGCACAGTAGCCCATATTCCCTCAGGCTCACCTGCTTCTGTTGACACACGCGCTCATAAGCTCCTCTCAAAGTCTCGTAACTTCAGCATTCCGCTTCGCTTCTTGCACATTAAAACAACAGGTAAGTCGTACTCTTCATGCCTGATGTGACCTTGGTCTCCTGTTTCTCCCATATCTCACCCGACTGTTTTTATCTCGATATCCCCAGCATTCCGGGCAAGCATCGACCTCAGTCAATTCAAATTAGAAGTCTTGGTGATTCTTGGTTCCTGACCAACGAAAGACTTTCCGATCGACCGGATCAGTGTGTATCATGCCCAGCGAGTATGAGCAAATAGGATGGATAATTGTCTCGGGTATGTATGAGTAGTCTGAATGTTGAGATAGCCGAGGGCTAAGGCATCTATAAATATGTAGTCAATTAGGATTGCCGAGTTCAATGGCTGAGTAGTTGTTATCTTAGCAGGCTGAACGGGTGGGGTTATGCGTCCAGACAAAGGCCCCACGGTTGGGAGGGGCACTCAGTTGAGAGCAAGGATTGTATTCCATACAGGCAGCCCTTGTTGGAATTGTTCAGTCCAGCCAACTTGTGTACGAAAAAAACGTTCGCTAAGCTTGATTGGCCAGGATAGCCGTGAGGGTGGAACAGTAAAAATTCAGTTGTCCACCCAGCCACGACCGAGTTGGCCCGTTGCCACAACAGGTTCTAAATGCAAGTGGCGAGCCAGAGTTTCGGTCATAATGACACAAGGGTCAAAAGAGGTTCAAAATACATCTGACAGAGGCAACGAAAAGACTGCTTACAGAAGAGGTATTCACGTGTCAAGATGAACCGAGTGCGTATACTTTACGGTGACGCGGAAATAGACCCGTGAGACGTTGCGACGATAACCGACCCGATGCGTTCGGAGGGGCACGAGCGATATTATTCCAGGGTTGTGAAATACCAGACCGGGGCACTGACCAGCACAGGTTCAAAAGAAACCACCCATAAAACCTACAGCGAAAGCCACGAAATGGTACAGCACCGTGGTCGTCCAACAAGGATAATCGAGAGTGGTAGTGACATGGCCGAAATTTGCTTAAATAGGGGCCATTGTTGGTGAAGGGTAAGTTTAGCCCACCCGCAGCGGATCGGCGAGAACCGTCTGGGGAGTTGACAACCACCAGTGCGTGTCATGCTTGTGTCGCGTCTGGAATCCGCGGGTAAGAGCAGCTCCAACGCGGGAGCTGAACGGGGGCGCTATCCCACGTTTAGCAACCCGAAGTCCAAATTTGCGAGCCAATGCAGGCGCTCCCCGAGTTGCTATGCTCCTCGGGAGCCCGCTCGGGAGGGAGAGGCTTGCCACATCTGGCAACCCTCTCCCTCCCGGGGAAATCCCTGTTTCCCGTGAAACTTGTGTGATTCATCGGTGAACATCCAGCCTAGCTTTCATTCCACCCCCCGAACACACACCACTGTACCCAAGAAATGCCGCCAAACACCTCATCGCCAGCCATCGATCCCGTCATTGAAGAAGGACAGTCCGATGATGAAAACGAAGGTAGGGTTTTGAGTTTGCATTCCCATTTTCCTGAATGTTTGTTGATGTTTTATTCCATTCTCTTTATTTTAGAAGATCAAACCACTACAGAAAAAAAAAGAATTCCGAGCCCAAAGCACCCCGACAACAAAACTCTAGTGAGACAGAAGACCTCCAGCTTTGTACATCTTGGCTTGAGATAACCTACGACCCAATTATCGGGACGAATCAAACGGGCGATGGATTTTGGAATCACATCACCGAGAAATACATGCTTTCAATAACCAATCCATTACAAACCCCTGCTGGCCTCAAGAGTCGCTGGGGTACCCTTCAAGCCGCCATCAACAAATTCTCCGCCTGTGTCAAGCAGATCGAAAATGCTAATCAGAGCGGCGCCACCAATGAAGACAAGCTAACCTATGCCCTCCGCCTCTATTCCGAACTTCACAAAAAGGCTTTCGTCCATCTCAGCTGCTACAACATGCTTATCAACGCGCCAAAGTGGAATGAGTACTCGTTTGCTCAACAGCAAAAATCTTCGACTCTGAAAAGGAAACGCGCACCAAGCATATCCAGCAACACCCTAGTTGTAGCCTCCAGTACATGTGCTTCTGATGCATCGGAACCACCTAGTGACGCGGGATCTGTGACCGAAAGCGCAACCGGACCCTTGGAACGTCCAACCGGAAACAAGCGAGCTAAAATCGAAAATCAGAAGAACTTGTGGCAACAATCTCTTGCCAAAGCTCAGAAGGAAATGGTCGAGCAAACTAAAGTACTAAACGAAATACTCGCTGCACAATCCGAATCGATCAAGTCCCTTGCCGAGGATTCACGTTCCATGGTTGAAGACTCATTTATGAGTAAGGACTTCTCACACATGGATGAACGTGTTAAAAAATTTTATGACCTCAAACGAAACAAAATATTTGATCAACATAACATCAAGTAGTGTGATTTACTTGTATACACTGTCTCCGATGGTTTTCTTTCTATTGTTTCCTTGCTTCCTGTTTTGTTCTCAATCTCGCAAGAAATTCACTCACTGAACACAAACTGTGATCGATTTCTTTTTTTCATTTTCAAAATAAGAGGGAAAATAAAAATAATTACAATATAATGTCTTTTTCAAGATGTTTCAGTCATTGCGACCTTGAGAGCCCAAAGATGGCTAACTAGATCATTGCGAAGCTGGGTGTGGATGTTGGAATTATTGAGTCTCTGAAAGTTGGCCACAAACTGACTGAATCCAGCTGATCGAGACACATCCGGAGTGGTGACAGCTGCAGAAGTCGAACAACCATCATAAATGTAATCATCTTTGAAACCTTGCTCGTTGTCGATGATCATGTTGTGTAGAATGACACAACAAGTCATTATCTTTTGGAGGTTTGCATGACTCCAGCCTCGTGCTGGTCGAGAAACTATGGAAAAACGGGCTTGGAGAACCCCAAAAGCTCTCTCTACATCTTTTCGGGCTGCTTCCTGCATCTTGGAAAAGTGCTAGGCATAAGATCGATCAGTAAAACTTATGAGTTCATTGAAAAAAGACTGAATCACTTTTTTGTCCAGTCCTTGGGGCTCGGAGATTGTTTTCACTAGAGTAGACCAATCAGGGTATATTCCGTCTGCCAAGTAGTACCCTTGAGTGTATTCGTTTCCATTTATTTTGTATTCACAGGATGGTGCCACGCCGTTCAAGAGTTTTGAAAATAGAGGTGAGTGATCGAGGACATTAATGTCGTTGTGGGACCCAGGAAGGCCAAAAAACGAATGCCATATCCATGGATCATGGATGACAACCGCTTCAAGTACGATCGTTGGAGTCTAATTCAAATCAAAGTACTGTCTGTTATTGCAACTTCATGAATTTTAAATTACGGATGAAAAATCTACAATACCTTCTCTTTTCCTGTGTATTGCCCTGCCCATGCAGTTGGGCAGTTCTTCCACTCCCAATGCATACATTCTAAAGAGCCAAGCATTCCAGGAAATCCTCGAGCCTCACCTATAGCCAAGAGGCGTTTAACGTCGTCCGCAGTTGGATGACGAAGGTATTCTTCACCGTATACATGGATTATGGCATCACAGAACTTCGTCAAGCTTTCGAGTGTTGTACTTTCGGAGATTTGAATGTATTCATTGTTTGCATCGGCTGAGCCACCATACGCCAACATTTGAATTGCCGAAGTGATCTTCTGGATCGGTCTCAAGCCAGGCCTCCCCACAGCATCAGCTTTGTGAGCAAAGTAGCTGTCATAGGAAGTCACATCATCCACAATCGAGAGGAAAAATTCTCATTACATTCGGAATCTTCGTCGAAAAAGTTTCGGTGGATACAGAGGTGATGGTGAAAAGTAGTGTTTGACGAGGAGTTGGTAGACAGCTTCGAAATCTCGAGGTAAATTTGGACTACGTCCTGGCCTTGAGCCACCAACCTTTCTATTTTTTGATCTTGTTCTTCCTGATCGTGGTCCAAGAGCAGCATCGTTGATTGCATCATCATATTTCTGGCCCGAGTCGAACTGGAAATGGCAGCGCTTTGAGTCTGAAGAATATTTCGAATGATTTGAGAGTTTTCCATGATGATTTCGTCGGATTGGTTGACGGGTGGTGGATGACTGTGGACGTGATTGATTATCGAGGCGTTGGGGTTTTTGTGAAACGCGTGTTTTAGAATTATTAGCTACTAGCGCAGGTTGCCGCAGCACTCACAGGAGCTAAATTGCTGCGGACAGAAGCTATTCTTCAACTTTAGCTCGCACAATTTAGCTCCCGCGTTGGAGCTGCTCTAATAACCAGACGCTGAGAAGTCTAGGGTTTCTCTGGGGTGAGCGGGGCAAAGTGTAATTCTTGGCGTTGACTGGGAAACCGTCAGCTGCACATCAAGTTGCTAATAATAATAATAATAATAATAATAATAATAATAATAATAATAATAATAATAATAATAATAATAATAATAATAATAATAATAATAATAATAATAATAATAATAATAATAATAATAATAATAATAATAATAATAATAATAAAGGGGAAACATGTGATCTTGTTTTCTTGAAACAGAGGTTTTACTAGACTTTGATTTATTTCTCCAAAATCTATTTAACCAATGGATGTTTGAGTATATACATTAATTGGCCTGAAAAGTGAATTCTAGAAGCCAGAAAATTAAATGGACTTTATCAAGGAAAGATTAGGAGTTCAAGAGAAATCAGTGGCGTGAAAATTTGAAAGCAGACTTAGTAAGGAAAAGTGATCTTGCTGCCATCAATTGGAAGGTTGGATATCCGAAAGGGTGTTGTCAAAAGAGGGGATATAAGGACAGTAATTTTGGGGAAGACCTGGTTAAGTGGTAGTCAGCCAACAGTTAAACAATGAAGCATGTCCCACAGCAATCATTCAGACTGAACCTGCAGGCTCAGGTGTTTGTGGAACCCTTTCTTAGTCAATTCAAAATTGTCAACAGCTATGAGTGATGTTTTTAATATCACAATCATTCTGGAAATCTAAGATGTATGTCCCTTCCATGAAGACCTCAAGACCCTTGGGAAATTTGAACTCCTTGACAAGAGTTGATGAACAAGTTTTGGCAAGAAAGTGAAGAAAGCTTTTAAAAATTGCATCAATGCCTTGAGTCCCTTCAAGAACTTGAATTTTTTGCCAAGTGTTGAAGGATAACTTGAGAATCAATCTGCAAGCTATCTTTATATTATGATAATAAGATGAGTCCCTGTTGGCTGTTTCATGGTAAAATCAAGCCTTTCCTTGTCTTTTATTGGAGTCCAATAACTTAGTGTGAGTTGAGAACGGACAGTCCCTGCTTGCTGATTGAAAGTGGATTCAAGCCTACCCTTGTTTTGTATTGAAGCTACAACACTTAAAAGTGTTGGGCAGTGTAGCCGCCTTATCCTCTAGTAAGTAGTAAAGACATATTTTTATGACATATTTTAGATAGATAAATACATACCATAAATGGAAAAAACATGCACAGTGATTAAATATACATAACAAGTATATTATACCTTCAATAATCCTCAAGGAATGCATCAATATGCACTTTAATAAATCACAATTAATTACTATCTTTTTAGCCATAACAATAGGGGTATCAAATATAGGCAAATCCACCATTAGGTAATTGACTGGTTTTCCAAAATCCACCATTTTCAAAACCTGTTGGTTCTACATCATTCACCATTTGGGATCCATCAATGAAGAAAAATATTTTTGGATGATTGCCTGGTTTCTAATTGTGGATTTGGTATATTTGATACACCCTAATAGACATATATTAAGCCAAAGATACAGCTAAGATAGGAGTCAGGTATGTCCATATGCACCCATAGATTGCTTGATAGACCTCAGATACACCAAAACCACCTGCATGCAGGTTCCACATTTATTTTCCTGGTGTAGGAGTCGTCCATTGAAATCTTGTACTAGAAGAAACGGCCATTGGGCCGGGTTTGTCGGGATCTGCCTGTAAGCTTTTTCCCAATCAAACAAGCCAAGGTCAAAGGGTCTCCTGTTTTCCTTAAAAAATTGTGCCACAATGTTAAAGTCGTCCCAAATCTCTCTTTATCCACAAATGAGTTCACCGACGGGATTTCTTCTATGTCGTGTGGGTGGGAAAGATCATTGATGGGCCAAATGGATCCATCTGAGTTAACCGCAGTACCCAAAGGATTCAACTGAAAAAAGGAGAAACGGCCCTGCACTTCTGAGTGAGTAAACGGACCATACATGCGCCCGGATGCTATTTCTTTCTTTAAGTTATCCTTGATTTCTTGTTGTGCTAGTAGAGCCGACATATGATTGGGTGGTGTATACCATTCAAGGTTGCCAATTGTATGGGCCGGTATGCCCTGATTGAACCCAAGCTGGAAACCCTCCGAAACAGCTTTATACTCCCTAATAGATTGGCCTCTTCCCAAGCTGGTAGATTCATTTCACAGCTCACCCCACGTGGCCACTCACTCAACAATTTGTCTATCCTCAGATTCCCTTCTCTGCCGGGTCTTACATATTTGGGCTCACTTTCAATCCTGTCAAGGTAACCACATAATAGGATAGAGGTGAGTCATCTATTCACGCATCTCATGTGGAGGTAACAAACTCTCCGCTGGAGGAAAAGTAGGCATAATTGCAAAGATTCCTACACAACAAGGGTTTGGATGGTTCCCAAAAAACAAAAACAAAAACCTACCTCTGATCTCTCGCAGGGACTCTTCCGGGCCCTCTCTCTGGCCTTAGCGTTGTATTCCCTGCTCCTTTTCCTCTGGGGGCTGCAGTTGTTCTGATTCCACAGTCCTCTCCCGTTCTGGTCAGCCATTTCCCCCCTCTCCCTATTAAACCAATTGGCATGATGGGTGTCTTGGCCGTTCCTCTGTTTGTTGTACCTGTTGGGCATGTTTTGGAAATCTTGCCTCCTTCTTCCTCCAGTTGTCTTCAGCTTCCCCGTGTATGGGTCGAAATCTTCTTTCGGCCCCCCTGGGAGGTAAGGGTTTTCTTGGTAGCCCAAATCTCCTCGGTTATGGGAGACTCCGTGTAGGTCCGCTGCCAAGCTTTCCCTAAACACCAACACATCAGTAGCTTCCACCGAGTCGTCATCTTTGATGATCTTGCATTGGAAAAAGCTCGATTGTACCGTTATGTCATACCGCAGACCTTTACAGAAACTGTCTTTCTTCATGATGCAGTCGACTGTTTCTTGTTGAATTTGGAAGAGCCTTGCCATAGACCTATACCTATAAACATCCCATAAAATTGTTTGCATGGCCTGGTGGTTCCTCGACCATTGGACATAGGTCTGTGACCATTTGTTGGGAGCCAGGTGCCTCTTGTAGCACCTCTCTTCCGTCAATGCATCTCCTACACGCTTTTCTGACATGAAAGTGGCCGCTCTTTCCTGCCAATCAGAGTCGAAGATCGTTAGAGGGACTGATTCTTGTCATAAAAGGGGGGTAAGCCACAGAACTCGTGCTCAGGAACGCCACCTAAAGTCACCTTGCGACCACTTTCTGATGACCTCCGGTAGTGGGTCTGGTTTTTGGGCTCATTGGACAAAGGTCGATTTGTCTGCTTCCTTGTTAACTTTCTCTTTGCCAGGGTTCAAGTGGGACCCTTCATTCTTCTACGCCGAAGTTACTTCCGCCAAGAGGCTCATAAGGGTCTTCGCCCCTCTCTCTTGCGACACAAAGTTGGTCCAGGATCATCTCTGCCTCTCCACCTTTGTCTGGGCTGCTCTGATGGCCGTCTCTTTTGTCCTGAACCTTGATTGCAGGGACTTGTTTCTCCCTGGGTTTACCCCCGTCCGTCTTCTCTTTGGGAACTATGTCGCCAAGAAAAGGAATTTAAAATCCATAGTCAACAAACGTCCTTAGTAAGGGAATTCACAGCCTAAACGTAGTCTCCTCAGTGAGGGTATTGGTGTCACTCTCATACCTGAGGGAGAGTCTCCTAGAGCGTCCATCAACCCATTGTCATTGCTTTTATCCTCGCTCGAGTCTACCCTCTCTACCCTACGCTGTTCTATCGATAGGATCACAGCCTCTTTCTTCTGCTTCCACCAATTCCTCTTGGGTCCTGTTGGTCTGAGTGCCATCGATTGCTCCAGTCATTTTCTTCTCTGCATCTCAGGTATTTTAGCCAGTTTCTCTGTGTTGCAGGTATCTGAGGTAGATTGCGGAATTTGAAGTAGAGAAAAATTTTTCTTCCTGGAAACCTACATTTCCTTCTATCGAGCCTGCTCGCACGGCTGGTACGATTGGGATCTAGCGGGACTTCTGCTGGTAAGGAGAAGTTTGTCTTTGTCCCAACGTGGCAGCCGGCTGTGGTTGCCTTCAGCCGTGCGCGCTGCGCACCCAAGGCCCCTAGCGCCTCTAGCACTCCATGGACTTATGTGTCCCTCCGGACACTAGCAATGACCACAGATCGCAGCCTACCCATTGTCCATAATTCCCCTAAGAGAATATCCACCACAGGGTGGAAAACTCGCGTGATGCATCCTGAACTTTGGTTTTTTAAGGTTAAAATCTTGTGGGCTGTGTACCGGTGGAGTGTAAATGGACATGGAAAAATGTGTGAACCTTGGTTGGTTAGGTATGAATCGCGGGAATAGTGGTGTGGGTTTCACACAGGGAGGGGGATTTCACAGGATGTAGCGGGGAGCTAGATCTACATTCGCGTTGATGTTTTTTACATCCGCGGCAGATCTAGGTTCGCGTTTTCACCCCCCCGTGGGGTGCGATTTTTCGAGCACGGGGTGGAAAACGAGTTTCCACCCCGCGGTGGAGATGCTCTAAAGACCTCCCGAAGTCATCAACATCTCCTTCCGACTCAAGCTAATCATTTCCCCCTTCCACAAAGCCTTCTTTGTAAGGTTACTGACCTCAATAGTCCTGCTGCTAGAATGCGACTTGACTCAGAAACTCGTCAACCGACTCGGATTGGATCAGAACAAAGCTCTGGTAAGCTATTTAACCATCGTGACGTGATTCAAGTCCTCTTATGATCTGGTGCGGCTAGATGTTGGAAGTATGCTTGGCTTATCAATTCATAAAAACAATACTGTAGACTGCTCTCCCGAACCAGTTACAGAAACCAATTTTGATTTGACTCAAGATCGCAACAATCAAGCGTCCTCAACGGCTGTCGATGATGAAGAATCTGTCGCTGTGAACCATCCACTGGATCAGCAAACGAATACTGGTGTAGGCCATCAGAGCATCTCAGCTGCTGATTACAATCCAGACGATGATCGCCGGATCGACAATGAACGGCAAAACGAGAAACAGATCAATAGTCTCAGAGTGGGGGACCCACCCCCTTCAGATACCAAACCTAGATCAAAGTATTCAAAGCGGAAGGAATTCAACGGTAGGGACGAAGATGAGAGTGATGATGATGGCGATGATGATGGCGATGATGATGACGATGACATGTTTGCCATTGATTCGACTGAGAAGAAGGCCAAAAAGAGAAAAGTTGCAAAAGGGGCTACCACCAAAGATCCTTCGAACCCATCTGCTCCATTTTTGCCTGTACGTAGTTCAACCCCACTTTTGTCCACCAGATAGCTGTACAGCTAACTACAAATTAATTTTGTTATAGGTCATCAATCGAGCTGGTACAGATGCAGAAGTTGTCGACAACTTTGATGATGCTGATGGTTACTATCGTGTCATGCTGGGTGAGCTATTGGACAATGGTCGATACCATGTGCACGCAAATCTCGGTAAAGGAATGTTCGCATCAGTCGTTCGTGCCAAGGATATGTCTCTTGCTAAAGATGGGATAGGCAGTGATGTCGCCATCAAAGTCGTTAGAAGTCAAGAGAGTATGTAAGTCTAGTTTCCTCGGCTGCCTTGTAAACCAGTTGATAGCCTCATGCCAGATCACTTCATGGATTAATTTCATGCATAATTTGCTTTGCTAGGTTCAAATCAAGTCAGAAGGAAGCCAGTATTCTCAAGAAACTCCAGGAGGCTGATCCAGGCGGCAAGTACCACATCATCAGGCTTGAACGGACGTTTGAACATCGGGGTCACCTTTGCTTGGTATTCGAAGCGATGAGGTTAGCACATGGACTTGTTGATCAAAGCGTATCAATCACGATTAATTTGTGTAATCCCCTGCAGTATGAACTTGCGAGAGGTAGTCAAGAGGTTTGGCAAGGACGTCGGAATTAATCTTAGAGCTGTCAGGGCTTATGCCCATCAAATGCTTCTGGCCCTGTCACTCATGAAAAAGTGCAATATCATGCACGCTGATTTGGTAAGTTTATCGCACTTACATTCAATATCCAACTATCCTGACGAGCTAACGTCAAAATTCTGTTCACATGTTTGCTTCATTAACTTGCCTCGGGCTCCCGTCCATTCGTGATAGAAACCAGACAATATCCTGGTTTGTTTTTTCACTGTCAATCATTGACAACTGATCCAACGAACACAGTGACTATTCGTACTAAATGCTGCTTTTCCCTCATACAACGGTGAACATTCTTTTTATGACAGGTAAGTGAGACGAAATCCGTCCTTAAGGTCTGTGATCTTGGTTCAGCATCCGACGTCACAGAAAACGAGATTACGCCCTACTTGGTGTCCAGATTTTATCGTGCTCCAGAAATTAGTTGAGCGTTTGAATTTGTCTCTTCTTTTGGAATCTCGTGCTGATACACACCTGCAACACCTACAATACTCACAACACCTACGTCCTCTAGTTCTCGGACTACCTTATGATTGTTCGATTGACATCTGGTCTATTGGATGTACTCTGTACGAACTCTACACCGGTAAAATCTTGTTCCCTGGTAGAAGCAATAATCATTTATTGTTGCTGATCATGGAATTAAAGGGAAGATTCAACTCAAAACTGTTGAAGAAAGCCAAATTCTCCAACGTTCATTTTGACGAAGAAAACGGAAACTTCCTCAGCATTGAAAAGAATCGGATCACTGGTACTGTATGTCGATCACATGTCCATTTCTCTGTTTGATGCTTTTGTTTTCTTGCGATGCACTGACGGATCCACTGATTCTCGTAATTATGTTTCATGATCATAGGATATTGTGAAGAGTATCAATATTCCAAACAAGCCAACTCAAGGGCTCCAGAGACGCTTGATGCCCAATCACGTTACAAAGAAGATGCAAGACGCCGATGTCAAACTGTTGAGTGCGTTTGTCGATCTCTTGGAGAAGATCCTGACTTTGGAACCTAGTCGAAGGATATTGCCCAAGGAAGCCCTCAATCAGTGAGTCTTCGTTCTTTGAGGCTATTGCTTAATTGCCCCCCTTCTCTGGGGACTTATGCTGATTCAATTTTCCCCACTTGGTCATCTTGATAGCCCTTTTATCCGCGGGATTTGAACCACCGTATCAGAAATAGCCTTTTTCTTCGGCTGGAGCACACATTGACCTCCCTTTGAATTGGAGACGCGGAAAGGGTGGGTTACGCAATATGTGATGGTTGCTAGTTTGCCTGCACATGAAGGTTCTTTCAAAACAAAAACAAACAAGTAGTATGGAGGCATGCCACCTTCAGCCCATGTTTACTCCATACTTGCACGCAGATGCGTTATTAAAATTCTTTTTACAATGTTGTACTTTTTGAGAAATTCTCCTAATTCAATTCACATACTCAGCTCTGGTGAATATTTTTGAAAGTCTTTGCAGGATCTGGACATGTGGAACTGAGTTGTGAATTTAACAAGTCTTTTGAAGGTGTTTCCATCTATTTACAATAATAATAGCAAAAAACAGTATAACACTTAGGCCGTGTTTCGGAGCAGAAAAATACGTGTGTAATATTGAATTTGAGCACACTTGTGAAATCTGGTCCAATTTTGGTGGACTTGAGCAGAATTCACACACAAAGCGTAATATGACCACCGTCATATGCCGCTCCGAAACGCGGCCTTATTTAAGCCAACAATCATGTATAACTTTTTATCCTTGAGTAAAACTCAAAATCTTGGTTCACATCCTTCATTTTTGAGTAAGATAATCTAGGGTATCTCATTTAAACCACCCCTTAATTATAACTTCTTCACCTAGTTGATAATTGTTCAACAGTCACTTGAGTGGCCTTGATTACAACCACATTGCATATGAAGATGCAATACAATATGGATATTCAGAGCTCACATGGTTTGAGGGAACCCAAAAGACTCAATACAGTATTAAAAGTACACACACATGTCTTAACAAAATGACGCAATAATTTATGGCACTTTTTAGACAGGTGCAGTGGTTACTACTGTAATTCAAATGAAAAACATAATGGCATGAGAACATGTACTAATACACAGCCTCTGTTGAAATGTCAGAAAGTTAATATAAAAAAACAGCGACATACATGGACAGGATAATACAAAACTTTCATGTCTAAGAATGTATTACTAGTATCCCAAGAGCCCTTTCTGCTATTTTATTGCTTCCTAGTGCCTGTTTTACCTCAGGAATTAATATAAAAGAGCCTCCCTTCCTACCATAAAGAGATTATCATTATTCATACTTAGTTGCCAGCAAATATCAGATTATTTACTTAGTAAAATTACTGAATATTAGACTATTATTGGTTGATATCTTTTTGAATATTACTCAACCCACTCCCATAAACCTCTTCAGCTCAGCTCAAACCACCAATAATTTTTTTTCTCAGTGGCTCAAGACCAGCCCTGTCACCCTTGAAGATTCTTACCCTGTAAATTATAATTGTGGTTTGTATTTCCTTCAATCTTTGGATCCTTATTCTGGGTCCACTCCTGTTTCAAGGACCAGATCATCAGGCACCCTAAATAACCCCTTTCTATACAGTTCCTGAAATGATTAAAGGGCACAGTAAATACCCCTGTTGGCAGGCCCTTCTGAAAATAACAACTTTTAAGTTCTTATCTTGTTCTTTTTCCAACATTACAGTGCTTCACAAGCTTGTAAATACCCTTATTTTTGCTTTGTACTATATTTATCTGGAGGGATACTAGTCCTGGGCATCACCTGGCTGAAACTTTTCAAAAAATCTTAGAATTTTACAAAGTAGAATGCAACAATGTGAAAAATTTGAGATGAATTAAGGTGATATTCAGTAACATCTGTTGATACTCCATTAGTACTCCAAAGTTACTCCCCTTCAATAACAATGGCCCCTTTGTCATCATTGAGGAGTTTCAAAACTTTCTGATTAGTGTATAGTTTGAATAACTGCTGGAGTAAGCTGTATGTCACCTGACAACTATTCCACACAGTTTTTTCATGGTGCAACTAGATTAATTAATGACAGAGTGACACACATCAGATCATCAAGAGGGATATATCCACTTTGTTGAAATTTCCTTCTAAAATCCTCACACACACATCCTTTTTAGCCAATGATTCATAGATTGACCTTGAGATTTGAAAGATTTCAGGCAACTAAAGATTCATTTCTTTGTGTTAGATGCTACAATTGATAGTAATTATAATAATAGAATGAGAATGATAAAAGTAAAAAGATAATAAAATTATTTTACCTAAAGGCAGACTCAATACAGTCTGACTTCTACTTGAGTAAATGTTATGGTGCGTGTTATGTATCACACTTGCTTTGTTAGATAGATAATATCTGTTAATAATAGATCATAGATCTTAGTTAGCCTTTATATAGCATTGATGCTATTCTTTGTTACTTACTGTTTGATAACAGTTGAGCTTTTGGAGTAGTAATATCTTAATAAGGTTAAGAGACAAGGCGGGTACAATTGTAATCCCTGTTGTATGTTCTCTTAATTATTTTTGTTTTTTGTTCTTTCTGTTTTATGAAAATATCAATTAAACAAATTGTTAAAGGCTAATGATCTGTTATGATCTTGATCCTCGCTATGATTGTTTAATTGTTGTCTGTAAGGATAAGTAATCAGCTTGATTACTTTATTATGGTGAACAGAACTTAATCAAATTGTACTTACAATTTGATCGTTCTGTCTAGATTGTTCTGATTGGGTTGCTGATCAATGATTGTTTTAGGTTTGTGATCAAGATGATTTGCACTCAATCTCTTTTGAGTGGTAATATCTGTTTTGCCTGAGCAGAAACAAAATAAAATTAGTTTAATCTAATTTTATTCTGACTTTTGATGAGACAAAACTCTTTAAAGAGTTTGTACTCACTATCTGTGTCTAAGCTTCTCTTCAAAGAGTTGCTAGCTTGGGAAGGAATGCTATTCCAACCTAATGAAGGAATGCTATTCCAACAATACCCCTTGATATGATGTGGGCACTGCTGTATTGCCAGTACACATCCCTTCTTGTGTTTTCTAAATGAGTAGAGTAGAACTTGTCCCAACTTATACTCATCCAAAGTGCCCCTTTCCTGTGGGTTATGACAGGTTATGGGTCTTGGGCAGGTAACTCCCATAACCCATATATTAATTTGTGCCTCTAGAGACCCATAAAATATATGGCTTTGGACATGTATCCAGGAAGCTTTTCTTATTTACTGCCAACACCTGTAACCATTAATGGGCTTGGGAAAGATTTGATTTCTGCAACATATTTAAAAAGAATAAATTTATATAACTATCTACAATGACATGCATCATTCTAGATTCTTTTTTTATCAAGTGATCTCTGTTGTAAATTTTGAAGTAGATTTTGATAGATTGTCAATCTATCATGATTTAAATCATTAAATATAGTTGTTTCAACCCTCCTTAAGTGATGGCTTTGCAATAGGTGGAGGCTCATCATCTGGAGCTTCAATATCTTTAAGTATTGACTCTTGATGCAGCTTGAAAAGCACTTCAGGGGTAAGAAGAGCATGAATAAAATAATACTCTAGGCCCTATTGAGACTCAAGACTTGAGTCTTGCCAGTGGTTTCTAGAATCTGATCCATTGACACATTGAACAAACTGGTTTCATCAATATTGAAAACATCACTAGGTGGGTATTGCAAAACAATTTCTTGAAGACAAGCAACTTCTTTGGATATTGTACATATTTTCAACTGCTTGGGCTGCCTCATCATTTTTTTTTGAAAGATTTGAGACCATTAAAGGCATTGAAAAACTCAAGCCATCAATTGCTTAACTTCAGCCAATAATTGCCTGGTTATATGCCTTGCATTCAAGCAAAAAAAAATCCACTTTTTGCAAATCAAATCACCGCTAATGGTCAGATTTGATTGAGATCCTGGAGAACCCACTCTTTTATGCATTCTTTTCACAGCATCAGATTTGACTTTGTTTAATTTTTAGTGTTTAGATTGTTATGTTGTATTGCTGTTTCAAACGTTAACCAAGCTGAGTTTTTGAGTTATTTGATATCAAGTTTGGAATATGTCTTTTGAAATTGCTTGGCATTAGCAGATTGGTTCTTGCCATTTATGTAGTTCCAATCCAATACTTGTTATGTTTGCTGGAGCATTTCATTTTTTGATTTCTTCAAGCCAACTGGGCTTAGATTCTTATTCTTGGGTGCCAGAATTTCAGTGGAGGCCTCATCTTACCGTGTGATTTTTAGCAATAAGGTTGAAGATGGAAATGCACCCAAAAATGACTATTTGAATTCTGGTCACCTGTGTCAGAAGAATTTTTTGGTTCCAAACCAATGATAATGGTGTCATTATCATTGGTTTGGAACTGTAACTCAGCTGGAGCTGGCTTAGCTGATTTGAGCTCAGCTCAAAGGGAGCTGGGTTAGACCAAAAAAAAAAAAGGTTATAAATTCTCAATTAGCCCAGTGGTTTGCAGCGGTAAACCCAAAGGCCCTGGGTTCAATTCCCCATACATTCATCCAAAATTAGGGGGTTAGGGGGTTAGGGGGTTAGTTAGGGGTTAGGTTTAGGGGTTAGGTTTGGGGGTTAGGTTTAGGGTTTAGGTTTAGGGTTTAGGTTTAGGGTTTAGGTTTAGGGATTAGGGATTAGGGTTAGAGATTATGGATTATGGATTATGCAGCTCATCCAGCTCAAATGCCAGCTCAGCCAGCTCAATTTACTAAGGAGCTGCATGGCAGGAGGTGTGGCGTACTAGTCAGCCAAATGCCATACTGTGGGGCCCATGCAAACCAAGGCATACAAGCCGGGGTGTCATGGGTTCCTTCCAAAGTTAGGGGTGGTGAGGTGGGCGAGCTGGACATGAGCTCAGCTCATCCAGCTCGCAGGCCCTTCCGGTTCTAAACCAACCATATTGCCGGTTTTTTGGTCGGTTTGGAACCGAAGTATTCATATGAAAAATCTCATTCTGGTGGTGGAGAAGCATCAAGACCAAGCTCTTTCAAATTGGTTTTCATGACTAGAGCAATGGAGGACTTACCATAGGAGCTACAACCCCTGTAGATTCTTAATTGGAGCCTGTAAAGCTAATTTTGGCAGGGAAGATTGGATTTAGACTTCACAGCCCCTGTAGATCATATGGCCACAGGAAGTCCTCCAATATTGTGTTCACATTATATGATATATATTTCCTTATAGTCCCACAAAAACAAAAAACAACAACCTTGGACCTGAATCAAGTATTTTTTCAGGCATGGTATTGTTTGATGCAACTGAGTTGGTGGTGTGGCTGATCATGTAAATAAATTCAAAAATTCTATGTCAGTATTTCAAGCTGCAAAGCAGGAGAAAGAGGAAACTTATCTTTTCACAAAGATCATTCTTTTTTTAGGATGTTGACTATTGGTTCCACCCAAAATCTACCCTTGTGGTGCCAGGCAAGATTCAGATTCAAGTGATACCCCACATATCCATCATTGACAAGATATGAATCCATGTATTGGACCATATCTAGCACCATAATAGCAATATTACCCTTTATGTATGTTTCAAGTGTAATATTAACATTGGGATGCTCATGACTGCCTCACATGCCCATTCTGATGTCACAAATGATGAAGCAGGTAACACTCTTTCTTTCCATACCAATTTTGTTATATTTTTGCCAACAGTTTGGTTTTTATCAAATTAAATGTTCATTATTACACCAATATTTATGACTGTGCCAAACAGGGCCTAAGTAGAATGTTACTGAGGCACCAATGAATCCATTTCAATTGCCTTTGCTGTCCAAAAATTGTGAACCAGATTGAATTTACTGTAACTTGACTAGTTAAGAAGAAAAACATAAATATTTAAACATCATGTTTTGAGTCACTTTGTTCTAAGAAAAACCCTCTTTCAAATTTGCCAGCATTGTTTTTTTTTCAAGTCTAAGTATAATGTAGCAGCTCAAATTTCTGCCCACTTTTTGTTAAGCAAAGTTGTTCCAGGCTGGCAGTAGTTGAAAGCATCTCAGAGATGTGTCTTGAAGGTTGATGTGGTGGGGTGTGTCACAGAAGATTTGATATGACTCCAAATAGTACCCCAGGGGTATTGTTTGAGAAATGGCTGGGGTGTTGATCAGTCATATCAAGGAAAGTTGACATGTCCTGTCAACCACTGAGTAAATACCAGCATACCTAGTATTTACCACGTGCTAGCAAGCCTTATAAACCCTCTACATAGTTTTGTTTTACCTTGTATAGTTTTGTTTAGTGTTGTTTAGTTTTGTTTAGTTTTATCTGGTTTGGTTTCATTATTATTTTTCAATCCCTTAATAATTATCAAAGCCAAAACCTTGCCTTAATAATAATTAAGAGACTTTACTTATATTTATTTAAATAATTTATTATTTAATTATTAGCATATTTTCATGCTGAAACATGCTTATCATTAATTATACTTGATATTTGCAAGTATTCCACGTAACTGTAAACACATGTACACTAGATCTGCTTAGAACAAAATCAATGTACATGATGTGATTAAGATCTGAAAGTGATCATACTAGCTGATCTTGATCACATCAATGTACATCTTAATTGATAGACTGATCCTTGTTGAATCATGCAGTGCCCTGCACATCAATTGATCAACTGATTCTTTGATCCCTCTGTGCGCTGCAAGAAGCTCCTTCCTTGGGAATGTAGAATATACAAGACTTAGATCTTCTATCATTGTCCCCCAACCCATTACACCGTCACATATTCAGCAGAACTAGATTAGTTAACCCTCCACAGTTACACTCAACCTATATAGCAAAAATCAACCTTGTTCTCTTACATACACATACCTATAAGTCCACAATCTTCATTTATTGCGCTGAATATCCTTGTAGTGGCTCATAAGGTCTTGAACAATTCTGGAAGCAGTATCCTTATTGTTAGTCCATTCTTGTTCGAAGATCTTAGCACTCACCCCGCGGTAAGTCCCAACTTACTACACACCAAATCATCCCCTGGCTTTAAAGGCAGCAGGAAGAATCAGAGGGCAGACTCTAGATTTCCTTCCCAATTACATTGGTCGAGAAGATTCTACTGACCTGGACAAGGCTAGAATATTAACCCCTTGATTCTTCTGTTTAAATACAGGAATCCCTTCAAAATACCCGCTTCCTAACCAACTTTTTCCATCAACACTCATAGTACAACCCGGATAACATCCAGGTTAGTAACATAGAGGCTGAGATGTCCCTCATGACTTGCCAAACATGCAAGTGATAAAATATGGGCATCTGTGAAGCCCTGCTATATAAAAGTGATTCATCAGGTTAAATAATAGACTGACAGATGGATTCAAAATATGATGTGTTATGATCTGATGATATTTTTTTTCTCATCATGTATATCTAGAGTGATATTTTCAGCAATCTGAGGTTAATTCTCCTCAAGTGTGATCAATCAGATAGTGATACTGGTGCAAGCAAAATTACCCATTATGTGTTTAGGCCCCGTTTGGGAGCAACATATTACACATGTAATATTGAAGTTGCTTGTGACATCTGGTCCAATTTTGGTGGACTTGAGAAGATGTCACATAGGATTTCACGCACAAAGCGTACTATTGCGGCCATCACATTCTGCACCCAAACGGGGCCTTATACATACCTAAAAATGGTTTTGACACTAAACTAACTAGTGTAACTCCTAAGATAACTACCCTAAGTGTAACTCCTAAGACAACTACCCTAAGAGCATCCACATTGGTTGCAGTTTTAGCTCGGATTAGCAGAGTTACTCCCAGGACTCAACCACATCAGGCCACGTTAAGTTGGGAGTAACTATTACCAAGAGGCCGCTTTGGATTAGTGGGTAACAACTTTGTTACCCGCTAATCCTGGGATTAATCGGTATAAGCATCTGAAGATGCTTATAGGGTGACATCACAATACAAAAGCATGCATACCGAGGTGGATCACACCACCCTAGGGACATAACACATACAACATAAATAAGTAAATCCCAGCCAATGTTCTTGGAGGCTGGGATTAGCTTACTCCGGGCATAAACCAAGCTCCCTAATCCGGTTAAATTTGTTCAACCCATGCGAATGTTCTAACAGTTAGTGTAGGTCTTTTACACACTAGCACCACTAACCATCAGCTAACAAGGGATTTGGTTAGTGCTAACTACTTTCTTTTCACCTCCACTTGTAACAGCTATTTTTTTTTATCAAAATTATTCTGTAGTGCTAGATAGCCAAAACTTGAGGTAACAGTAACTTTTGGTTGGTAGCTTAAAAAAGCTAACACTAAACTAAACTAACACTACTGTTGCTATCAGATCAGCAGTCCTTGCAAGTGAAAGTTATGAGTTAAATTTCTTTCATTTGAACCTTCCCATGACCTGCCCATCTTCTCATTCTGAAGGGGGTTTGGCTTCACACCAATTGCACCCTCTCTCTTGATTGTTCCTACAAGTTCTGCTTGGGGGAAATCACTTTCCACCGCAGTAAAACAAGTGAGTGACACATTCTGCAAAAAGGAAACCAGCAAATGTCACATCCCCACCCCCCTCACAGCCCACACACAGAATGCTTTGGTTACACACAGGGAAATCTTGTAGTCAAGTAGTCCTAGAGCACGCTTCCTAAATACAAAGGAGAGTCGCATACTTGAAAAGTGTGAATGCCAGGAACGGATGCAGCAAGAAGGTAGGAAAGATCAGTGTAAATATTCTAATCTTCACTCTAGAGTAGATCACACAGCTGTAATAAGTATTCAGCTTTGCTGAGCAGTTTGTTATGTTGGAGCCACTCAGTTAGTTTCTTCCCCAAGAAAATTAAGCAAAGACATCCCTTTCATTCCCAAGATATATATGGATGGATGTATCTTTAGTGGAATAGATTTTTTGATTGAGTGATTTCATCGAAACCCCATTGAGCCCAAGCCTAAGTCCATAAACCGGGTTTTATGCACTTGGGTCTTGGTGACTTTCCCTCAACAGGGGCTTTCATTAATCCTCCGCTGTTCTTCAGTCACTCGTCTCGCCATGGACAGCTACAGCTTTGTCGGTGGCTCCACCAGTCCTCTTCAGAACGAAACTCTCCACCCAAATCCTCGACAGAGGCATCTCGACCCACATCAGAGGGCTGGAAAACGTCGGAGAAGCATCAGTCCGCTCAACGACAGGCTATCACGGGTGAGTCAGTCTATATTTTCTTCTGCTTGCTCTGGTGGTGAAGCACTTAAATTTATATATGTGCATCTGCCTCCCATTCCAAGTATAAGAGGACAACTCACCACCACCACCATCTCCAAACAATCTTGTCGAAAACGAAGAAAGAAGAACTGTCGTCTAACCAAGCCCCCAAAACCAGCCCAACGATAAATGCTGCCGTAGACAGCATGAACGAGCGGGCCACTCGGTTGGGCTTAGAGAATGCGTATCCAGAGGACGTAGAGGTTTGGAGTAGGATTATTATCGATAGTATCAAAGGAGAGAATAAGTGTATCGAGCATGGATGTCACTGACCCTCAATGCCTATTCTTTTCTATATGTAAATCTTGGCTCGATCCAGATGGATTTTTGTCCGAATTCCGACGGAGAAGAAGTGGAAGAAGAGCAAACAAACTACGAACGAGTACACTTGCATCAATCGACCCCCAATATCGCAACCTCAATCCTTCCCTTACACAAACCTCATCCTATTGCCTACCAACAACATTTGGCATTGATCTCTTCGAGCCGATCTAAAAAACTCTTGAACTCTAATCGTCATCTCAGTCCCCAAAAACTCTCTCACGATCAAGAAAATCAACGTGCAAGTAAAAAAGAAAATAACTTTTGAAGGATCTGTCAAAACAGCTCGTTCATTCTTACAACCTAGCATCTGAACTGACCTTCATCTTACCATATGTTTCTATGCCAAACTTCTTCGTTATATCAAAACCATTCTTTTTTCAAAAAAAAAAAAAAACGATCACATCGATCAACCTTAAATTTTTCACTATAGTAATTTTCTGTAATTTTTTTCTCGCCCTTCTTGTGTTCTGGTCGTTTGATTCTTTTTTTTTTCTCCCCACCCATCCCAAGCCCTTGCCATACCAAAAGAAAATTACATTTTTGTCCCTCAATTTTCTAAATTATTAAATATTCAATCTAAAATGAACCATGTGCTAAAATCCCACAGTGTATGGTGCTTTCTCAGAGATGGTAATTTTTGTCAGACTGACAGGTGAATGGGACAAAAGACGTTGTATGTACCAATTTTAGAAATCAGTGATACTATAGCTAATTAGGTGCTGTTTGACTAGACCAGTGTAATAATGAGAAATTATTCAAACAATCAAGACAAAAACATCAAAATAAATATCAAAATTAACTTTCCAGAAAAGTTTTCTGTCATGGCAATAATTATTGACATCAAAAATCATATGCTTGAGACCCTCTGAGTGACTTAACTTACACATTACACATGCGAATATGTAGCCAAAAGGGTAATACTAATACTGGTGATTTGGGTACTTGGAACGGCTCAATACATGTGTAATGATGTCAAAAATGATTGCCATGGTAAGAAACCTTTGCGGAAAGATCATTTTGATAGTTGCTTTAGTGTTTTTGCATTTCATTTTGAATTAGCTCTTCATTATTACACTGGTCTATATCCCAGTGCCAAACAGGACCTTAATGCAACTTTTTTCATACTCATTCAAGATTACAACGGTTTGCTAGGCTTTCATACAGCAAAATTACTCTTGCTTAATTAGCTAGCTGGTTTATTGAGGTGAACAACATTCCATTCTTTAACTATTCATGTGAGCCTGAGCCTCTTATGTGGCAACAGGACACAAAAATGTCAAGCTTTGTTTAAGCTAGCCCTAATCAACAAAGTTGATGAGCAAGTTAATTTTAAGGAGAATAACCTCCAACCTAGAATATATTTCCTGTTCAAGGGTCACATGGAGGCATTATAAACCAATAAGGGGGACAGATTTTTGAAGAAATATTTATTGAAGAGTAAGGAAAGAATAGTTTGAGGGAAATTGTTTTCTAATAAAGTCTTGGTAGTTCATATATTATCTATTCATTTATTCTTGGCCATCAGGGCATCTCCAGAAGAGTTTGCTATATTTGGGGTGCCAAACCCAGAGTCAGCTCCTGTGCTTTCAGAATGTAAGCAACCAGTTTGCAATTCTTACACAGCAGTCATACTGTGTGAGTTGCTAAAATCTGATGAGCCCTGGGAATGTGTGGTTAAAGGTTGTGTGATAAGTGATGTTTGGTTCCTGTCATGGGTGCTAGATGTAGCAACCCAATTGTGGTTTTTATATCTTGAGATGAAATGGCACCCCTGGTGCCCTGCAAGAAAAACTGCTTCAACTGAAACTTAAAGTAGTTGACATGCAATATCACAAAGGGGCCGTTGTGCTATTTCATTTCAACTGCTACCAGTTGAGCTTGAAGCAGTTTTCCTTGCAGTGGGGGCTTATTTTTGAATTGGGTTTCTAAACTTTGGATAGCACCGCTTCTGTAGATGCTCTCATGACTGCTTTATATATTGCTGTAGCCAATTAAGTATCTGACATGTGTGGTCTAAACCCCCTGATTGACCACCGTGGGCCAATACCAATGGATAAGGGGCCAAAAAACCCATCAATAACAGGCTTTTTGGCTGATTTTCTTGGTTTTAGGCCCGTTGTAGGCTGTAACCCATTGTAACAGGTCGTAAAGTATCAAAAATACAATACCCTTCCCACTATGGATGATTTCATTTGTATTGTAACATATCAGCTTTTTTTAATACACAATACCGCCTGGGGCCGGGTGTTGCACAGCCAATATCATGCAGGAAAACCTCCTGGTATTGTGGCGTCAATCAACAGCCCACTGTTGGTGTGATGAGGCTTTTTTTATGTATTCTTCTTCAGCATTTGGCAACTCAATTGCTTTTTTTAATTTCTTTTGTCTCTATAATCATAAGAGAGTACTGTTTTCTCTCTCTAAAGATTATAGAGACATGAAAACTTTCATATTTCAAGAATGATCAGACAACTTGTGATTTGATTATTCAATTCAAGTTAGTTATTGGACAATAATAAATCTTGTGATACCTTGAATCCAGCTGTGATTCTTGTAACAAGGCTGAAAATTCAATCTTTGAGATATCCCCTTGCAAAAAATTCTCCAAGTATCAATAAATTTGTAAATTGCCTATAAAATTAGGGGCAGCCTAAATGCACCCCAAATGTTTACTTCATGTACACCAACATTTTGGTGTACCTACATGAGCACCCCAATATTACTGGGGTGAACTGTTAAAGTACCCCAATTCACTGGTGTGCACACCAGTGTACCCCAAAAATAATGGGGCACAGGTGTTAAATTTCCCATACCGCTTCTTTTTTGGGGTGCAATCCAATGTACATACACCAAACGGAATGGGGTACATGATTTTTGTACCCCAAGAAATTCTCCTAATCAGATTGATACCCCAATTTTCATCACAACTATTGGGGTACATTGGGGTTCACACCAATATCCGATAATTTTTTGAGTTGCATGAAATATTTCAGGTGTAAGAGCCTTTACAGCTGCTATTTTCATTCAAGAAGAGAAAAAATACATTCAGGAAAAAGTGGGCCAGTTGTTGGTTCTCTACTTGCTTTCTTTATCACCACCCTTTCTTCTTCCTCACTTGCCTTTTTTTTTCAGCTCAGCAAGGCAGTGTGTCATCAACAGTCTGGCTGCCAACTGCTTGATTTAGCAACAATTCTCAGCATGCTTGGAGCAACGTGACAGGGGACATGCCAGGCCTTTTGAAAACCGCTGCTCAACAGGACAAAACCAAATTTGTGTTAAAATCTTTTGTTGTTGAAAACCAACAGTGGCATACCAATCGCTTCAGCTCAGTAACACAAGTTTGTTCATGGAGTATCTTACTTTGACTCACTTAACTCGAGGGTTCCACTTGGTTCCAGCGGACAATCGACACATCTTTTCACTTGATTTATAACTGGGCTCAGTTCTGTCGAAGTCAGTAGAAGGTCAAGCCAATATTGATTCCGCTGAACTTCCAAGCAAAATTGTGGTTGCTTTGATGATCAAATTACGCCATGAAAGGAATCAATTGGGATCTCTAGCAACTGGTGAAGCAACACAAGCTTCCCCTTTGAATGAATAAAGCATGATACCCATTCTGAAGACAATCATTTAAAGCATCATCCTTTCCAAAACCTCAAACATCATTCACAGTAATCTATATGCCTCGTTACTTGGTCATCTTCAGCATGTGTATTCAACAAGTAACACCTGTTCGCCAGCTTTTCAAACCTTCTCATCTCAGAATAAAATGAAGCTAACCAAAGCACCTATCCCTTCATCAAATGTGACTTCCATTGTTGTCAGTAAATGGAATTGTTCTCGGAGCACTCTTGAGGCCAATACTGTTAGCATGGGATCCTCGGCCTTTGATTAATTACTAATTAGTATCCAAAGACGCCATTGTGGGCAGCAAGGTGTGGAAATTAGCCAGTCGCCTTTACCACTCTGGACTCGCTACTGATATAATCTGACCGATCAAGATCTGGCTCTGAGTTGGTGGCCGTCTTGTGGAGGAATGGGTCCATGAATAACTTTGTTCACTTTGTGAAAGATGCAAGGGGACCCATATTGACTTCTAATTTGCTGTTTAGAGGTCAATATGTTTATTCCATCTGCTTCAGAGCAACATAATCAGTTACTTCTTCCAGGATTTTGATTGGTTACTTGTGTGCTTGTTAGTCTAGGCTCTGAGTCTGGACTTGCCACTTGGGAAATGAGAGCTAATTCTTTCTCATCCAGATGGGTCTGAAATTTATCCCAATGTGAGATGTTTACTTGAAGGTTTTCATCTTTATCAACACACAATCATGAGAGATGATCATGACATGCATTTTTTTGGTGGGTATGCTGAAATCCAGCATTGCAATTCAAGAGTTTCTCTGAGTCTTAATTACTTCCATTTTGAAAATAGCATTGCCAGCCGTTGGTGACCATAAAAGTTTAGGCAAAAGTCAATCTGACATTTGCACCAAACAGGATGGTTGAATATTGCATATATTCAATCTTCAACCAAATCCATCCCACATTGGTCAGAAACTGTTTGATCTGTACAGGAAAATTTTGAAAGGCCTGTTCCAGCCCCTTCCCCCCTTCCAGTTGTTCCTCACTTCAAAATTGAACCAACAAAAACTATCTGCTTCAACTCCAACTATCCTTGCCGCTTGGAAACCTCAGAAAGGTAATTATCTGGCGTATACTCCTCACTTTACAAGTGTTTGGTTTACTCCACAGTAAGTTCCTCTTCTTCTGGATACTTTTATTTAATATTCTTGGTCTTGATCTCTCATGATCTTTTGATCATCAACTCTTATCACATCTTTCTTCAATCCAATCTTCCTACTATCTTCTCTGGTTTTTTGGTTGTTTTAATACAATAAAACTTCCTAGGTTTCCCTTTAAATAGCCTTGACCTTTAGTCTAAAAAATTGAGGCTGGCTAGATTTCATCTAGACCAGTACCCTTCATCAGTTTCTTTTGAGAAGGAGGCGTTGAGATTACTCCACTTAAGCAGCTGCCTCAGAGGTAGTAAGACTTCCTTTTAAATCTTAATCTTAATCTTAATCTTCTTCTTCCTCTCTCTCTCTCTCTCTCTTTTTCCTTGTCTCTCTGGTTGTATCTTCCCCCTTCTCCAAGAAAAAAAATGGCTGTTAGTGTAGTGTTAGTGTAGGTAAATTTTCTTTAGCTAACACTAACCAAATTTCTGGTTAGCTGTTTGTTAGTGGTGTTAGTGTGCAACAAAGCTACCCTAACTGTTAGTGTAGGGTTCATGGAAGCTACACTAACTGTTAGTGCAGTGTTGAAGTAATAATTCAATATGTGAACCCATAATGCATAATTCCTAGTGCTCTAGGATCCAATTAATCACAATGGACCATGATTGACCTCAGAGGACTTAAAATATCACTTTGGATATATGGTATAAGACAGCAAGCTTTGTTTGGACCATCACACATCATATTTCAAAACTATCCATTATTCGATTGTTCAACCTGATCCATCACTTCTATTTCTTTATCTCATTTTCATCAATCATTTAATATTAATACTTCACTGTGACTATGATAATGAAAATATTGATCTCAGGCAGAAATCTTCCTGGGGACTTGAAACTATTTATCATAGCAATCAAAGTGATTAGTGCATACCATTGCTTTTTTCAACCTTGTTAGCTTCAAAATTTAGTGTAGCGTAGTGTAATTTGGTTGAGTTATGCTAACAAATAGTGCATTGTTTGTTAGAGGAAAAAAAGTTACACTACTAGTTAATGTAGTGTTTTTTTAGGATCAGCCTAAATGCACTCCAAAGATTTACTTCAAGCATGCCAAAAATGAGTGCAAAAACTGTGCACTCACATATAAGCTGGAGTAGGTTCAGCTCACTCCAAGGGTAATGGAGTGATACAACCACAACTCCATAGGAAATGGAGTGTGCTATCAGACACTCCAATTGCCTTAAAATGTAATGAGTGCACAGAGGCTGCACTCCCTTAGCTTTGAGTGCAACAACTCAGCACACCATTTTTGATTTCAAGTCCCCCTACAAATGGAGTACCATGCCCGGCACTCCACTTATGTATGGAGTGCACAGGGTCAACCTGCTCACCCAGACATTTTGGCGAGTGGGTCAACCTGCTCACCGAGACATCTCGGTGAGCAGGGTCAACCTGCTAACCAAGATGTCTTGATGAGCACGGTCAACCTAACTGCTCACCGAGATGTCTCATTAAGTAGGTTGCCTCTGCTTGCCAAGATGTCTCAGTCAGCAGGTTGCCCCTGCTCACCAATATTTCTCGGTGATCAGGTTGACCCTGCTCGCCAAGATGTCTCGGTGAGCAGGTTGACCCTGCTCGCCAAGATATGGGGGTAGTCAAGTTTGGCGAGTAGCCCGGTGCCACTGAAGAGCTGCTTGAGCCCATCTGGCATCCTTCTCATTTGATAGGTTGCCGGACCACATTGGCCACTGATTTTAACCATCTCCAAATATTGGAGTGCACTCTAATTGTACTCCAGTGAACATAGTGGAAGTTGGAGTGCGCAACCAAGGTCTCCTTGTTAAATGTTGGAGTGCAACCTGGGCACTCCATTTTTTATTGAGTACATCTAGCCTCACTCCAAAAAAAGGGTGGTTTTTGGTGTGGCCATGCCAGTACTCCAGGAGACGTTGAGTACCCAGGCAGGCACTCCAAAAATTGTGAGTTCAATATCCCATTACTCCAGGTTTTTTGGAGTACCATATTAATACAGCCAAAAGTTTGGAGTGCATTTAGGCTGACCCTTTTATTATTTGAACTAACGCTACAGAATTTTTGGAAGAAATAAAAACCACTACGCTAATAGTTAGTATAGATGAAGTTAGCTTTCTCTAAAGCTACACAATTTTAGGAGAAAAAATTCAATGCTACACTAACAGTTAGTGGGCAAATAGTGTAATTAGTGTGGCGGCCCACCGTTGATTCAGGATAAAGAAGAGAAAAAGAATAAATAACATATTCAGGATAATCAAAAAAACATCAAACTTGGGAGAGTGAATGAGTCTCGAGCAGCAAACCCTCCTGGATATAAATGATCCACTTTTTAGCAATTTTGGAAGTCACCCAGTTTGCCTGAAATACAGGAGGGGGGATGGGTTTGTTGGTTGCTGAGTGGTTTAAATTTGTTGGAGTTTGCTGAGAGGTGCTAAGTGGGGAAGGTTGCTGGATGGTGGTAGGTCGGAGGGTGTGGTAGCTCAGAGGGTTGCTTGGGCACCCCAGAAAACATGGGTGTGGGATGTGACACCCCAGATATAACTGGGGTACCAAGTGGGACACCCCTTTTGCAGGTTATGGTACCATCAAGAATTTGAGTGGAGGAGTTATGCACCCCAGCTATCATAGGTTGCAGCTTCTGTGCACACCATGGAATTTGGTGATTTTGGGATACTTGAGTTATGCACCACAGCTATCATGGGGTGCTGCTTCTGTGCACACCATGGAATTTGGTGTTTTTGGGGTAATTTTTGGCTCACCCCAGAAAGTATGGGGTCCCCTAAGTTGTACCCCATTTAGGCTGGGGTGTACCTGCAAGCACCCCAACACTTTTGGGGTGCAACTATGTAGTACCCCAAATTGGTGTACATTCAGTAAATGTTTGGGGTGCTTTAGGCGACCCTAAAATTAGGGGCTGGCTAAAACCACGCCCCGCAAGGCGTCCTTTGGTGTGCACCCCCTGCACACCACATTTTGGGCGTGCAGAGGAGTGCATGCACGCCCCAGACAGGACCCGCCACTGGGTCATGCATGCCTCAAGTTGAGGCGTACATCCCCCGTGGACACCTCACCATGCTCAAGCCGGGGCCTACACGGCTATGCACGCCCCGCCTTGGGCAAATGAGGGCATGCCCAGTTGTGCATGCCTTGATACGAGACGTGCACAACCGAGGGTACACTCTCCTCTCATCCCTCCAGGACCGATTGGTCTTCGGTCTGTGGCGTGCATCAGCATGCATGCCACGGGTCGTCCCCGTCCGGCTTGGAGGACGTGGACAGGGGTAACACACCAAGCTGTGGGGTGTGCGGGATGATGCACGCCTGAAGGGGCATGAGAGCAATTGCTTCTCATCCCTCCAGGACCGGTCGGTCTTGGAGGGATGAGAGAAGAGTACTCTCTCCTCATCCCTCCAGGACTGATCGGTCTTGGAGGGATGAGAGGAGATTACTCTCTCCTCATCCCTCCAGGACTGATCGGTCTTGGAGGGATGAGAGGAGATTACTCTCTCATCCCTCCAGGACTGGTCAGTCTTGGAGGGATGAGAGGAGAGAGCTCTCTCCTCTCATCCCTCCAAGACCGATTAGTCTTGGAGGGATGAGGAGAGAGTACCCCCTCCAAGACCAACTGGTCCGGGAGGGATGAGGAGCAATTTCTCTCACGCCCCTTCAGGCGTGCATCATTCCGCACGTCCCACAGCTTAGCGTGTTACCCCCCTCCACATCCTCCAAGCCAGACGGGGACAACCCATGGCGTGCATGCCGATGCACGCCACGGACCGAGGGCGTGCCAACTTGGGCACACCCTTCGATCTAGCACCAAGTTGTCTTCCGGGACATGCATGTCCCACACTTGGGGCGTGCATGGTTGTGGAGGGCTGGTATGCCCCATTTGGGGCCTCAATGGTCAATGGACCCCCCAAATGGGGTGTGCACGCCAAAGGACGCCTCACAGGAGGTGTCCTTTTAGCAAATCGTGGGTGTGGTTTTAGCCGGCCCCTAAAATTATCATCTTTAGATTCAAATGGATCCAAGTATATTAAAGCTACAGATTTGTACTTTGCTTCTTCGTGGTGTCACCTTACAACTTTCAACTTATTTTTTATTTGATGTGTCCTCCTTCCCATTGCCCAGCTCAACACTGACAATCAGTGATGATGTGGGCTTGAGGCCACCCATTGCGCCACAGCAACAATGTGTTCAAGTGACCTGGGGAATTTTCTATGGTTGAACCAACACCTTTATATATAAGCGGGGGCAACATCGGTACAGCCGACCTCCCGGCAAGCCAGACACATTTCAGGATAAATCATGAACATCAATGCTTCCTCATTGGTCGGGGTGTACCCAAACCAATGAAGAAGTCACATTGGTCTGGGTACAGCTTTACCCTGACCGATGAGGCTTCCTCATTGGTCGGGATAAAGGCGTACCCTGACCAATTAGGCTTCCTCATTGGTCGGGATAAAGGTGTACCCTTACTGATGAGGCTTCCTCATTGGTCGGGGTAAAGGCGTACCCTGACCGATGAGGAAGTCCCGTTGGTCTGGGTACAGCCTTACCCTGACCAATGAGGCTTCCTCAGTGGTCAGGGTAAATAAAGGATTACCCTGACCGATGAGGATCCATCAGTCTGGTACAGCCTTACCCTGACTGATGGTGATGAGGCTTCCTCATCGGTCGGGGTAAAGACGTACCCTGACCGATGAGGAAGTCCCATCGGTCTGGGTACATACAGCCTTGCCCTGACCAATGAGTAATTTATACCCAGCCCAATGGGACTTACTCATCTGTCAGGGTAAGCCTTGACCCCTACCGCTGAGGAAGCCTCATTGGTCAGGGTAAGGCTTTAACCAGGCCAATGTGACTTCCCCATTGGTTTGGGTATAACCCACCCCAACCAATGAAGAAACCTCATCAGTGAGGGTAAGGCTGTACCCAGACCAATGGGACTTCCTCATTGGTCATGGTACACCTTTACCCCGACCACTGAGGAAGCCTCATCTGTCAGGGTACAGCCTTACCCTGACCAATGAGGCTTCCTCATTGATCGGGGGAAAGGCATACCCTGACCAATGACGAAGTCCCATTGGTCTGGGACAGCCTTACCCTGACCGATGAGGCTTTTTCATTGGTCAAGGTACGCCTTTACCCCAACCAATGAGGAAGCCTCATCGGTCAGGGTAAGGCTGTACCCAGACCGATGGGACTTTGTCATCAGTCAGGGTACACCTCTACCCCGACTGATGAGGAAGCCTCATTGGTCAGGGTAAGGCTGTAACCAGACCAATGAGGCTTCCTCATTGGTTTGGGGACAACCAATGGGGCTTCCTCATTGGTTTGGGGACAACCAATGGGGCTTCCTCATTGGTTTGGGGACAACCAATGGGGCTTCCTCATTGGTTTGGGGACAACCAATGGGGCTTCCTCATTGGTTTGGGGACAACCAATGGGGCTTCCTCATTGGTTTGGGGACAACCAATGAGGAAACATCATTGGTCAGGGCAAGGCCATACCCAGACCGATGGGAGTTCCTCATCGGTCAGGGAAAACCTTTACCCTGACCGCTGAGGAAGCCTCATTGGTCAGAGTAAAGCTGCACCCAGACCGATGAGGCTTCCTCATTGGTTTGGGTACCCCTTTACCCCACCCTGACTGACGAGGAAGCCTCGTTGGTCAGGGTAAGAGTGTACCCAAACCAATGAGGAAGTACCATTGGTCTGGGTACCCGAACAACTTCATCTTGAAGAATTTTATTGTCCACACCCTTACCATTTTGCTATAGCTCCAGAAGAGTAACAAGTGCGGGTTATGGGAATATAAATTAAATTAAAAAATCAAAACTGCATCAAATATTATCATGTTTTTCAAATGAGAGATTACCACTCACCATTAGTTCCAGTCCATTTTACCAATTTCTGCCTCAAAAGTGAATGATTGAAGCCAGGCACTTAGATCAACTATATTGAGGAAAAAGATTAAGAATGCAAGTGAAATCAGTGGTGTGAAAATGGAAAGCAAAATGAATGAAGAAAAATTGATCTTGCTGCCATGAATTGGAAGGTTGGGTATCCAAAAGGGTGTTGTCAAATCAAAGGATATAAGAGTTATTGCAGAAAAACTGGTTCCGTGGGGAAGATGTGGTTAATGTGAAGTCCACCAACAATCAAACAATGCAGAATTTCTTTAAGCAATGATTTGGACTGAACCCGTGGGCTCTGGTTTTTCTTCAACCCTTTATTAGACAAATCAAAATTGTCAACAGCTATGAGTGATTTTTTTTTAGGATCCAAATCATTCTGGACATCAAAGATGTAGAAAAGAGGATGAGGATGACCCTTTGATGGAGGCCTCTCAAGTCCCTTGGAAAATGTGAACTCTTTCACAAGATGTGATGAATAAGTTTAGAAAGAGGTTCAAAAAAAAATGTTCAAACATTAGATGAAAGCCTTGAGTCTCTTCAAGAAGTTAATGCCTTGCCAAGTGTTAAGGAAAACTTGAGCATCAATCTGCAAGCTATTTTTACAACATGAAAATCAGATTAAGTCCCTATTTACTGTTTCAAGGTGAATTCAATCCTTCTGAGGTCTTTCATTGGAGTTCAAAAACTCAAAAGTGTCAGTTGACAAGGGACCCTTAATTCCCTGCTTGCTGTTTGAAAGTTGATTCAAGCCAGCACTTCTTTTGTATTCAAGAGACAACACTTACAAGTGTGGGGCGGTATAGCCGCCTTGTTCTCTAGTTGGATAAAGGTATTGGGGGAGGTAACCAAAAAAGGGGGGGAAATGTACAATCATCAAGCATTCCAAGAGTTCCTCTGATAATTTTGAATTTCTTTTTCCATTTTTGGACAATCCTTTTCACACTGGGAGTAATGTTTCCAATTTGAACAGGAAAAAATGGGAGTCTACATGGTGCTAATTCCACCAAAATTGAAATTAAATAAATATCCATGGCTCTTGAATGAGTGTTATAAATAGCCAGGAAATATAGGAATTAATGAGTAAGGTACATGATAGCTTTTGTCAAAAGTTTAAAACTTTTCCATTTGCAGAAATTAATAGAATAGGGAAGTGGAGGATTGTACATTTTTGTTCAGTTTGTTGTAGTACAAATCTGCTCTATGAAGACTTCCACCCAATGGATTACAAGTCTTGAACCTTGTAACATGACAAGCTTTGCAAAGGCATATGAGACTTGATCCCAGGACATACAAGCATATCTTTGGTAACTGGTTAGATAAAGGACACAACCTGTAACAGTGCACTTAGCTTAGTGTTTAAAGCATCACTCATGACACTACGGACGATTGGGTGTTGCAACATGCCGCTGCAATGTCTTGTCGCAGCGGAATTTTGCGACACTGCTCTTACAAAAAATGTTGCAACAGCCAGATGGCCCGCTGGGCTGTTGCAACGTTTGGCTGCGACAAGACATCCCAGCGAGATGTTGCAACATCAAATTTTTTGTAGTGTGAAGTGTGAGGTCATGGCTTCAATTTCCATAGTGGCCAACTTACATTTTGGAATCTGACACAGTTTTCCTACTAAAAATCAATAAGGTTAAAATGAGTGTACCACAGCCTTACAAAAACTTTAAAGAAATTTTGCCACTGCTCTCAGTATTGTATGCCCTACATCTCGTGTACAGAATGGAATTTTGAGGTGAGCTATTTGTGTTTGAATTTTCCTTTGTTATTCCAAGGAAACCAAGATGGATAAGGGCATACTTACATTTGGTAATCACATCAACAGTAGGCTGATACCAACACACATATTGGCTTTTTTTTTTTTTTTGATACTGATACACATATTGGAATGAGAATTTAGCCCTTCCCTTGTTACCAATAACAGCCTGTCTGTAAACTTACCTGTATCAATATTGTAGCAGGTATTAATTCCTGAAACATTTTACAATATCATTAACAGAGTTTCAGCAAAAACAAAACAATGAATACAGGTTTTTTTGGCCTGTAAAGTATTGCAACAGTCTTTATAGTATCAAAAAAAAATACAATATGTGCCCATTAACAATAACAGGGATTTTGTATTGTATTGAATCAATAACATTTTATCAATACACAATAACAGCCTGGTTCTGGAAATGTGAAACCAATACAATATGAAAAAGGGCCCTGTATTGTATGGTTACACATCAGCCCATTTTGATCACATCCAATGGGCTATAAAAACATTTGGGTCAGCCTTTAGGCACTCCAAAAATTTACTATGTGCACTCCAAGATTTTGGCTTTGGTGGGGCAGTACTCCAAAATATTTGTAGTATCACCAAAATGGACTCCAAAATAGTGGAGTGCCCATGCAGGAACACCAAATTTTTTGGAGTGCCATTCAGTGCACTCCAATTTATGTAAAAATAAGGGAGTGATGTTAGCTGCACTCCAAGTAAGTTGGAGTGCATGATGGAGCACTCCAACACATTTAAAGGATCACTTTGGCCCGCAGAAGCTGATGAGTCCGATTTTGCTAGAGGAATGTTTTGAGCCTCGGAAGCTGGGGATGGTTCCAATTTTGCTGGGGAAAGAGTCCTGGTTGGTTGGACTGGAAGCAAAGCAAGTAGGCTTTCCATTTGCACCCAAACCTTGGGAGTCACCGTTGTTCGATGGAGTACCAGCACTGTTTGGTTCTGTACTGCCAGGGGCAGAACTACTAGTGTTTGATAGAATTTCTTTGGTTGTCATGGCGTGAGAGTTTTTCATTCTTGTTGATGAGTATAGGGTTTTTGATCTTCTTGAGTGCAAGTTGTCTGCTTGTGTTGAGGGATGAGTGCAAATCTTGCCAAGCCTTGAACCAGAGGAGCAGGGTGACTTGGACGTGGGAGAGATTCATGCCACTTGAGTGCTTCCACTGGTACTCCATATCTACCTGGAGTTCCCATCTCCATACTCCATTTTCATTGCAACAAAAAGTCACAGATGGAGTGCTGGGTCTGTGCACTCCAGGATCTAGTGAGTGAAGCAGCCAGGCACTCATCACATTTGGGGGCCAGGGGAGTGCACAGTACTTTACTCCAGTTGTCTTGGAGTACTGTATACCACACTCCAACGAAGTTTGGAGTGTGCTGGACACTGCTGGACAATACTCCATGATAATTTGGAGTACATGCTCTACACACTCACATTTGGAGTGCACATAGTAAATGTTTGGAGTGCCTAAAGGCTGACCCAAACATTTCTGTACATAAATTGGGCCATTATGGAACACTCACTGCCAAGTTATCACCTACTAGAGGCCAAGGCAGCTTTGCCACTGCAAAGCAACAAGTTTGGATCAATGAATCAAGAATAAACCAAGCCTGTTTACAATGGCACAATCAATTGGAAACATTCCAACTTGTTACTTTCTTAATTTTGTTAAATTTTGTCATTTTTTTGTAGTTTGTCTGGACACACACAAGACACATATTCAAATACCCAAGAAAAAAAAAACAGAGTTTACATCAATTGATATGTATCTATATATAAAACAAAGATACCAATACAGATAACCTATGATCACTCACAGTCAAAAAGTCTCATCCCTCCCTCAAATATTAACAAACAAATAAAAAAACATAACTAGTTTGTGTGTGTGAATGGAATGTAACATACATAATGTATATATCAGTGAGAGTAGGAGAGTATTCAAGGAAGAAAACAAACGGACATCAGTGTATGGGGAGAAAGACCGATCAAAACACGATGAGAGGTTCATACAGGCAGCCGTGGGGCCAATCCCAAGACAAGCACACGAAAGACTTTTTTCGTTTTTTCCGGATCAACTTGCCTGGAATGCCAGAGGAGCAATAGTGGGAGGGTATATAAAACTGAAGTGCACACAATCCACTCGCATTGCATAACGGCCTACGTTCAGAGTCTCTTCTCCACAAAGGTGTTTCCTAAAAAAAAAGGTAATCATAAGGAGGCTCAGTGTTTCAACAATGAGGATCCGAGTTGATGGAATACACATACTGTGGTTTGACAATTCAAGCATTGGATAGCATTACTATTAGATTTTCCATTCCAGCTCGAGGAGGTGCTGTTGTTGCTATTCACAGTGTTGCCAGATGAATATGGCAATTGCTTGGTACGCTTGCGAGCCTCACCGATCGAGCTAGTGTGGTTACTCTTTCCACCACTAAAACTTTTCTTAGTTGGGGCCTCGCCTGCAATGAGTTCTTTGCTCATCTTGTTGTAAGCATTGGCGGTATTGATTCGGAGTGCAAGGCCACATCTACTGGAAGCTTTGCTCGAGCTACTGGTACCGCTGGGACTGGAAACCAACCGGTTGACTTCCAGCTCTTTGGCCGACTCGACTGGGCTCGGTTGGAAAGCTGTCGGTGCCACACTGCCTTGAAGCCACTGGGTACGCGAGTTGTGAGCCAGTGATGTACTGTCAAAATGATCAAGCTGATTCAAGATCTCATATGGGTTAATCTGATCCATGATCGAAGGACAATCAGCTTCCAAGAAAGGCTGGAAAGTGTTGTCAGTCCTTTGGAAAACCAGGCCATCTGATGAGTTCGAGTTCGAAGTGAGTCGAGAGGACTGGAAGTGGTTCGTGAACTCAGAGTCATTAGGATTACTGTGGGATAAAGTCGAGCTTAGTAGATTAATGTAGTCTTGTTGAAAGTAGACCCGTCGGATGCCAATGCCTTCAATTGCTGTCATCGGTACCAATCAAAAAACAAAGCTTGCGAGTTTAGTCTTGGGGTCTGGCATTGAGTTGTAAAAATGAGCCCGCCGATTGCCACTTACCTTTTGAAAGCCGGAAGCATCCAGGCCAATTTGATACTGCCCCGTGACCCCCTCGAGAGTCAGTTGCCGTGTTGGGGTGCACCATGGACTCGGCGGTGGAACAACTTAGATTGTCTAAGCGAGACTTTTCTTCGGACTTGCCAGCACGCTTGGGATGACCAGCCAAGATTTCATCAAAGCTTGTTTCTCGTACCACCGTGGGGATATACCCAAATTCAGAATCTGCATGAGTCAATCAACGTATCAGATTCTTGAGTGCATCATTTGTGGGTGCTCTTTCATCCGGGGGACCGTAGAGTTGCCCGAGTTGAGCCGCAAACGGGTCGCGATTGGAGAGGTTGGTAGTGGAGCGATAGTCGCACGTTGGAGTTTCGTCGTGGGTGCCAATGGCGACCAAGAGAAGTAGGTAGGTAGAGTAATTCGCACTTTGAGACGATGCTCAGTTCTCGGAGGGGCCAGCAAGAACGGTCGGAGGTTGGAGGATGATGAGTCAAATCGACACTCGTCCTGTCGTGAGGATTATTAGAAGTGCCGGTTGAAACATCGATCGCATCCTCCGCATGCTTGTTAGAAGACCTGCGGGAGCTTAAGGCATGGTATGGTGATTCAGCAAGGGGACTGAGGACGGCATTCAGCGGATGTGGGAGAAGGAGAGTTGTGTCTGAGTGATAGTTACGATGAGAACGCGCGTTGTGAGGGATTCGGTCCTGGGTAATGTCGACAACGAGGGAGAGTAGTACCGTGACGCATGGTCCGTCTCAAGAAAGCGTGACGGTGACATGTCAAGTAACATGTAGCCTCCGATAAGTGTCCAACCACACTGCATGTTAGTTGGCTGCGCGCCCGCCCCCCTCACGCAGTTCACAGCCCCAAAAATGACACGTCCTTTTCGCTGCTTGACTGGTACGTGGGCCCCCTCCGCTCGGTTCCCACCCCGATCGCAAGTTCCAACATTTCCTGGCCAAACCCAAATTTTATCCTCCATTTGATTCCCCGCAACTCAACTTCATCACACCACTCCTCAGAGAGTTACCCAACCTCACCCATCCCATGGCAAGAAACAGCAGAAGAAGCGACATTTTTTCCTTCCGATGCGGCCCGACAATCATCCGACAACCTCGAAGTAGGACCACAACCGCGCCGGCTGATATCAATGCTGCTATTGCTATGGCCATTCGAAACGGTTATGTCATTATCCCTCCCAATTGGAATCCGTTGGACCAACTTGATCCGCCCTCAGAATTTCAGTACGAGGACCACTTCCACCACCATGATGATCCCCCCCCAGAACAAACAAATGCTCCTGGCGACAACTTTGTCACAGATTACGCTTTCAGGAGGGACCAGCTTGCTGCTCGCTGGAAAGCCTTGGAAAAACCAATGACAGCAGCATTTCTTACATACCAGCTCCACACGCAAAATTGGACTTCCGACACGAAATTTTTGGAGCCTCTCGAAGAGTGCTGTTGCTCGTCGAATCAAAAATATAAACGAACTGTGGATCTAATTCACACTCATGGCAAGTAAAGATACCCATAGCAACTACAATAAATTACTGATAGGTTCTTATCCAATAACAGATCGATTCCCGGCGCAAGAAATGGAATTCTGTGATTGTATCCCAGACCCTATTCGACTCTTATACCACGGCTACATAGCAACTTGACCAAAAAGAACTCGAACGGCCTTTGCCATTCCCTTTGTCCAACTCTTTCAACATCTTTGGCACGAGTCAGCCCTACCATACACATCCTTCATTGCCGGTGTTGTGTATCATCAAGACACCCGATCACACCAAAAGTTGTACGCACGTGGTCCGAACCAAAACCCCCATGAATTACGAACCCCATTCTCACAAGCTTATGATGCATTCACTCGGATTGATCAAACATCTAAGGAGCTCCTTAAAGCAACCCTACGTCTCACAACTCAAGACCAATGGTCAGATCGGAGTCCCTTGTGTTTTGGTCCAGAAGAGCTAGACGAAGAGAGTCAAGAGGAAGCCTATGTCATCATTGCAATGGATGGAAACTTTCAACACCGGCACCATAAATTTGCAATTACCAATGTCCCAACTGAAGCCGAGTACCCCTCAAGTTTCATCCCTCCCTCCGAGATCATTAATTATGAAGAACTATGCCACTCAACAGATGCAGAGGCATCAGGGATTCATGTGAGCATCATTCAAGAAATAATGACCGATCCGATTGTGGTTAGTTAGTGATTTATTTTCTTGTCTTTGTTATTGCAGACCTCCTGCTCTGATGCCCATAAGGCTGCAAATGATGTCCGAAGCTCCGTTTCGTGGGATAAATTTGATGATACTGGTTTGTTTGGAAGCTGCTGTCGTCATGATGTTCCATTGAAGCTGACTAACATAGAACAGACTGGGGAGAAGTGAGTTTATTCATCTACTTACAAAGTATCTAAGCTTTCCCGAAAAACAAGCTAATCTCTGATCTCAAATCTAGGCTATATTATCCAGTAAGCATTATCAACAACATCTGGGAAGTTTTCCCGACGAAAAAAATTGGGATCTCATACGACATAGGATGTCATTTGGATGCACATGTTAGAAAAGTTAGCCTTTAATGTTGCATTAACTTTTTTCTTTTCCATCAATAAATTAATGAAACGACTGACATATCCTCACTTTAAAGCGCGATTTATTTGGTGCTCGCCTTCATCAACTGTCATTTGGGACATCGGTATTTCATGCCTATGTACATAACTGGCAATGCCAGATCAAGTATAACCCTCGATTCAACGCACACTGGGGACTTACTGATGGCGAAGGGATGGAGCGCTTATGGTCGCAGCTTGCCGCTATGATGGGTCAACTAAGAAGTGCCACCCGAGTGCATCGACTGCGAGCAATGAGCAATAGCCCAACAATGTGACTATTATAGCGAGAAACTCAAGGAAAACATGGGTATGAAGTGCTACACTTTTACAGGTTGACTTTTTAATATCTAAAAAATGAAGCTAATACAATCAAAGTACCTTTAGGCCCTTGGTTACGACAGCATCTTGATCAAGCAAAGAGAAACATTATAGAATGTGAAGAGAAACTTGAGGTTATATACCGCCAAGAGAGTCCTCATTCCAATTCCGATGATCCAGAAAACTACACCTCGGAGTATCTCAATGAGCAGTGGAACACAGAACGCCTGTATTACACAAGTCGGGACAGTCAAAAAGAAGAACAGAAACTTGAGCTGGGCCGATTAATCACATTAGAATCTCAGCTAACCGAAGCTTGGTATGTTTTAATGATGATCTGTTCCCAGTCCTCTCCTCGTTGTGAAAGATTGCTCATCTCGCACCCTTCAACCCTCTTTGCAACAGGAGGGAACTTCCTCGGCCGGCAGGCGACCTATTGACACATTTGCAGACAATCCGTGATCTTCAAGAAACAATTGCACAACAGAGACGGAGAGTCGGTGCGGACACAACTCTTGACGGTCTCTCTCAAGATCATGAGGAATTATTCATCATGGTCTGGTGGGCAAAAAACGAACTTGGACGAAAACACCTGGCCCTCCTTGAAGAGAAGCGACCACTGGATGCCGTCCGGATGGGCACTCGTTCTAAGCTAGGTTTGTCTGCTCCTAAATTTTGTTTAGCAATCATGCAACCTTACAAACACATGTGTTTTGCATGCTCAGGAACAAATGGTAAAGAACGGCTCATTCTAGCGATACGCAAGAGGGCAACAGCCCTTCAAACAACCGTAAACGCATACAACCGGCATCTTGATGCCTTCAATGAAGCCTTTCCCGAACGTCCAACCTTGTCCCCAGTATCGTACGAAATCTTGATGAAAATGGAAGCCGATGATCCGTTCTGGACTGACGGGGTTTTCACAAATCATGAAGCCCCTTGGGCTATTGACCCCGACACTCAGGATGGAATGCGCCCGCTAGCTCGACTTGAACAATTTAAAGAAGAAATTGCACGGGTTGGCCGTGAGGTTAGAAGAGCGATGCAATGGGCTGTCACCAAACACCAGCGGGTGATCCCTTTGATGTATGGGCTGACTTCCCAGATTGAATGGGCAACAGTGCGTCTTCAGCCTGTGTTCAGTCCACCTATACTACAAACGCTTTCATCCGAGGACCAAATTTTGTCAATCAAGGCCCTCCTACATAATCACTTCATCAAGCTAGCCTCCCGGCAACTCCAATGGAATAAACACTTTGGAGCTATTCTTTCGGAGACAGGAGCATATCAGAATGACACTGATTTGCTGAGAGATTGGAGCAAACAAATTACCAGGTTGCTCTATTTAAGTCAAAGCGAACACCTATCAATGATTTCCGGTGATTTCAACAACTGCATAGGCAATGGCTTGGATAACGTGAATGAATCACTGATGCAACAATTTCTTGACCAAGATCAGAATGTGAGCCCACCAACCAGTACACATGGTGAGGGCTCCCAGGTAGACAAAGATGAAAATAATGATGAGCAATTTGAGAGGGTTCTAGAACATGACAAACTAGCCCATACCTTTCGTTAATTAATTTATAGTGGCTGAGAGCCACAAATGATTTGTTAATTTAATGTGCATGAACAAAAGTCAAAACTGAGATTGTAAGACAAATATTGTGATTTAAATCTTCCTTTTAAACAACTTGACTATGTATAGTTACATCTTTGACAAACAAAATAAATCACAATAATAAAAATAACATAAACAAGATAAAACATGATCAAACATGATCCAACATGATCAACCATGATCAAACAAGATAAATCAACATAAATCAACATAAATCAACATAAATCAACATAAATCAACATAAATCAACATAAATCAAGACACAACAAGATACAACAAGATAAATCAACATAAATCAACATAAATCAAGATACAACAAGATAAATCAAGATAAATCAACATAAATCATAATAAATCAAGATAAAACAAGATAGAAAAAGATAAATCAAGATAAATCAATAAAAAACAAGATAAATCAACATAAATCAACATAAATCAAGATAAAACAAGATAAAACAATAAAAAACAAGAGAAAACAAGAGAAAACAAGAGAAAACAAGAGAAAACAAGAGAAAACAAGAGAAAACAAGAGAAAACAAGAGAAAACAAGAGAAAACAAGAGAAAACAAGAGAAAACAAGAGAAAACAAGAGAAAACAAGAGAAAACAAGAGAAAACAAGAGAAAACAAGAGAAAACAAGAGAAAACAAGAGAAAACAAGAGAAAACCAATAATAAAACCAATATTAAATAAATGATAGTAAAATCATGGAAAATAACACAAAAGATTCAAAACTCTGTTGGACAGACTCTGGTCTTTATATTCCTTGTCATTTTTTCTGTGTCTTTGGTTTTGATTTCTGGGTTTGCCACTGTTGAAAACAGCCTAATGATGATTTGAGATTCTTTCTGAATAAATATGAAAACACAACATTGATATTCAAAATTGTTCTTTCAAGAAGGGTGGCAGACCATGGCAATGAACATTAATGTTGCCATACCTTTATAGGGTTTTCCTTGAGATGCTTTATATGGATATGGGACTTGAATTGAAATTTCTCCAGTGTTATCTATCATGGTACTTCAAATCCCCAAGTTAAATTATGATATTTATGGTTGGAAACCTTTCTTTGGAGATATATTTATGGCTGGAAAACTTCCTTAGGAGGTAAGTCATTTTGTTTCATGTAATTCTATTATTATTTTCATTTGCATTATTCTTCTAATTGTTACTATTATTATTACCATTATGATTGTCATTACTATCATGATTAGTATTATTATTATCACTATTATTACCATTACCATTACTATTACTATTACTATTACTATTACTATTATACTTATAATTATTTACATTATTTACAGTCATAATCTACATTTCAACCATTGTTAATTGTTATTTCTATATGAATTCACTAATTGAGGGCCTAATAGAGATAAAGCCATTTCATTTTTGAAAAAATTTTGCATGTTCCACTGTTCAACATTACAGTGGCAAAAAGGGTCTACAGTGGCAAAAAGGGTCTACAGTGGCAAAAAGGGTCTACAGTGGCAAAAAAGGGTCTACAGTGGCAAAAAGGGGTCTACAGTGGCAAAAAGGGTCTACAGTGCAAAAAGGTCTACAGTGGCAAAAAGGTCTACAGTGCAAAAAGGTCTACAGTGCAAAAAGGTCTACAGTGGCAAAAAGGTCTACAGTGCAAAAAGGTCTACAGTGCAAAAAGGTCTACAGTGGCAAAAAGGGTCTACAGTGGCAAAAAGGGTCTACAGTGGCAAAAAGGGTCTACAGTGGCAAAAAGGGTCTTTAATTAACTCTCAATAAACCCAAACAACTTTGGGGTGGTGCAAATTGATACCACTTTGGTCAGTAGATCAATCTTTGAAATTGTGGTGAATCTTGCATCCTCCCTGACTTATCATGTGAAAATTTAAACCCCATTTCAATAGGCTCAAAATAGCTTGGGAGGATGAAATGTAAAGGATGAGTTTTAAATAATTAGTAAAATACTTGAGTTAAATATCAGTAACAATTGATTATAATAGGTGGGTTATGACTTGATATGGGAATGTCCCAATATGGCATTGGGACATCCAAATTGTGGGATACTGCTGCTTCATAATAGCAAAGAAAGAATAATCCATGACTTTGGATAAATCCATGACATTTCTGCACCCCAAAGTTATGATGGGATGGTATGGAGGATGGTATGGAATAGTGAAATGGTTTGGCAATGCAGCATACAATTGGGATGATGAAAGTTACTTGATTCATTTTCATGGTAATATTTTTACCATCATCAGGCAGTCCGATTTGGAATGACTCCATTCCCTTTTCTCATTCCAAAGTTTTATTATGGCTATTATTGCTATTATTATTTTATTATTGCTACTATCATTTCATCATTTCAAAGTATTTTCAATTGTGAAAAAAGATTCCATGTCCAAAGTTATTTATAACAATATTACATGCTTGACTCCATTACCTTGCATCATCTCAAGTTACATCGGGTGCTTGTTCCGGAATTAGTCCAAGAACTTGCATCATCCCAAAGTTTGGTCAGATATTTTAGAGTCTCACATTGTTAAGTTCGGATGTTGTCAGTAGAATGTTATTAGAAAAATTGAAATAGTGATCACTATCCTTTGCTGCCCCATTTTATGTATTCATCTTCTCCTGCATCCATACCACTCATTCAAAGCCAGCCAGATTGGAGGTGTCAACCATCAAGAAAAGACAAGACACCACCAGATAATTCTGAGTCCAGCCCAGCACCAACTGCTGCTGCTTGGAAATTTTTTGATGCTTTCCAATTAGCACAAAACAAATCCTGCTTACTTTTTTTGACCCATTCCATTAAGCACATCGGAACACAATCAAGATCAACAGGTGCAATCCAATGATAGGAACAGGTACATGACAGTCGGCAGTAAGCAGTGTATCACCAATCACAAACTGCCTAGAACAATGTCACAGCCTGTTCATTGCGCACAACTCCTATAACTCATCAATGGCTTGACTCGTTTGATCTTACATCTATACAATATGCAATTGGTTCCTGGGTGGGTTCGGCTCTTTTACTCGACTCTCCATTTCACTCGCTTTACTCTTTATTCTTACAACTCCAAATGCCATCGGGCACTGGATGGGTGTATGACCTGCTTGCACTCTACTCGAATGATTGCTCAGTGGTTTGTCGCCAGTTGGGTGAATGGGGCTGGAGCTATATTACTACATACTTTTAAAGCAGATGGATGACATCTTGAATACAACTTCAGGGTACAAATGGTAAAGAAACTGAGGTGGCTCACGACTTCTGCAGCATACATGTAAAAAATGCAAAGCGGGACAGGGTTAGAAGAACGGAGCCAGATTGCTGCCATCATACTTGAAAGGTGAAGGAGTGATAGCAGTTGTAACCAAAGTTAGTTGGGCAAGACTACCTACGGGATCCAAGAGGTGCGGCAAGCATGGTGGGACCATTGTTCAATCTCATGTAATGGGGGAGGTTGGACAGCTGGGATGCTTAGCAAAGTAGTCACGACAAGGTTTGCCATCGTCGGACAGACACATTATTGTTTGGTGGCGTTCACTGCTGGTTTCTTAGGTTGACTTGGAGTGAAGGGACTTCGGGCAAGTAGTGGTTGACTACCGCAGATGAAGAAGTAATGAAGGGACGAGACTCATGAGTGGGCTGGTGGAACTCCAATGAATGAATGGAGGAGACAGAGGAACCAAAGCTCAAGGAACAGGTGGTGATTGTGAAAGGATTAGGAAGTTGCGAAGTGCAGGGCATGTAATGACAAAGAGTGTAAAGAAAATAAAATTGGGGATATAGCATCATCTCGGCCAAGTCACCAGAAGCGAAAGACGTTGAACGAGTGGGCATGGGAGCTGGATGAATAGGGTCAAGATCGGGACAAGATTGATGGGCGCGATCAATGTGTTGATGTTACAATGGGATTGGTGAGGGGGGGACTCCTGATCCGGTCGCTGCCATTAGTCTATCTTTCCTTGGTACTCGATGCTATGGTTTGGTCAAGAGTAGCCACACAAGTGCAAAACAGCAGGCAGTTGAGACCGAGCATGAGTAGTGAGGAGGATATTTTTAGAGGAGAGTGGCAAATGGTTACATCTGAGTAGTAGCTCTCTTTCCTTTATACTCGATGCTATGATTGGTCTCAAGAGTAGCCACACAATTGAGCAGAACAGCAAGCAGTCAACCAGAGCATGAGTAGTACGGGAGAAGATATTGAGGGAGGAGGGGAACAGAAAGGGAGAAGAACATCAGAGTGGTGAGGATGAGGAAGCGCTGTGGAAGGGAGTGCTGCATTTTATGCTTGAGCAGGAAGGGGGGACACTCTGACACTCGGAGTGGAGTTGTGGTCAAGCTGTGGTTGAGTTAGGTTGGGTTACGTGATACAGCTGCGCAGAGCTTGTGGTTGGGTTAGGGTTTCCAATCGGCTGTGTCGGTTTTGTGGTTGGGCTAGGGTTCCCAATACAGACGGTCAACAAAAGTACACATATTCCATAATTTAGTGACTTGAGCGGGCTGTGGCCCTTTCACTCACCTGTCCCATGTGGTTCACCATTGATGCCACAGCTGGCTGCCAACAGCACCGTGTGGTTTGACTTCTGATGAAAGGATAAAATGTATGTACATCTTGTGAATGTTGAAAGAAAAGAAAACTTGGTGGTATAGCCACCGATTGGAAACCACATCATCAAGAAACAGAACTTCTGACCGTGTTGTGACGAGGAGAGCTCAATTCTATTTGAGGTTGGAAGTGCAAATGAAAAAAAAAAAAAAAATTGACACAAGGATTGAAAAAAGAAAAAAAAACCGGACAAAGAATGACTATCGTTCTAATGGATCAGTCAATCATCACGGTCTTCGAGCTCTGAGTCCTCAGATGTATTGGACGCAATCACTCGTTTCATTTTCCCCAAATGTTTTGATTGAGGGTGATGTTCCGTGTCAGAGTGGAGCCATGGCTGCTCACCTTCATCTCCTTCGGATTCCTCGCTGCTGTCTTCCCCAGACTCCTCGGTCGACAAAAGACTTCCTCCTCGAGTTGACTTCTTTCTTGGTGCGGCACGGTGCTTACTGTGAGAAGTTGATTGGTGATCTTCCTCAGACTGGACAGAGGAATCTAGTGCTCGTTCTTCAGCGGTCAATGATGGAGCTCGTCTCCGTTGTGTTGGGTTCTTTTTTGGAGGGGCACGTTTTAATCGTTTAGCGGGGGCTTTGCTGTGTCCACCTCCAGTCATCTGAAGATCCTGTTGGTGTTGGCGAGGTGCTTTTGAGGGGGGTCTTCTAGCTGTCCTTGCTGTGTCTGATGCGGCCTGGATATTTTGTTCTGGCTCGTTAGTATCGATGGTGCCTGTGCAGGTCCATGGTTGCTTTGTAGGTATCTCGGAGCGACCAATTGTAGCGCTTGTGTCCTTGATTACTCGTATTAAGCCTTTGTCGATATCGCTGATGATCAAGTTTGCCTCAATAGGCTGTAGGCCTCGGCTGTAGCTTTTGATCCAATCTGGATTGGAGCGTGCCCCAGGGTAAACGATTACCTTGTAACCAATCTTACGTAGTGCATCATCGCATCCAAACCATTGCCACTTGGTTTTTAGTCCACCGGTGTCCCTGGCTGAAACATTCCAAGCAGATTCTTAGCACTTACATGCACATACAACTAGTAGGCGTCTATTAACACTTACATAGGAGCTCAGCTAATAGACTGCGTGCTTGGCTGATAGAATTGTTGTTCCGTTTCGGTTTCTTGCAGACCTGGGATGCAGGAATGCGGTTGATTCGAACACCTGTTGCAAAAGATTGAAGACGACTTGGATAGTTTCGGAGGCCATCCGCCAAATAAATCTGTTGAACAAATTCTGCTGCCCCTGGTGTCGCCCTCGCTGTTTTGTGACTGAGATGATTAGATACTGCGTACATAACAATCTCACAATGATTACTTGCGGCAATGTGAACGGCCTACCAAGAGTTGTCAAAAAAGGGTCAGCTATTAATGGATGCTGGGCAGGCTTGGGGGAATGCGTACTTTTTTTTGCCAGCCATCCATCCAATTCCCTACACGTGTAGCTGCATTTGCAAGGGATTTTGGGTTTAGTCTGATGCCAGTTGGCTGCCTTTCCTCAGGCTCCGTGTTATTGTCAGTGAGATCTTGGTTTGCGTCGGGTTGCATGTTGGCTGGATCATAGGCGGCCTTTTCTTCTTCTGTGAGGTTTTTCCACATGGCAGACAGCCCTGACATTACTCCTGGACCTTTGACACCTTTCCCTTCTAGTAAGGGGAATTGAAACAGCAGGAGAAAATCAATCATCAATGGTCCCATCGGCTAAGTGGAAAGTCAAGTGAAGTGGGCTTACTGCCTTTGAATATTTCGGAATTCTTTCTGGCGAAGTTGTTCCGCCCCGAGGCCTCGCGAAGCATCTGCTTCCGCCCCCTGTCGTAACGATAAAATATGAATGGGAATAACTATTCAAGTATGTACGACTATGAGTTATTTGAGAAGACCTACATTAGTTTTTCAACCATTGGAACAGATACCCGACGCTCGATTGCCGCTTTGGCCAATGCAACCTGTTGATCTTCATAGAATTTGAAGAAGAAGGTTTCGTCTGCGCGGGACATGACCTTTTTGGATCTGGACTGAGCTCTGGCTCGTAGCTGGTCGAGTGTTTCTGATGGATGGTTGTCGCCTGCTGTTGCTATAGGATTCAGAAATGAGTTTATTGATTTCCGCACAGTTGGTGCTGGATTTTGATTGACAGTGGGGTTGGACAAGGTGTTGGGACTTGTGTTATTGGTTACGTTTGACGTTGAATTGGGACCAGGCGGGTTGTCAGTCTCCTGAAACTGGTGATTTGTTTTCTTTCGCGGTTTCCTCTTTGGTGGTGGCTTGGAAGGTGCGGGAGCTGATGTGAGGCCGGAAGTGTTATTGGGAGGCATAGCAGGCGTATTGTTGGGGTTGGCCAGGTGGAACCCATTAGCTTGGACTATATTTTGCCGAGGTGCAGGGGGTGCGGTGGACTGTTGATCAATAGGGTTCGGGCCGTAGTTGTGATACAGTTGTTGAGTCCCATTCGAGGGGGATACATCTTGGCTAGACACATTTGAGGGCGCTCGATAGCCGTGATATTGGGTTGAGTTGAGTGATTTGTCGTTGTGGTGGTAGGGGTTGGGTTGTTGCGGGTGAGTTTGGCGTGGGCTTGCGAAATAAGAAATGGAATTATTCAACTTGCAAGTATTAGAGCATCCGCACCGGTGCGGGATTTAAGATGGAGTGGTGTGCTTGCTCCACACCCGCAACCGCATCGGCACAGCGACAGAGCTAATGGGGTACAATTCTTTATCCCGCTACTCCTCGGGCAAAAGGCCTTTTGGATGTTCAAATTGCTTTGGAACAAGCCGAGATGGACTTTCCCATCCAGTACCTCCCCAACAAAGATGACAACCCCAGCAACTGAGTCTACAGCAACAACGAAGCGACGTTCTCCAAAATTTGGACCTGAGGAGGACAAGCAACTTGCGAAGAGCTGGGTTGTAGTTTCCGAGGATGCAATCCGATCGAACAACCAAACAAAGAACGGTTTCTGGCAGAGAGTGACGAAAGACTACAACAAGTTCACTGGAGGGCCTTTGAGAGAGGCCACAGGTTGATTATCTTTCTCGCCATTTCTCTCAATGTTGCTAATGTGAAACCTACGCGTTTTTTTCTTCTTCTTTTTTTTTCTCCAAGGTGGAAATCGCTTCAAAAGGCTGTTCTCAAGTTCATAGCCATTTACAATCGCCTACAAGATAATCCTGCCTCTGGTTCATCCCCGGACAATTGGCTAAGAAATGCCCGGCAGGGATACTTCGATCAATGTGGCAAACAATTTGCCTTTGAAAATGTGTGGCACCTCTTGAAGAACGTGCCGAAGTTCCAAGCACTTGGTGGAAGTGGTGGAACCCGTGGAAATAATGGTCGCTGCCCAAATGCTGCTTCCACAGCTAGTCGAATTGTCGAGACCGGACCTGTTGGAGAATCACCCGCTTCAGGCTCTACTGGTGCAACGTCCACTTGGAACCCATAGTACAAAGCGCAAGCTCAACGAGGATCACTATCGACGCAAAAAAATGAAGTTCTGGGATGCCTCATTGAAGGAATCGGTCAAGCGGTCTGCAGAGGCCAAACGCTCAAACGACATCCAAGCTGATCTTGTAGCCATTGATCGAGACAAAATGGATACAAATCTGATGTTCATCAATGTGGATGACTGCCCCGATCCATTTTCTCGCGAGTTTCTGCTCATGCGTAAGGAAAAAATCTTGAAAAAATTGAAGGAGAAGGAAGCGATGGAGGCAGAAAACAAAGACGAAGATGAAAGTGAACAAGCTGGGAATAATGGAGAGCGCGATGTTTCCCAACGATCCTCGTCTCGACTTCCGTCAAGTGAATACTATGGCCACAATGAAACTAACGAAGACGATGATGAGGGGAGTAGTGAAAATGATGATGAGAGCACCGGATATGAGCTTCCCGATCTCGACCAACTAAATCAACGAGGAAAGGAACATCAAGTACCTCTGGATCCCACTTTGTTTGACTTGATCTGATCTCCCTGTTGCTTATATTACTCTATGTTGTTTTCTCTCATGCTTCATTCATTTCAATTTCTTATTTCATTTCTTTCATATTTTTGAATCAATAAAAATGCAAAGAATTCAAAAATAAAACTGACAAAGTGAGTCAAATGACAACAGACTAGTTGAAAAAAATTGAAACCAGCCAACTAAGGTCTAAAAGAGGAAGAAAGCGTTGATTCTAATTGCTGTCGTCGCTAGAACTGGAGTCACCACGGCTGGCTTCAGCATGGCCAGTCTTATCCCACAGGTTTTGAATGAGATCTGAAGTCAGCTGTTCATGTAATCGTGCAGACTTCATTTCGATTTGGCGGATGCTGCATGGTTCCGATCGTGGAGGTATGATTTTGGATGAGCAAGGAAGAGGAGGGTAGTTGGGGCGTTCTAAGCGAGATTCGACAATCATATTGTGAAAAATTATACAAGTATTCATTATTGATTTCAGATCATCGGGGTACCAGTTCATTGCGGGTTTAGATATGATCTGGAACTGATTTTGGAGGTTCCCAAATGTCCTTTCGATGTCTTTTCAAAAAGCCTCTTGGCGCTTGGTGAAGAAAGCCGTGACACAGTCCTGAGAAGCAAGCGATTTTGATTGAATTAAGGTTGACCAGGGGTAGTAGATCCCGTCAAGGTAATTTGGAAATTTATATTGGTGGCCTCCAACCTCAAACTCAACACCCCAAGTAGTGTCTGCAAGCAGCGGATCAAACAGAGGAGATCGGTGCAAGACGTTCTTATCATTGAGGCATCCATCAGTCCCAAAAAGCGTGTGCCAAATCCACGTGTCCTTGGTTGCTGTTGCCTCCAAAACCAGCGTCGCAGTCTTCTCTTTTCCTTCGTATTGGCCAGCCAAAGCTGTGGGGCAGTTTTTCCAAGCCCAATGCATGCAGTCGAGGCTTCCAATACACCCAGGAAAGCCACGAGCAGCATTCTCTTCAAGGATCTTCTTGAGGTTGTCTTGGTTTGGAGTCCGGAGGTAAACAGAGCAGTAGGTTTCTTGAATTGCAGTACAGAACATTTCCATGTTCTTTCGTGCTGTGGTTTCGCCAATTCGACAGTGTTCGTCGCTGGCATCCAAAGGAATTGCATAAGCTAGCTGCCGGATGACAGCAGTTAGCTTCTGGTGAGGGCTCAATCCTGTGCCAACAAAGTACAGTTTAACAAACAATTTTCATCAAGCAAAACAAAACAAGACAAAAAAAACTTACTGGTCTTTGGCGAAAATAAGGGTAGCTGGCTGTCAGGTCCTCAAGAATTCTTAGAAATAATTCCTTCTCCATCCGGAAGCGTCGGCGGAAATCTTGTCCATCGTAAGTAGAGTTTTCATTGAAATAATCTTCCATTAGTTTTTGATGGTTTTCAAGGTGCTTTCTATCTTTATTTGGACGACGTTTCTTTTTTTTACAGCCCGTGCGATGTCGGAGTTGCTGGAATCCAAAATTACAAGGTCATCGTCAAGGAAATCTCGTGCAAATCGACGGCTTTGATCAAAATGGCGTTGAGCAGTGAAGTCGAAATCTCGGTTGAATGGCAGGTCTGCCCGGAGGAGGTAATCGATTTGAAGGGCATTGTTCATGGATGGATCGATGAGGTTGGAAAGAACAGCTTAGGATCAAATAGGCTTATACCCAATTTTATACCCACCGATGCGGCGGGGCAGGGGGAATAGGCATAATCTGGGATTAGCAAAGCCCCCGTAAATCTATCCTAATCCCGCACCAATGCGGATGCTCTTAAGGTTGAAAGCTTGAATGTGAATGTTGTAAATTTTGTGGGGCCAACTAGAACAAGTATAGAGGGCCGAACGGGTGGGTCTGCCGGGCTGGCTGTGAAGACTATGGCAAGCCCCGGGCCTGGAAATTTGGGAATTTGCGATCAGGGTGGGAATTGAATGGAGGGGGAGGACAGCTGAAGGTTTGGGGCGGCCAACTTGGGATTCTAGCGGCAAGTAAGGAATTGTAATTTTTTTGGGTTGTAAAGCTGTGTGAGGGACGGCGAAAGTTTGTGAGGGAGGGGGAGGGCGCGCAGCCAACTATTATGCAGTCTAATTTGACACTTAGTCAAGGCTTCATATTACTTACTGAGTTACCTGCAAGGGTGAGAAATTCAGGGCCAGCAACGAATGATCAGATCAGTCACATCCATAATGTCGTTGGCGCGGTCATGGGAATGGAGAGGGCGTGTCTAGTGCTGGACTAACCTGGGGAAGAATCCTGTGACGAGCCAACACATGGCAGTTGGGTGGATGGCGCAGTATACAGAGAGAACGGTAACCTGAAAGATGGCGTATTGCTATGTCAGTTTGCCGTGGTAATGGGGATTGAAATGCGGGGTACTTACAATGGTGGTGCATTGTACAAATGGCGTGACCTACAGTGTTGAAGGGATTGAGAGAGGTGAATAGGAATCGAGCTGATTGGATGAGGTTATAAGCAGCGGGGGGTTGCAGGGGGGTTAGTCTTGAATAACCGGTGCTGGAATTCCAGCCTGAATTGAAATTTCCTTCCGCTGTAGCACTTGCGCAGTTTGAAGTTAACATTCGGTGGCCCCCCCTTGCATAATTTACCCTAGCGGCGCGCTGGGGGTCATCTGCCTGCTATTTTTTAACCCCGCTAGACGGGGATGGATAGCGGGTTGGTTGTGGTTGGTGTTATAATGATTAATGGTAAGGGGAAGCCCACAAATTTGATTTCTGTGTTTGTCTGTCTTTAATAAACTCAGATTTTAAGCAGAAAAATCCCAAAATATCATACACTTCCCAGTTCCATTCTGTAAATGGGATAAAGTATAATATTAAAGAGCATCTCCACCATAGGTGCTACACAAGCAGCTAAAATAGAAAAATTGCTTTGGGGAGCTGCAGTAATCCTAGATGTATGACCAAGTAGCTCCTCACATACCTCTGTGCCTTAGACTATCACACGGCACAAATTGTTGTGGCCTAGGCCACATGTCTACTCGGCTGCGACTCTGTGCTGCAAGGTAGACTAGTGTCTGCCTTGTGGATCCCTCCGGGACATTGATTATCATCAAATCACAATCTCCTTTTACCAGAAACCAAGTCCCTGTCTCATCACAAATCAGTGGGTGACACCACTGACAAGGGATGTTAAATTGGGTAATTGCAAATACTTGTTGTTACAATAATCAGTGGCTCCATACACAAGCATCCATAATGTAGCATGATCTTCACCAGGGGCTTTTGTCCTCATTTTCTCACTACATTGGCTTGTTGTCCTCTTCAGCACTAACTTAATGAAGCCCCTCTGACTTTGGTGGGGCAACAGCCATCCCCAGCCCCCCCCCCTCCAAAGTCAGAGGGGCTTCATTAAGTTAGTCTTCAACAGCCTCTGCAATCCTCAAGAACAGCAGCTATTTTGCTGAATCTCAACACGAGTTTTGAATCTCAAACCTCGCTCGGTGACATACACATGTATTACACCTCTTGATGACCAGAACAACCGACCATCAAGAGGTATTCTTGATGATCAGAGCCGTTCCAATCATAAAGAGAGTACAACTCTTGATGACCGGGACTATCCCAATCATCAAGAGGTGTCCCCTCATGATGACTCGTTCTGGTCATCAGGTGAGTACACCTCATGATGATTGGAACAGTAGTACACCTTATGATGATAGGAACAGTTCCGCGATCATCAAGTAGGTGTACTCTCTTGATGACCATGTTGTGCAGTGTCTCCCAGCGGACTGCTGGCGTGTCCACAACATTATGTATGCTTTTCCCCTTCTCTCCAAGATTAGCCACCATCATGGCTAGCGGGTGATTCCCTGCTGCTTAATCGAGCAGTGTTTTGGGGGATGACCGGCGCACCTTTGACAATTCTGAATCCTGGTTCACCACCACACTCCAGTATGTATTGTCAGTCGGTCCGAGCCTTTTACGCAGTGTCTCTGATTTTTCCTGCGTCCACAACATTCATGTTGTTTCTCGTCTCTCCAAGATTGGCCGCCATCGTTGCTAGCTTTTCCTCCAATAGGCCCCGAATAAATTATCCACAAACGTCAGGCGCAGGGTGCAGCTTAACATGAAAAGAAAATTTGCATACCTTTGGTTTTTGTAGTCCAATATCTGTTTTGGGTTCTGTGAAATACCATGTCACTCCTGAATCATAAGTCCATTGAGTAGAGCTAGACACGATCATTTCAATTTCAGTGTCTGGTACTGATTCTGTTATGCAGCAGTAGTGTACAAAACTCCAACATCTGCAGCAGTCAACACAAGCCACCACCAATTTCCCTATAAAAACACTTTTCTGTTGGGGAGTGTTGCTCGAGTCCCGCCTCTGCAAGCAACATCTGCACAACAAGAATAGCCACATAACACATAAATACTAAAACATAACCTTCTATTGCTAACCTGCACCACCAGAATTTTCCCTCTTCATCTCGTATCCTTCCAAAAAAAAATGACATTCCCAAACCTTTGCTGATGCCTGGTCTTGGTTTCTCTCTCTTTTAGCCTGTTAGAACTTTGAGAAAGATTGAATATATGAAAAAGGGTTATCACTAAAATGCTGAAAAATCATCTAGGAATTATTACTCTTATGTTAACAACCGCGATTGAGCTGGCAAATGCTTTTCTTAATCGTAAGTGTTAATTTTCACTATCACACGTGTAACTTGGCAACAAAACGTAAAATCCGACCCAAACATTGTTTGTAAAGCTGCTTTGTCCGATCGGTGGATGCCACTCAGCGCGCATAGCACTTCAACCCAAGATCACATCACGAGACTCTGAGGAAAGTTTCCTCCAGGGCCAAATGTTCAACCCAACGGCAGAGGAACCAGCTATCAACGTGAAGCTGGCGACACCTGGGGTTCATTCAGCTGGTGTGCCACAGGAAATGTCGGCGTCATCAGCAACAAGTCCCAAACTGCCATTTCCTGGTTATTAATTCAGGAAGGCACTGACATGATTGTTTTTGGTAATAGTCTCCCATCGGGGGGAATCCAGCACGTTGAATTCCCTTTAGATTGGAATTTATCGCAGACACAGCTAGAATTTTATGCATTACCAGTCTTCAGAGATCCCCAGTAGTGAAGCTGTTTTGTGATCAACATACTGCACCCTCTGTAAACCTGTTATTCATTATTTTTTTGGGGGTTGGAAAAACACGAGCCTAACAAAGCCTCTCTGTGTCTCACAGTGAGGCTTATGAGTAATACCAGTTTATTGGCTTGAGTCCCGAGTGGGTTATGTGCTAAGAACTGCCTTTTTGGACAAATCCCTCAATACAGATCAATCCAGCCCAACCCGGGCATCGCCGAGGGGACCACGCTGTAGCGCTTGATGTTGCGCTGAGTTTGCACCGTCCCAATTTGCTGCTACTCCTAAGAGGCAAGCTCCCCTGCCTGCTCAAAAACCCTTGATTTTCCTTTATTTCCAACTTTACGACTGTATTTTGTGGCTGAAACCTGAAGAATATCAGCCGATACAGGTATAAAATCATGGCAAAGCACTTTACAAGTTGGGCATTCTGGCGGGTTCAGGGAAGGGATCAGGCTTAAAAAATTGATAGGATTGTAGAGGGGATCAATGCCGTCATTTGGACAGTTTGGAAGAGGGATGGGGTCATCCTAAGGTGTAGTAAATGATGTCTCAAAATAGCTACCACCAAAACTGGCTAAATTAAGTCTCAGGACTGTAAAGCCCACCTTGTCTTGTGGGTCTCATAAGGTCCAACAGACTGGATTACCTAAGCATGACTTGTACTTAGGCTTCCCCATTCCCTTCACCTAGATGGCAGAGTTCTTCTCTCCACCATCTAGGTAAGTGTTCTCCAGTTCTCTCTTTTCATCACTTTCTCCCTTCCTCATTTCCTTTCATCCTTAACCTCCTGACTACATGTACTTACAAGAGTTCTTCTCTCCACCATCTAGTTTTGGAATAAAGACCCCCACTTTGGTTCTAGAATCCTAGTCTGTGCCTCCACTCCGTTGACAAAAGATCAATGAGGGACCCAACCCTTACAAAGACTCAAGCAAAGAATCCTGTATTACTCACAAGTCCCTCCCTGCGGTCAGTGCTGTGCAATGTGAGGTCACTCATATGCCAGCAGGGAAATGGGACTTGTGTTAAGTTCGGGAAAAACGACTCCCAGGAATTGGACGGACGACTCCCACAACCAAGTCAATGTTCAATTTGGGAGTTGTTGGTCCAATTCAGGCCGCAGGGTTGGGAGTCGTCCTCCCAATCCCAAAAAAAATATAATATAATAAAAATGATAAAAAGTTGGAAGTTGTTCTCCCAAATCCGCCGATAGACTGGGCCTAGCTTAACACAATCCCCGTGATCGGAGGGACTCGCGAAGCGAGCCTCCAAAGGAGGGGCTTGCCCCCTAAGTGCCAAGATTGGCCTGAGAGCTGCCTCTCTTTTTGGCAGAATTGTTCCTTTTTTTCTTTGATGTGTTATTGCTCCCGAACCACAAATCCCTCAGGCAAGCTGTGAAGGGGCCCCGGTAGGCTGGCCCTTTGGCTTCATCCTGACTGATCCTTGTGTGTGTATCTTAAAAATTCACCCATCATCTTTTCCGTTGGAGCAAAGGTGATTTTTTTGTGAGACCAGAGTGTACAGGATCAAATCAACTACAATACACATTGTCATTGAGTCCATACAGCTCCAAAACTCAAAAACTCCAACAGTTCAACTGTGTGTGGAATGGGGAAGTAATCGTTTAGGGAGCGGGTTGGCCAGAACCAGGCCTTTTCATTGGTCCAATTGGCCTTGGAAATTTGTGAGAGGAACATACCCTCTGGGCTGGTGCAAGTTTTCTACAGCCAAACTTGCATTTTCTCTCAGGCCAAACTTGGGACTTAAGGGGCAAGCCCTTCCTTCGCGAGTGGCGCCCACACCAGCCTTAGGTCACCGGCCCTCCAATCGAGAGGGCTTGTGTTAAGCTAGAGACTGGGCGGTTTTGGGAGTCGCCCTCATTGACCGGAGGGATTTCCTTCCGGTCAATGAGGTTGTTGTGCCTCATTGACCGGAAGTAAATCCTTGCGGTCAATGGGGTTGTTGTACCTCATCGACCGGAAGGTTTTCCTTCCAATTGATGAGGTAAAACAACTTCACTTACCAGAAGGAAATCCTTCCAGTCAATGAGGAGCTGTACCTCACTGACCGGAAGGAAATCCTTCCGGTCAATGAGGAGCTGTACCTCACTGACCGGAAGGAAATCCTTCCGGTCAATGAGGAGCTGTACCTCACTGACCGGAAGGAAATCCTTCCGGTCAATGAGGAGTTGTACCTCACTGACCAGAAGGAAATACTTCCGGTCAATGAGGAGTTGTACCTCACTGACCGGAAGAAAATCCTTCCGGTCAATGAGGCTGTTGTGGAAGGTTTTCCTTCCGATCTATGAGGTAAAACAACCTCACTGACCGAAAGGAAATCCTTCCGGTCAATGAAGGCTAAGCTGTTTTACTTTGTCGACCAGAAGGTTTTCTTTCCGATCAATGAGGTACAACAGCCTCACTGACCGGAAGGAAATCCTTCTGGTCAATGAGGCTGTTTTACTTTGCCGACCGGAAGGTTTTCCTTCCAATCGATGAGGTAAAACAACCTCACTGACTGGAAGGAAATCCTTCCGGTCAATGAGGCTGTTTTACTTCGTCGACCAGAAGGTTTTCTTTCCGATCAATGAGGTACAACTCCTCATTGACCGGAAGGATTTCCTTCCGGTCAGTGAGGTACAACAGCCTCATTGACCGGAAGGAATCCTTTCCGGTCAATGAGGCTGTTGTACCTCGTTAACCGGAAGGTTTTCCTTCCAATCGATGAGGTACAACTCCTCATTGACCGGAATAATTTCCTTCCGGTCAGTGAGGAATCATCATTTACCGGAAGAATTTCCTTCCGGTCAGTGAGGAATCCTCATGTACTGCAAGAATTTTGTTCCGGCCAGTGAGGAATCCTCATTGACTGGAAGGATTTCCTTCCAGTCAGTGAGGTTGTTTTACCTCATCGATCAGAAGGAAAACCTTCCGGTCGATGAGGTACAACAACCCCATTGACTGCAAGTATTTCCTTCCGGTCAATGAGGCACAAAAACCTCATTGACCGGAAGGAAATCCTTCCAGTCAACGAGGGCAACTCCCAAATCCTCCCAGTCTATTGGCAGATTTGGGAGAACGATTTCCAATTTTTTATCATTTTTATTATATTATATTTTTTTGGGATTGGGAGGACGACTCCCAACCCCGCGGCCTGAATTGGACTGACGACTCGGTCGTGGGAGTCATCCGTCCAATTCCTGGGAGTTGTTTTTTCACCAAATGAACCCCATCCAAGATTGCCAAAAGTGAAACAGTGAGGTGAAAAAAAATGAAGAAACTTTTTTACATGCCAGAATTAGTGGGTTGAGCTGGGAACACTCAACCCAGTTACCATTGGTTTAATCTCAACCAATGAAACATAAATCCAAGGTAGCACTATGAAAGGCTGAGAGATTCCAGTGGGAAGCGGTGAGCACAAGGAGAATGAACTCGGGAGCGAGCAGAGAGAGCAAAGAGACGACTTGTACCTGAGAGATGCCAGTGGGCAGCGGTGAGCACAAGGAGAATGAACCCGGGAGCAAGCAGAGAGATCAAAGAGACGACTTGTACCTGATTGAGGTACAGGGGCGAATGACACAAACAAGATGAGTGAAGAAAAGAGGAAAGGAGAGACAAAGAGAGTAGATCTAAATAAAAGATTTGAAGTAAACCTAATCTAGATATATTGAGTTTGGAACTCCGCTGAACCTAAATCCTAACCCTTATCAGTGCTTGCTCAGTTCATCGCCACAAGAACCTTGGATTCATATTCCATAGGTTGGAATCCAACCCAGTTTAACTGGTTTGAGTCACTGCCAGCATCATTAGCTGGGTTTTGGTTATCCTGTTTAAAATTGAATACACTCAACACAGTTAAACTGGGCGGACCAAGCTGTGTATCTGTACCTTGATTTTTAAAATTTCAGTACACAATTTTTGAAGATTCAATCTAGTCTATCACTATTGAAGAATCAAGTTTGTGACTTACTCAAAGGGTAAAAAATGTCAGCTTGGGCCTCTTGTATGGCTACAACTTATTAAATCAATCCAAAAAGGCCACTCCTCCCAACAGTGGGCCAGTTACACTGACAGTATTTTTTTGTAGAGTAATGTTAGTTTTTTTAGATAAGCTGACAAAAAGGTAAAGGTAGGGGAAATTTTAGCCAGCTAACACTACAGAATTATTCTGTAAAAAAAATGCAGTTCATGTATTGTGATTTTTATCCAGAAAAATGAAACTAACAATGACCAAATCAATTGTTATTTTTATTGTATTGATGTTAGCAGGAAAAGAGATAAACTAAATGTCATAAACCAAAACAGATGTGCACTACAGGAATTGAACATGTGACCCCTAACTTCATGAATGAGTGATGATTTAACCACTAAGCTAAGTGCGCTGATGCCTGCTGTGCTCATTTGATCTAGACATTATACGCTGTTATGCTCATAGTTCCTGGGGTGATAAGTCTTATTTAAATTGCTTATCCCTATATATGGGTCAACTTACAAAGAGTGGTTGTCAGACTGCTTAGAGTAGAATGTAATATAACACTAACTGTTAGTGGAGTAAACAGTGGGCAGTTGTGTTATGCTCCAATACAAGGAGGTCTTCCTGTATTGTATTGGCTGTGCAATGCCCGGCCCCAGTACCGTGAAAAATTTGAGGTGAATAGGTGTAAGGTGACATTTAGTAACATCTGTTGAAACTCCAGTAGTACTCCAAATTTACTCCCCTTCTATAACAATGGCCCCTTTGTCATCATCAGGGAGTTTCAAAACTTTCTGATTAGTGTATAGTTTGAATAACTGCTGGAGTAAGCTGCATGTCATCTGAAACCTATTCCAATGGTGGGTCGCTATACTACCCATAGCAGGTAGCATAGCATAGTGTAGCAATAATTGCTAACAGCTAATGGCTTTTGCCGTAGCTGTTGGCAGTTCAAGCGCTATTGCCACGCTGCGCTACAGCCCTTGTTAGCGGTAAAAACCCGCTAAAAAGGGCTGTAGCGCAACGTAGCGGCCCCTAGGACCGCTAACAAAGTGCTAGCGCTACAGCGCTGGCGGCAAAAAAAAATTTGCTACGCTACACTATTTTTGGCAAATAGTGTAGTGACCCAGCACTGCCTATTCCACACAGTTTTTTCATGGTGCAGGCTGTATTGTTTATCAAAAAAAAAAGGTTTGTTGCAATACAAAAGAAGAAGAAAACAATGTTATCCTTCATGGGACCGGTATTGTATTTTCAATACTTTACAGCCCTTTACAATGCGTTACAGGCTGTAAAAAGCCAAAAACCGATAAAATCAGCCAAAACACTCATTATCAATGGGTTTTCTGGCTCTTTTTCTGTTATTGATATTGTAACGGGTGTCACAGGTCAATACAAGAGGGCTTGCGGCTCTCCTGGTTATTGTTATTGAGGCGGGTCCTCACTTTTGATACCAATGCAGTGTATTGGTATTGAAAACCAAATACTTTACAGTGCAATACCATGTATCAGTATTGGCCCACCGTTGGTGTAGTGGCAGAATTATTATTAAATAATCAAGAACAATTCACCAATCTAATTTGCTACCCATACACTGACAAAGGGTGAAACAGCTACACTACAAAAAATTGTAGTGCAGCGGGAATTGGCCCCACTGCACTTTTCTGTGGAAGAGGCCTGCTGTGCTGCCGCTTTTTCAAATATGAAGAAAAAATTCATCTCAGTAGCGCCACTGCACACTTTTTGCGCTACAATTTAGATTTAAAAAGCGTGCTGAACTGTAGGAGGAAAAGTGGTGCTGCAGCCCCGTGTTGGATGGTGTGCAATCTGACATGACACTGCAGTGCACCAACAGTGGTCAAACAGGCGGAGTGGCCTGCCTGGCCAGACAAATTGAACAGGCTGAACTGCCTGTTTGACTGGTCGGACAGGCTGAACTGCCTGTTTGACCGGTCGGACAGGTTGAACTGCCTGTTTGACTGGTCGGACAGGCTGGACTGCCTGTTTGACCGGTGGGACAGGCTGAACAGCCTGTTTGCCTAGTCAGACAGCTCGAACAGCCTGCTCAATTGGTCAGGCAGGGCGAAAAGCCTGTTCAAGTCCAATGCAGTGCAAATTGTAGATACACATACTCTAGGGGTGGGATCCAACTCAGAAAAATATGCTGATCACAATGGTACCATTGGCACAGCAAAATATGTGAGGGTTTTGCAGCCAATGGGGGTCAGAGATAGCTACCAGCCAAAACACCCAATTGTGCGACTTTACATGCAAGTATCGCTTTGCAATGACACCTGTGCCTCCAAAGCAAGAGGGGCTTTTGTTAAGCTCGGATATAGACTAACCAAACTGGTAAAGATGCTCTAATGCTGACAAATTTTCTCAAAAAAAGTTGTTGTTTGACAGAATATTGTCATGTAGATCCTCACTTACTTCTTGATATAATTCAGTAAGAGCCCAATAATTTATCTTGATTTTTTTTCTTCCCCTATCCGTTTGTCATCAAATTTTTTACACAGATTATTCAATCATAGGTCCAATCTGACTCCAGTCATTGTTTCCTCTTAACACACGATCCTAGGGGGGCTTACCCCTAGTGTCGTGTATGGGTGATTAGGGTGTAGTGTGGACTACTCCCTGGGGCTAAGAGGAAAGCAAATGAAGGCAGGAAGTGGGTTAATGGTTAGGGTATGCTGTACACGTACGCTACACATACGGGAGAGTGGGAGGTACTAAAAATTGTTGAAGTAAATATAAATTCTCCTTAGTTAGAGGGAGGTGAGAGTTGGGGTGTTTCAAAATGACAAGGGACTAGCGAGCGAGTAAATCGAAAGGCCTGAGAAGGGGGGGTATAAATCCTATTTCTTTGGGCAAGACTGGTTGGTGACGAAAGAGTCTTACCGTCTGGTGGGATGGTGATGGTCGTAGCATAGACGGTTAGACCTCTTCAGGTGTGCCTCCTTCTCAGCCCGTGTTGAAATCTCCCAGTCCCTTGTCATCCTTGGACTTAGGTGCTTCCCCTGCGGTCCAGTCACCTCCAATACATGATAAATTGAGATTGACAAGATCCACCCATGATCACTCCCGTCCAGAACAACACATTAACTCCATGTGCAACATGCCAATGACTCCTCTAAACAGTCCTTGACTGGACTACAACTTCATGGTGTTCTGTGCTATTTCTATAAAATTGATTCAAAATGTAAGAGAGATACTCAGGGGGAAATTAGTTGTAAATCAAGATAACTCTGAAAAACCTGTCTTATTTGAAAGCAAATCTTAAATTACAACTAATATTTTACTTCAAAGGGTATGGATTTGTACAGAAGATACATACAAATAAAAAACCCTAATTTTTTACAAGGCTGGAAAAACCAAATCAGAACATCAAGAGCAAAGTTGCTACCTATTAACGTGAAAAGCCAAATTTTGTCTACATGAAAGCTTTCCTGCTCTTTCTTTTGACGCATTGTTTTTCTTCTGGTTTGATAGACACATAGAGGTAGTTTATATGGAATCTCGAACGGATGGAGCTTCCTCTAGATGTCCTAATCTTGACAAGAATAGATTGAAGGACAGTTTTAATCTTGCACATCGCCCGAAAAATCAAACGACATGAAACACAAGTTATTTCTTGGTGAGCATTGATCCTGTACCTAAGCAGAATCAGATGCCGCAAGGACCATGCCTGAATTTTGACTTTTACGGCTTTCCGTCGATTCGACCTCCTTTTGAGCCACATCTGAAACTTGAGGCCTACCATCGGATGGAAATTAAATGATCGTCTTGGTCAGTATCCAATAATGTACCATCCAGACAAAAAAAACTCAGAGCTAAGGAGGAGCTTACTCGGATACATAATTTTCAAGGAAGGACGATAGTCCTGAATCCCTAGTATCGATCCTTTGAGATGATGCACTCTCTTTTCTGGACCTACAAGAAAATGCTCGCACTTCCGAAGGCATCTCAGGTGGTGCCTGGGTATTTGAGGTGGAATAATATCCCAATAGACCGCTCATATCACTCAGACCAGAACTTCGTGGCTCAACCCCTCCACACAGTGCCACATCTTCACCCGACCCAGTAACCCGTGCTATTTTACACATCAAAGGAGTGTAATCTGGTTGCTGGTAGATGAGATTGGTGGCATCCTGTATGAGTGGGATGGCAAGCCATTTCGGAGTGTTGCAGTTCTCTTCTTGAATCGATGAAGTGGAACACAAGTTAAGTGAGTTGAGGGGGGTCTGTTCTTGGCTGAAATGTGTTCTGGTAGACGATTTCACGGATTTCAAGAGCCTCTCTTCCAGGGTAGAGGACGTGGAAGACAATTGGATGGTATTGCAGTTCAGCTCTTGAATTGATGAATTGGAACACGATTTCAGGGAGATGAAGGGAACCTTTTCTTGGTTGGATAAGGCGGAAGAGGATTTGATCGAGTTGAAGGGGCTATGCTCTTGGTTGAATAAGGTAGATGATGATTTCAGGCAGTTAAATGCGCTCTTGTCTTGGGACTTGGATGAGTAGGAATATGCGACGGGCGGGGATTGTGGGGCTTTATGTTGCGTAGCTGAAGACTGATGTCGCCGTATATGATAATAGTAGCGCTTGGAGGGATCGGACATGGTGTAGGTCGAACCAAACCTTGGACCAGTTTTACCCACTGTTGCGGAAGGGGAAATAGAAACTAAATAATTATAAGTGGTCATACTATCCTAATATTCGTTTGCGTAGGAGTCAAGCAATTCCTCGATAGGCATTGAGCTGTGGCGCGGTAAAGCAGGGGTGGTTATCATTAAGCTGCTAACGTGAGTATTGCGAAACGATTCTTCCTCCGACTTGTTTTCCGCAAGCTTTCTACTTATCGCCCGTTGATTAGTCTTCTCAGATTTTTTTCTCTGTCTCATATACAAGGCAGCGATAGCTGAAGCAAGTACTATGATGATACACGCGACTGAGAGAGGAAGAACAGTCGGCGGCTTTGGTCAATGTGTAAAACTCGGTTCAGCAACATCAATTGTCAGAAACTAAGGCTCACCACAAACAGCACCTATTACGATGTGGCACTTTCTGTCTGGCTGCACTTGGAACCCCTCCTGGGAAGCAGGAACACTTTGGCCCTTCGTGCCTATAATTGAAGGGTCTGGAAGATTTGTCGGTGATGATGCAAGGCCAGAGAGTTGTGAGGAGCTACACTTTGCTCCGGTGAAGTTTGAGTTGGGTTTGGGACGGTAGGTTGATTTCCGTCACGTGGCTTCAGTTGTGACGATCCTGGAAAGCGCCGAAGAAGCATCATGGCGTTGGATTGAAGTTGAGCTCGACCGCTGGCTTTTGATAGCGCTACCTTCAGTCAGACGTGTTCAAGGTTTGGGTGAGTTTATGGACAAATCTTGCGTTGTAATCACACGACAATACAATATTTGAGGGGTTGATTCGAATCCGATTGAAGGCGATGACTTATAAGAAACATCAACAGTCACATGGAAAGAGTCAAGCGCTTCAGCAGCATAAGAAAACAGAACAACCGAAGTGAGAGCTCATCCCTGAGATTGAAAGATGATTGTCGATAGAATACTTTGCAGCAACTGGTTTGAAACCTAGGCTCATCAGACGACAGCAAGCAATGGAGATGTCCGCATGGTTTCAGCTTCACCATCTATTCAGGAGATCCAGAAGACAACGATGGTCGATGGAAGGTGTTCCTCCTCAAAAATCGATCCACGCCAAACGCTCACTTTCTTGTATGAAAGTCAATGAAAGTCACGTTGGTAGTCGCGACTAATTAGAGGTGCTTGCATGATTATTCCGCGGTTTCCTTTGATGATCCGTGGAGGTGACCACATGGTGTATTACAACAATCCATAAAATTAGGAGGGAAAGGCCGTTGAGGATGGCAAGATTTCTTATAGTAACAATTGGAATTAATATTGAACAAGTGAAAAGAAAGCATGTGTATTGTGTGAATTGTCAAACCGACAACCTCAGCATTCATGAGTGATACTCTAACCAATGACACTACATGCAAACAAGTCCCAATTATGCATAGGGACTTGGAAAAACGACTCGCAAGTCTTAGAATAAAACAGCTCCCATGGGAGTCGTTGGTCCAATTAATTGAATTTGGCAGTCATTGTGCTAGTTGGTTTGAGAATTTTACAAAAATTGGCCAACCACAGAAACAATTGTAGCTTTTGAATGAGTAGCCCAAATAGCCCCAAATTTATAGATCAATGAGTGTGATACCCAATCGAGGCTCTGATTTAAAATCATTACCATTCCATGTACAGAATTCTCCTGGGAGGTTTAGCCCATTTTCCAATTTTCCGTCCTGAACTATTACAAAGCAAAATATAAGAGAACTGTTGATTGCATCTCCCAAATGGCCTGGCCTAAAAAAATTTCAGTACTCATTCATTTGAACAATCAAGCTCTCAAGATTTTTTTTGCTCAATCTCATCCACAGAAAGGATTTGTGAGGTGTGCAATTTGTTTTTGCGCCATTATCACTGCATGAATGCAAAGAGGATAATTCTTGAGAATTTCAACAGAAATTTATGAAGAACTATTGAGCCACTAATTTTTCATGGGACATCTTTTTCTCATGAATGAGTATTGAGAAATGTTTAGGCCATTTGGAACATCCAATCAAAATTTATCTTGTTTGGGTTGCAAATATTTAGTTGGAAAAATGGACAAATGTGCTACATCTCCCAGGAGAATTCTGTGTATAGAATGTTGATCATATTGATTCAAAACCTTGTTGATTATCACACTCATTGATTTATAAATTTGAGGCCATTTGGGCCACTCATTCAAAAGTTATGATTTCTTTTGTGGTTGGCCAATTTTTGTAAGATTATCAAAATTAGCACAACAACTCACAAATTCCATTTTAAAATTGGACCAAAAACTCCCATGGTTCCAAGTCCCTTATGCATAATTGCCAACTGGTGACTTGAGGCAACCAGGCACAACATCCTTGACTGGTTGGCAACTATCCCGTAACATCAAACTTTGATTGTTTGAAGAGCACCCCTTAAGTTGCCAGTTGGAAATTATGACCAATATGGGAAATAAGGGGGATATCATTGCCAGAAATGCTGAATACAAGGTGATGTTTGCTTGCAAGTTGTATGATGGTGATGATGTTGTGGTCAGATTACCTCAACAGACTCCAAACCAGCCAAAAGGCTGTGAATAGCAGAAACAGGGTTTGATGCAAAGTGACATAAGCCCTAATTAGATGATGTCATGTTAGCCACTCAACTGGCAACAAAACTAATTACAGTTGCGGTAGTCATCCCGCAGGCAAAAGTTGATTATGGACGCAGGCTGGATGTCACATAAGCATGGAGAATGAAACTGATAACACTGCTGGTACCGCAGGATGAAAGAAAATGCTGGTACAAAAGTAGGGAATAAACTCTGGATCGGAGGGGAAGGTGAGAAGGAAGGCTGGAAAATCCATAAGACAACTGGAAAAGTTGGTAAATGCAGTTTAATGGAAAAAAGGAGGAGCTGGTACATCTCATTGAACTGGGAGCAGAGTTAATGATATTCCAACATGCCGCACTTATGCAAGATTGATTGTTACTTGGGAGGGGTTTGTTGTTGCCGCTTGGGAATAAGGTTTGGTGATGACATTTGTGTTAAGGCACTATTCATTATTACCGCGCGTTTGCTTTCCATTTTTGGAAGAGAAGAATTCAACTCTAGATCTTGTTATTTTTTCCTCGACATTTCCAATGAATTGTTTATTCGAAAAAAATAAAAATAATTGAGAAAGAAAAAAGTGAAGTAAAACGGCCACCGAACCAACCGACCAACCAAAAAAAAGTTCAGATTCACCAGATAGAAAGAGGAAAAAAAAAGTTGATATTACAGGAAATGATGAAAATTATAAAACAAAGATAGTTTGGAAATCGATGATCCAGATCGATATGATTATTATATAAAAAACAAAAAGAAAAATTAAGACTCGAAAAAAAAATGTAGGATGCCAAAACGAATCCAAAATATTAGAAAAAGAAAAGACGAAAGGAAAAAAGTATGCAAGAGTTCTATGCTTTCGAAGAATTGAGAGGGGTTTTAAGGGGGGTATTTTATTTTATTATCACATAAGGATCTGGAATGTCGATTGAGCTAACCGAAGCAATATTATTTCTTTCTGTGCGACGAGAAGAGCTGAATCGGGTACTCATTCTTGCCGTGCTTAGTCTGACGGCGCTAAGTCGAGCTGTGCTTAATCGAAGCATTGATTGGCGCTTGGGAAGCATTGATTGTCGCTTTGATTGTCGCTTGGGAAGCATTGACTTCGCGGATGACTTTCGAAGACTGCTTTTGTGTAAGACACTCATCACATTCGCGTTAGCTTTCCTTGTTCTACCTTTGGTTGGTATGTAACGATTATTTGCAAAACCGGGCGTGGCAGTTGATCCGGGTCTGGTGGTGGGACTAGTCTCAGTGGGTTGATTAGGTGGACTGGCTGGCCTAGTCTCAGTGGGTTGATCAGGTGGACTGGATGGCAATTGATCAGTATCTGAAACTCCACGAGGATTTCTACCATATTGATATCGTGGTCGATTTAAGATCGGACCAGGTACTGGTGGAGGCGAAGGGACCACTCGAGGAATCGGATAAGAGAAGTTGGTGATCCGACTGATTAGACTTTGAGGGGGTAAATCGGCACGCGTGACACTGATTTTTTTGGGGTCGCCGGCCCGAGGAAGATAGAATGAAGGGAAGTCTGGATCAATCTTTTGAGAGTCACGATTGCACGTATCACTTCCTAGGTCATACTCCTCCTCGTTGTCAAAATTGAGGATGCCTGCAGCCGTCTGTGATTTGATTCGGTTGGCTTGTAGGTTCTGTATGGGAATTCCACTAAAATAAAGATGTCCCAAAAAAAATTAATCCTTAATTCGTGATGATTTCTGACAAGCTCAAGTCACTTACGCTTCGTTTTTCGGCACACTTCTAAATTTTGCGACTTCTGGAAAGATGAGAGAACCTGATGACAAGTCAGACATAATCGTTGAGCGCCGCGTCCGAAAGCTGCCGTTATCACCCGTAGTCTCGCTTGAACCATCTTGTGTGACATAATGGGTGGTAGTATTGGTATAAGTGTTTGATATGCGGGGAGCGTTGTGCAAAAATCCACGAGTCTGTTTCATTCGATGCAGGCTGTCGACTCGGGGAGGGTCGCCTATCACTTCAAGGTAATTAACCTCATTCAGGCGGGAAGCTTCAACCGTTTCAATATATTCTTCATGAGATTGGCCAAAGGTGTGACCAAAGCTTGAATGGGTGCTACGGGCTATTGAAGGCGGGCCACCATAGTACATGTCCCCTTCCCCTCCTTGGTAAGGTGTCCCTCGAAAGGACGAAGAGGACTGCTTCGGAACCATAAGAGTACTAAGGATTGGGTTGTGAAGAAATGAATCTCTTTGGGTCCTTCTCTTGGCAAGGGTTAACCGACGCCGACGCTGGATGTACCAGCACCCCAGAAGTGTCATACACACGAGAAGCAGGGTGCCCACTACTATACCAGCGATTACCCCACCGGGCAGTGTGGCCGTGTCGGAGCTGTCCGGTAGATTGATACCAGAGGCGCTAGGAGAGGTGTATAACTAGGGGTGTTGTTGAAGAAAATGGGTCACGTGAAGTCGGGGAATTAGTGATTACCGGCTGGAAGCTGGGAGAGAAAGACGATGGGGAATTTGTAGTTCTGGGAATCTGGGTGCTGGGTGTGCCAAGTGAAGTGGGTAAACGCGTAGGAGATTGCATGGAGGAGCTGGGTGCAGTTGCTGGTAAGGCCAATTAGTAGATGGTGTTGGGTTAATTAGCTTACTGCAAATAAACACATCAAGATAAGATCAAAGAGCACGACTACTTACGACGGGCCCCTAAAGTTGTGCGAGAGCTGGTAGGATCAACACGGATAGGTATAGATGATATGGGTGTGGGAGTTGGATAAAAGCCGCCTATCAATGGCACACCCCCAATTACTTCTCCTCCCAAGTTCCCAGCGGTTGTGGGATTAGCGATTGCCAATAAATGTTTAAAGTTTCCACGAACAGTTGTGATTTCATCGATGAGCAATGACGGTGGTGCCATGGATTGGTCTGGTTGCTCAGGATTTGGTCCGATTGGGCTCGCAGGAGGTCGGGGTTTGGAGTCCAAGTCTTGTCTTCCTTGGAGTAGGACTTGGCGAGTTCTTTGGCGAAGTGAACTTCTCTCGCCGAAGCTCATCTTCTTCGGCTAGAATACTACTTGATTAGTGATCAAAAGGAATGTTAGGATTATTAAAACAGAAATTAGGAGAGTTGAGGCTTTTACCAGTCATTGATTAGACTTTATTGGATACAAGACTATTCGTTTAGTTGAGGACGGTGTGCCAAGTAGAACCAGCGGTGACCAACCCAGTCTTACTGGCCTGGGTATGTTGTTATGGTATGACTACCGATATTCCAAAGGCCAATGACAAAGAGACCAGCCCAAGTTTCAGCTCAACCAGTTGGTTGCTGTTCTTCAAATCGACCAAGCCAGTAGAAAGCGGCCTAATAGAAGCCTTGTGATAGAGATTTAAATGTACTCCGAACAAGAAAGCTCACGTGCTGGTGCGAATTAAGACCAGGTTTGGCACTTGGAGAGGGAGTGTTGGAAAGAGAGTGAAAAGATATATTTTTACACATGATAGAAATAGTAGCGGCAGACGCAAATGGGCAATGGGACAGAGGAAGAAGCGTTCCCATACTCAGCTGGAACATACCCTTGGTTGAGTAGGATGGTCGCTGCTGAGAGTGAGCAGTGTCCAAGCAACGCAGGCAGCAAAACCCCAGCTTGGCCGCTTCCGTCGACCTTTTCTGGTGGAATGAGACCGAGAGGGTGGATGCAGCCATCGAGATAATTACAGATTCAAGCTTAATGCCATGCCGAGAAGAATGGCGGACATTCGCTGAGGGCTCTGGGTTGGATGTTTGCTACTGAGCTGGTCTGGCTCAAAACTAACAAGGCCATTCTGCTCAGGGCGATATCCTCACATCTATAAATATGCACACACTTTTCGGACAAACCCATCTCATCAACCCAGGCCTGAGTTAAACTCTGCCATTTGAGCGGGAAAAAATGGTTTGTACATTAAACTTGATTGATTGCCTTCGAGATCTTTAAGCAAACCGCCAAGATCTGCAGGCCTTCATCAGCACCGTCATTTAAACTTTTATCAGCTTCTCCTAGAGCAACTGAGATAAAGGCTTTTGGTTTTGAGGGAATGAGGGGGTCGAGAAGAATTAAATCATGTAGCTTTTTTCAAAAACGGAAGGTTGGAGGAGGTACCGCCCGAGAAATACACAAAACCCGGTGGAGGGATTGAAAAAAAAACGTAAACTGGTTTCAGCTTCAAGCAAGATAATCCATGATGCTAATCAAGGACAGAGGGGAAAAACAAACCTGGTTGATGATCTGGACTGCACTGTAACCTTCTCGTAGTACGCTCTCAACGGCTTCCTGAACTTTTTCGAATGGTGTTTTTTGACGGCCTTTCTTTTGATCGACTTCTGACATTTCAATGTCTTCATCCCCAGCGCCTGCCTGCCCTCGCACTTCAATCCCCACCGATTCGAGCAGCCTGGCCATCAAGTGTTGAGGCACGATACCACCAATCTCTTCGATCTCCTCTTGTAATATCTCATCCGAATTCGATAGCTTTGAAGCAGATTGTAGAAATGTAATCGATCGACGTAGGTCGCCCGCTGAGATTGCAATCAATGAATCCAGTACTTCACTTGAGATCTTGACCGACTCTAGCCTTGAGATCTCCATTAATTTAGTTCGAGTTCCAGAAATCGATAATGGTTTAAAGCGAAATTTACTGCAACGTGAGACGATCGGTTCTATTATTCTGCCAAGTGGGAAATTCTCGTAACAATAGAATAATTTAGCTTAAATGAACAATTCGAAATTATGGGCCATCGGTTTAAGAATTCCTTACCGGGTAACGTAATTGCAAATCAAACAAAATCGAGTAATCTTCGAATAGTTCTCCATAATTCTTCGGAGGGCGGATTGAGCATCTTGGGTCATAGAATCCGCCTCATCCAAGATGATGATTTTATAAGCCGGACATGGATAACCACTAAAGATTTTCAAAATCAAAATAAACTTGAATCGCATCAGATAAGGGTGATGATAATTCACCGACTGAAATCACTGTTTCGGTTGATCGCATTACTGTATGGAATCTTACGATGTGGCTGGACTGATCGAAATTTTAGCAAAGTTCTTGATTTTCTCTCTGACTACAGAGATTCCACGTTCGTCAGATGCATTCAGTTCCAAAATACGCGACTTCATAAGCTCTGGTCTGTGTTTGTGAAGTGGGTTCCGAGGGTCAGCCCTTCGGTTCTTTTTCTATATGTATATTACAAAAAAAAGGGAAGACACTTACCCAAATAAATCCCTTGCCAAAGCCAGGATAGTTGAAGTTTTCCCGGTTCCAGGGGGACCATAGAAGAGCATATGAGGCAACTAGAATACAAGCCACAGAGGAGGAGAGAATCAGCTGGGGTTTTGATTCGACACGCATACATAAAGATAAAAATAATAAAATCAAACCGACATCGGCCCGATTAAGTGCCTTGGCCAGAATCTTTGTGGTACCTTCTTGGCCCTGCACGCTGTCGATGGACTTGGGTCTATATTTTTCGATCCACGGTAACGCTGCTGGCGGTGGCTGACACGAAGTTGGGTCGGCAGTCGGTTGATTCTTCTTGGCGGCGGCACCAGCACGCATGAAATCGAATGCGTTCATGATGTCGATGTCGATGGCCGTTTGGTGGTGAGGAGGTGGTTGACGAGAGAGTTGCTCGACTCGGACGCGCTGGGCATGGCCGGAGTACTCGCTGTGCTCACCACGCGCCTCCGAAAAAAAAACACCGACATAACGCCACATCACATCACATAACATCACACAACACAACTCATAGCCTTGACTCTTGAGGTGTGAAGCCCATTCCATTTCATTTTTTTTATTGGGAGACTGCTGGCTATGTGCCCCAAATTCCAAAGGTCCTTCCAATTCATACCAAATCGTTCAGAAACCATCAAGTAACACGGCTGGGTGGGTATACTTGATTTTCCATGTCCATGTGACAAGTTATTCAAGAGAAGAGCTCTACAAGCAAGAATAATTCAAAGTCTCCAATTGGGAATTCTAGATCAACATGAATTTAATCTCAAGTTCTTCCATCAAATTTGATAGAAAAATATAAAAATATATACATGTAGTAATCCTTCCTTGCAGGAGCTGCCGATCTTAATTTACATGTTGAAAAGCTAAATTTTTAGCATTTTGACTGCCAATAAAGTTTGCCATCTGACTCTTGCAGGAGGGCTGTAAAATGGGAAGTCCTCCAGTTAAAGAAATAGATCAGATCAGATCAATCGCAGACTGATTGCTCTCACTCAAGTGTATAGCATGAGAGCTCGTTGGATTCACAGAACAGATATATTTCGGCGGAGCATAACGCGATATGTTTGCAGTTCTTGTTTTCAAATAAGTCCACGCGACATCAAACACCCATACAAAAATGGAAAACAAAGGAAAAGGCAAAGGGGGAAGATGAGCAGTGAGATCTCAACCATCAAGTTCCATTACGTTGCCGGGTTGAGACGATGATAGCTGGATAGGTTTCGAGTTACAGAAGACAGAAGAAAGATGGTGGTCCAAGGTGATTAATTTCGTCGTGGACCATTTCGGGAAGCACCGTTTGTAAAGCGCCAAGCAGATCGTATCCATCTGGTCGATCATTCCATCAAATTTCGCTTTGAAATAGCCGTGCGTTCCTAGCGGCTCTTTGATGTGTCCAGTCCTGCCTTTTTTCGTCTTGAGCTCGATCGGCTTGAAGTATTCTATATCTTCTCGATTGAAAAACTGCAAGATCAAAAAATCAGTCAGATTAAATTAGTCGAGGTTTCCTTGCTATTTCAAACAAAAGGTCTGTTGGGGTGGCTTACCATGTACCGAATCGTCGCCGTTTTCTTGTGGACTTTGTATGGATGACCGGTCAAGATGATCCGTTTGGCAATAATCCTCTGAGGTTCACTGCCGATCAAAGTTCCGTTACCCACAAAGCTGATTGGCATATCAGGATCGTCCTCCTGTTTGAACACGAGTACGGGTGTTGTCGAACCAAAGGTGACGGGCATGTAAACACTTCCGATATTCATCTTACCAGGGCGCAGATATCGCTCAAACTTGTGAACATTGTTGCTTGCTCGGGCAGATGGCTGGGACCAGATTGGTCGGACCTCATAGAATCTAAATCCGGCACAGATGATCAGTGGGTCTTTTGATTTGATTTCTCCCTCGAATTCCGTATTTCTTTGAGTGGTGAAGTGCATCACGGAGTATTTATGTTCGTGTTTGAGAAGTGAAAAGGCGACTAGAGTTTGATGAGGAGATGATGCCAAAGCTTCAAACATCGATTGAGGGAATTGCTCGATGTGAAGGGTTATGTACATGCCAGATCCCTTTGTGAAGATAAGAAAATGATAATCAACAATCCAGCTCTAGAGTTAGTTGAGACTGAATTTGAAATTTTCTTACGGCCCCAGCCTCCCGTTCATTGGCTTTGTGAGCGAGTTTTCGGCCCATGGCTTTCCAGCCTTGGAAAGCGAAAATCTTTCCGTATTCGATCGGCAGATTTTCATAGGCATCCCACTCACTGGTTCGCAGACTCTTCATCCCTCGGTATCTTGCGAATCTTTGCCGAGCTGGGACATCTAGAGGGGTGTCTATTTCATCTGGAAATTCTTCGTCTTCCTTCGCCGCACGGTCTCGTTCGCGTTGTCGATCAGCACGATACTGAGCCAGATCTGCTTGCTCCGCTTCGTCTGATAAGTCCATGAAGTGTACATCCTTGGATGATCCGGCTTGGTTGGTAATTTTCAAGTCCTCCATTTCATCATTATCGTCGTCGTCGTCATCACCCCCCTCAGATAGATCATGAGAATCTTCCAATTCGACATCGCCTTCAACTTCTAGATCTTCATCGTCCTCGTCATTCAAACCTTCACCATCTTCGTCAATGATCCATGCAGCCTGGTAATCACTGGTACCAACGGGAACTCGTCTCGCCTTCTTGGTACTGCCGGTCCTCTGTTGGTTCGCTGGTGCATCAGCTATTTCTTCTTCAGTTGGCCAAGTTTGTTCGGCCATTACTTCGTCGCCAACTGAGGGGCAGTTTTCTGATACGAGGTCGTCCGCTTCTTCGTCCGTACGAACTGAAGCCTGCTGTCCATTTTCAGCCATGGTGATTAAACTAACTCGATAGTCGCCGAAGAATGGCAAATGGACTAATCTGTTGGCACTGAATCTTCCGCCGCGTACGTGACCGGTCAATTTCAAAGTTCCAGTTCCATCTTCCCAATCGATTTTTTCGGCGATCAATCGAGCTCGACCCTCCCTCCAACCGATTGGTAGACCATTTGAGTTTCGATTGGGAAGTTTAGCGAGTATACTTCGGACAGCAACCAAGATTTCCTCCTGTCGATCAACTGAGACGATTCGGTTGAGTAAGATAGATTCTGGGAAGAAGTATCTCAAGAAGCTTGTGAGACTCTCCCGAGTCTTGTGAGTTTCTCTGGCACCATTTAATGAATCGAGATGGGAGACAAGTCCCAATACGCCTAGAGTGGGACCACCGAGTGCTTGCATAGCTCTGAGGGTGGATTCACCCCAGGCAGGAACTTCCTCTACGGCTGAGAGAGAAGCGATTAAGAAGTCAGAAGCCGAAACGGTAGAGAGAACCTGGCCGATCGGTGTTTCATGTGGGATGAGAATGAATTGGAGTAAACTTGGAGATGATTTGGATGAGTTGGGTAGAGTGAAGGTGAGGGTACGGGATTTAGGGTCGATTGGCTCGTTTAGATCGAAAGCAGTTCGTATTGGATTTAATATATCCGAAAGTGGGTCGATATCGTGTGAGAGTGCGAGGATTGCAATGACTCTGGGAGCTGGGTTGGGACCGGAGAAGACTTTTTGAGATGCTGCTTGGAGTGCGGCCTTGTGGGCTTGAAGTTGCTTAGCATGGTTTTTTCGGTTAGCTTTCTGACCGATTTGAGTGGAATGTTTTGAGTGACTGTTGCTTGTGGCCTTTTCGAGTCTCCCTGGATGAGAATGTAGTGATCAGATTATGTAGATGTAGATATATGTGAGCCCTGACACTTGATAAGATGCTGGATGATGAATACCTTTTGCAGTTTGTTTTAGGGAGCCCTTCGTTGCGTGTCTTGCCTTGAATGGTTTGTTAGTTTGGGAGAGTGTTGATCGATGGTGATGCTGCTGTTGTTTGGCAGGCATGGTTGTGATTGTGGTTGTATTCTGGGGAAGTGGGATGTTGTGTTTTGGGTTGTGGGTGGATGGATATTGCATATTCAGTTTGAGTTTAGTCTGGCTGAGTTGTGGTTCACCCCACAGCCATAAATAACCCTTTCTCCGCCCAACCAAACGTCTGCTTCAATGAACCCAATCTTTGAGCTCCTTCCCAGTAGGAGAACCCAAGAACGTCTTTCGCTCAACCCAGCCACTGGTGGTGCTCGAAAGTTCCACATCCGTCGTCTCTTTGATCTTCTTCAGCTCTGTCTCTTGCGTCGTCAGCACGAGCAGGCCAGACAGACCTGGTCTATACTCGTCAGATGTCGTGAGGTTGACTTCGCCATGCTTTGGGACCTCGGTCTTCGCGTCATGCATCTCCCCCATCTCTCCCCACTCTCTGATCACTCGGAAATCGATAACCATCTCAACTACATGAAAGCCTGTCGCAATCTTTCCGACCAGGAGGTCAGTTTCCTAATTCATCTCTGCTCATTCTCCCCTTCTAATCTGCGGCTCTTCCCATCTTTTCAGACAGCAAAGGTCCTGATGGAGTACATTTCCGTCTTGGTCTCCGTTGGCAGACTCAGAGATGCGTTTGATGAACTCCAGATCTGGCTCTCATCTCACCCATGTTCTCAGCATGCCGGACTCCATGAATACGCCGGCCTGGTCACCCTATCAATCATCCCCCCTCCGCAACCTTCTGATGACGGCGATGAACCAGAAGAATCCAAGCCGCTCAAAATCCATGGTAAGCGTTTTGTTCTCCTTTCCGCCTCAATCATCACAAGCGTCTGAGCTTGGTCCCCAGAGTATCTGGATGCCATTTCGGAGAATGTGATGTTTGGTAGAGCCAAGGCCTACTTCGAAAGAGCAAAATCACTCGACCCCACCTGCGTTCTTTCTTCTGCTTATCTTGAACTTGTCAGTTCAGTCCATAGCTCTCCTAGCAATCCTGCTCGTAGTCTGATCCCATCACTTTGCCAAATTAACCCACTCCTTGATCAAGATGAGCTCCTGTTCTCATGCTCGGGATGATGACGACGCGCTTGATGCTGCTTAAGTTTTTCAACCCTCGGCTCATTCGAAGCCCCTTCTGCGACTCAGCTTTCGCCTCTCCCGAACTCCAAGTCTTATGATTGAAGAGTACTGGGATTGAGGCGTCCATCTACCTTAGAAGGGGTCAAAGTGATTATTTTTAAAGCCAAGATTAATCCAACTCGGGTGCGATCGATTAGGTCGCGAAGAGCTTTGTCTTCTCCACGGTTACTTCGCATCTACCCACGATCGCAACATCTCTCTTTGCTTCTTTTCATCCTCTATTAATAGAGAATATTCGTGCAGTAATCCAACCAACCATTTCACCAGAGTTTCCTTTCCTTACATGATCCTACTTTTTGTGTCCTGTCCCGTTCCCTTCATCACGACTTGCCTACTTTTCTTTGACACAGCTATGGCAGTCAGATGGTTCATTGCTGTTTCGGCATCTAATCACACCATCTGTCCCATACCCACCTAGCTCTTAGTGTCACTCTATAGGCATAGATTAAATTTGTATCCACCTCTTTTTCGCTATCGCCCGTATGGGTCTTGTTTCTGCTCGATGATGATCGGTGATTGATAGTAGAGGTTGAACATCAACTATCCTTGCAATTCACATGTTTTATCTTGCGCTGTTTTTATGAGAATGATTGTGTACTTCAATACATGAGTGGGCGGGAATTGAGGCTACGTCTATGTAAACAAGATTTGCTATTTTTCAGAAATAAATAAAAAGCTTCTAGCAAACGAAGGAAGATGGACTCGCAGAGTAATTTTTTTGGCCTATGAGAGAGCATGGAAGGCGAGAGGATTGGGAAAACTGAACTGCAAATGTACTACAGTCAACTCCCTATCAACCCATGCCCCTTGGTGAACCCATTTTACTATGGGTTTATAGGATTTGGGTGAATAGTGAAAGTCCCTATAGTATTAACCCATGAAATCATGGGTAAATGGTGACACCCTATTTACCCATGAATTCCATGGCTTTAATGATGATCACAGTCCTCTTAGCCCATGTTATACATTGGATAAGAGGGACTTTTCCCTTTTTTTAGCAGACTGCTTGATCACATGCCACTTCACATGGCCACAGTCACTTGAACCAAATCCTGAAATCCTTCCTTATTTTTGAATTCATTGATCAAGCTGCCTCCATTATCAAGCCACTCAATCCTCTTTGTCACCACTAAGGATCCCATTCTTCATTTGAGCATTTGAATCTGTTTTCTTTCATTGAGCCTCATCCTTCATTGCCTTAAACCCTGCTTCAAGGACATTAAGCAGTATCTTTTCAAATCAATTTTGAAACAAAAGGGTTTCAGATGCTCTGGAGGTGTTTGAGAGACAAAAAAAAAATACCAAAACACATATTTATTTATAATTTAGGTGTTGGTTTTGAGTCCATTGTTGGTAAAAAGAAGTGATAAAGACAACAATTTGTTTATGCTTCAATTTAGATGTATGTACATATGCACACATGTATTTAAATTTGCGGACAGAACTCACCTTAGCAAAGGTAAAGCACAAAGCTTAGTTTGAGAAAAGAGGGAAGATAATTTGAAAAAAAAACATCAATCTCAATGTAAAAATGGGTTGAGAAGCCTGTGAAAATTTCTGTATTAACTGTCATACAACAGACTCAGCATCACACTCAGCACTCAGGATCTCACAGTTGGATCTTCCTTGCATTTTCTAAGGATGCTTTTCTACCATACTTTACAGCCTCAGCCACTTTCAAGCTTTTGGTTAATCCTTGGGCTGCATATGACTCATCACCTATGCACCCTCAGCAATCTTCAGTGCTCTCTTTGAAGTTACTTTCCAAACCTTCAAAGATTCAATAGCATGTTGCTTTCCAGTTATGCAAACAAAAGCAAGACCAATAACCCTCTTACCGGTCTTCCTTTGTTTCGGCATTACTTCTTCATGCGCTTAACTCCCTTTTCTGGAACCGCACATTTCCTCTTCAAACTTTTGAACTTTGACACACAGTCCTTGAACCTCGAACTTCAATTCAATCTCCCTCGCACCCATCACACTTACCCTTGCTTGGCCCTTCAGTCAACAATGCAACAACTGCAGTTACTTTTAGTGTAGTTTTCCACTAATTTAGTGTATCTTGGCCCACTACACTACACGGCTACTTTAGCATCTGTTGCAATTCAGTTAAGGCTAACAATAAATCCTGAAAAAACATTTAATTTTTAGTTGCTAGGATGCAGTGGTTTTTAGCACCACATCACTAAGTTACAAAACAATTTAGTGTCGCTGCACTATATTAGCAGATAAGTAGCGGTCAAACCCACTTTTTAGCAGCTATATTAGCGGATTATTGGGAAGAGTAGGAAACTATTTACAGCACTTATTTGAAACAGTGAGAGAAGAGAAAACTGGGGTAAAGAAGATTTAAAATAACACTGTTATGAAATGGACAGGAAAGAGTGATGGGGTGATCTGATCAGATCATTTATTTTTCAAAGCCACATGTTTAATTTTGTTAGATTTGAATTTTGATCCTGGTTTAAAACCTGGGTAGCAAACTTGGTGCTGCATTCCACTGCATCAATAACCACCTGACATTCAGAAAACTTGCCACTGGCTTTGATGCCTTTTTGCAGCCACATGTGGCTGCTAACACATTGTTCAATTGTTCCTGCAACCAATCGATTCCTACCAGGTACACAAACATTGGCTGCTGCCAAGAAGGTCCTCTTGACAGTAGCTGCGCTACCTGCACATGCCAAAGCGTCCCTTGCCACCAATGCTAAGCAAGGGAACTCAGAAGAGTGAGACTTGAAAGTTTGCAACTAGTCAGTTGAGGCCGGAGAAGCTTGCACATATAGCCTAGGTATCGACTTACCTTCCACCACATGAGTGGATCACCCTTCTTCCCAAGTGGCCATGCTCCTTCTTTGTACTTTTTGAGCTCATCGTCTTCATGTGAAATGCCAGCTTTGCCAGGGTAGTAGTTGAATTCAAGATCGTCAATGTCTGAGTCGTCGCCATTCAACCAAGGAGTTGTTACTTGCGGGTTCATTTTTTGATGAACTTCGAGTTCTCTTCAAACACAGCTTTCAGAAGGTTTTTGGCAGCGTTGGTGTAATTGGGAAACTTGTCCTTGATCAAAGACATTTGCCAGGCAGGGTGGAGGACGGTTGCACTACATTTTAGTGAGAGGTTGAGATACTTATTTGAAACCCTGATCATTGGATCAAACATTGTCTTCAGGATGGCAAACTCGGGCAACAGCTTCTTCTCCAGATGGTCAATGAGGCGACAATATTTGTAAAGTACCATGGATGAAGTCGTCCCATTGCCTTCCATACGCAATGTTATTGTCAAGAACTCCTGCTCAGAGTCAAAGTCAAGTAGATTGAGTGAGATTCACACAAAAGTTACATGTAAGTTTCAAAAGCAAACCTCTAAGATGATGTTGAGGGAATTGAGGTCTTCCCACTCCCTGTTGGAGACCTCGTACTTTTTGAAGTAATGAGCTGTGGCCAACTTTCCAGCATACTTATCCGATTCATCATCAAGCATTTTTCCGATAACTTTTCTAGCCACATACACCCGTTGCCAACAGTCGTATGCAACATTCCATCAAATACCATAGCCGTGGATCAGCTGGGGCCCCTTTTAGCCGATTTGCTGGGCGACAAGTTTGAATTCAGCTCATTTAGCCGCTGATGAAGAAATTTTACGACTGATTTAATCAATCTGACCAATGTCTTAAGGTTAGTCAGTAATCTGGAGGCAAATTTTTGAACAACAAAGAGAGATCATAAGCAACACACTCACTTTCACAACAGTACAACCAATTCCAACTTTGCTTTGGCTGATGAGTAGTTCATCATCCTTGGCTTCTGATGGTGTGCCTTGGGATGCATCGTCAGGATTGATTTCTTCCATGTCATCATTGTTATGTATCTTTTCGATTTTGATTTTGTCTTCCACAACTTCAACAGTGTGATTTTGTGTATTGTAGGTCTTGTCTTCATCAACTTCCTCAATTGTCAAGAGGGTTGGAAAGTAATTAGGTTTTGAAGTCAATGGCTGGTTATGAGTTGCAAGTTTGAGGTTTTTGAGATCAGAGCAATGACGTGACAGAAGCAACGCAGGTGATAAGCCAAGTGATGCCCAAAGTTTCCATTTTTCTGTTGAATGATTGTGGCCATTTGCTGGGCCATGGTGAAGTTATTGCTTACATATTCTGTTGTGAGTGCATGGATGTAGATAAACAAGTGAAGTATCAGCTTGACCAAGCAAATAAATTGTACAAGAAAAAATCATCAACTTATCTGGTTATGTAAACCATGTTTGATCAGCACATTTGGAAAAGTTGCGGCTAAATATTTACTATTATGATGCCAGGAGACGTATTTCAATGCAAGGTGTTGCATTAAATACTCCCATTTCTTGTTGATGTAGCAACATGATATCCCAATGAAGGCTTTATGATTTCATTTTGTAGTCCATACATCAGCCACAAGGCTTATTTTTGATCCGGATTCCTGGAAGCAAGGCTTTAGCGTGGCATAGTTGATGTGTTTTGAGTTGAATTAGAAAACTTACCTTGATGTCCCGAATGACATTTGATTGAAGATTAACGTAGAGCTTCCTTGCGTACTGAGCTGCCCAAGTGCGAGAGTAAACTGCTGCAGTGGCATTGCAGTAGTCAAATGCAACACCAAGAAGAAAATCATCAAATCGACTCCATGGAAGGGAGTGTCTGATAATCCATAAGATCAAGATCTTGTTCAGTGTCTGGTTATTGAATCTACCTTTTTCAACATAAGCTGTCAGAGTTCCTGACACATTTTATTTTTTTTGGCAGCACAATCCTCATCCTCGGCGCTTGGGGGGAGGTTACCACCGTTAGATATCACAGAAGCTCTTCCAGGACATGCCTTTTGTACTCCATTTGGGACAGACGAGCCATAGCGGTGCGTTTTGAGATAAGATATCAATGAAAGTGGCACCATCAACATTTGTAGGTGAGTCTTTTATCCTGTTTTTCAATAAAAGTGTCTGAATTAGAATGAAATAAAGAAGAGGGAAATGAGACATAGATACACACCTGGCCAGGAGCAGCGCTTCCTTCAAAAAAATGAAGTTTTGGGTTGTCAAAACCACCCTTGACGTTCTTGACCTTCTTTTTTGCCTTTGAATTTTCCTCGTCAGAATCTTGGACGAGATCCACAACAGCAATTTCGGCAGTGGAACTAGATAGAATAGCCAGGTTTGAGCTTGAGCTTGCGCTTGCCGACTTGACTGCCTGAGAAAAAAAGTCGAAATCAGTTTAGTTTCAAAATGGAGAGTAAAATTCAAATCTGACCTTGAGAGCCTGTTGAGATGAGACACAGGTCAATATGGATTGCTGGGGAACTCCACCTTCTTTGGCGTTGGCGTGGTTAGATGTTGTATTGGTTGAAATTGGGCAAATTGGACCCTGAAGTGTTCTTCAAGAGTCTGCATGTGTTTGAATAAATCCACGGTGTACAAGAGGGGTCCAGATACGAGAGGATTGACGTAGTACAACAGTTGTTTGGCCAGGGGGGGTAGACTCACGGGATTCAGGCATTGTTAATTGGGATTTATTATTGCTGACAGTTCCAGGTGAGTGTTTGAATTTTTGTGCTAACTATGTACTGTCTAGTTATTTTCTGTTTGATCAAGTGTGGTTCATGAATAAATAACCTAATAGGTTTTGGCCATGGGTAATCTGAGTCCGCAGTCTCATCCCTGCCAGCCACGCTCATGGATTGTATGCTAAAACTGTGCCAACTTTTTTTCTAGCAAAAAGTCCACTATAATTAGATGTAGTTGAAAATTTAGTGCTTTGGGCCACTTCAACACTAAACTAAAGTTAAATTTAGTTTTAGTGCTTTGGGGGTGTTAAACTAAATAGGTGAAAAGAAATTTGTAGTGATGGACCCACTGCACTAACAGCTAAATGTAGCTTATCACAGCTACCACTAATGTTTGAAGCCAATATACGTAGTGGAGATCTGCTAAACTAAATTATTAGTGGAGCTAATGTAGTTTAGTGTGGTTGTTGCATTTTTGCTTCAGTAATGGACTTGCCTTGGTTGCTTGATCTCAGAAGCTATGACCTCCCTCTTTCATTTCTTCTGCTTTGACCCTATGACCTCATATCTTGTTCGAACCTATGTCCTACCTTTGTAGCCTCACTTGTATTTCCTATATAAGCTGTCTGCTTCTATTCTTTCCATCTTTCCTCATCAAAATAAGATTATAGTTTTTAGCATAACTTGATTCCACCTTCTTCAAGCCTTCTCATTGCAAACCCTTTCAGTGTTCTACTCTAAGTCCCTTTGAGCCTAAATAACTCTTCTTCAAAAACAGGAAGACCTTTGAACAGTCAGTCCTCTCTTTGAAGCTATCTCTTTTCTTTTCTTTCCTTAAAATAGTGCCCACCCGTCTCTTGTACAAGACGCTGTGTGACATTAACCCATGAAGATCCAGTTTTTTTTTGTAAAAATGGTATGGGTTACTGGGCTAGAGAGACTTTGGGTTAAATCGAGTTTTCCCATCCCACCAAATTTGTGGACCAATTTTGCCATGGGTTAACAAGTATATGGGGTAAGAGGGAGTCGACTGTACCATCCCAGATAAGAGATCTGTCAGGAAGACCACTGGCATTTAAATTCCAAAACACTTTTTCCGCTTGTAAAGAAAACTTTCTCCCTTTTGTACAAAAAACTGCAAGTGTTCTTGAGTAAATATGTATGTATGTACATAGCCCTAAGCTTTCATTTTCATTGATAAAAAAACACAACTCAACATTGAAGAAAGCCAGATTCAAAAACTTTGGGGGAAGATAGAGGCTGACTTCTCTTCAATCTACACCCTCCTACAGAGCCAGATCTAGCCAGATGCCTGTTAAGTTTATTAGCAGTGAAAGTGCTAGGATTTTAGCTTTTTGAGAAGTCAACTCCTAATTGCTTCAACTATTTTTTTTCTCTTTATAATCATTCTAATGAGAAGGATAAATCATAATTCTTGTCATGAATTAATTAAATCTTGGACAATGTAAATATATAAAGAATTGCTTATCTTACATCAAATAGTAACTCTACTTATTTTCAATTTATTAATACAATTTCACCACCAACGTATGTGGCTGGGTTGAGCGTAAATAGCCCAGGTAATCTGAGTGACCCTTAACCAATTTAAAATTGTCAGGATTTCAGCTCAATGAGATGATGCCATGGGACTGGTCTTGATGATGAGGGAACAGGACTGAGGAGCAGCCAAAGATGGCATGGAGGTGAAAATGCTCAGACTTGATACTTGAATTCAGAAGTGAGGAGCAAGACTTAAGAAGTCACAACTAGAGAGCCCCCTTGACAAGATCCAAAGGGGACCTAGACAGAAGATGACAAGACAACTGGACAGGACAGGAAAGACCACTTGGTCAACAGGACAGGAAAGACCACTTGGTCAACAGGACAGGAAAGACCACTTAGTCAATAGGACAGGAAAGACCACTTGGTCAACAGGACAGAACAGGAAGGCTGAGAGCGGATGAGTTCATAATTATGACAAAAATTGGGTGAGTTTTAACCAATGCAATATGCATCTGAGTCAAACTTGGTCTGAACTTGGGTGAGGTTTTTGCCACCCAAGTGAAAGTCACCAGCAGAATACCCAAGGAAACCTTGGAAGGCCTCCCAACCCATTGAATCCTCTTGATTGGTTGGAAACCAGTCAAGTCAAGCTCATCTGGTATGCACCAAGGATTTAATGCTTAGTTGAATAATCTCCAAGCCTCAATGGGGAGGCACCCCTGGGTGGGTGGGTGGGTGTGAAATTCTGGTCAAGTTTTTTCATGTGGGTGATTGCATCTCAACCTGAGGTGCTATCCAACTTTTATCAACCCAAGCTGAAAATCAGCACCCACCCAGGGTGCTAAATGGGGTGCTACTATAGCTCTGAAGCTAAAAAAAGCCAGACAGTTGCCACATATAGCAACCTTCTGGCACATGTGACAGCTCGTGACAGACCGGAAACCCTGGACATAAACCACATTTTCTGATGAATCCTGTCTGAACACCTCACATGTCTCACAATGTGGCTCTGAATATAGCAACCTTGGCTGGGTACCAGTCCACCTCAGGTTGCTATTGCAAAAAACACAGGAGGTATATCTGGGTTTTAGCACCCCGATCATAGCACCTCAGGTGGAGATGCTTTAAGAGCATCTCCATCGTGGGAGCTATTGTTGGAATTTCGCCTGGTCTCTCTCTTTGATTATTTTTTCATTTCTTTTTTATTCAATTTTGTATTTAAAATGAGTCAAGTCTTAGCCCCCAAATCTTGACCATACTTGTACCTAGCCTATTTCAACCAGCTAGATTACAGAGAAATTGAATTCATCTGTCCTTACCGCATAGATCCTCTGAGTGACCCTTGAGCCTCCTCACTGAACTTTCATCAAAGACACTGTAGCCTCTTTGATCAAGTAAAAAGGTACTTCTTAGACTTTGTCTATTACTTGGATTTAATCCTATTTTCCCCTTCTCAACTCTCAATTTTAACAGCTATCTAGGGTTGCTATCAAACTTTCAGCAACCCAAAGCAAAATTCCCCGCCCACCCAGAGAGCTATCTGCTGTGCCACTCTAGCTTCAACTCCAGAAAATGCTATTGGGTTGCTAGATCTATTGACCCTCTAGCACCTGTGACAGGCAGAGATCCCATGACATTCTGGTGAATCCTGCCTGACACATTGGTCTCTATTTGCACCCTCACCCACAAAACACTACACATTCCTGGTGTCACATGTTTTCAGGCTCCCAATACAGCTACTTATGGCTGGGTGACAGCCCATCTTGAGCTGCTATCAAACAAAGTTCAGGAGCTATATCCCGGGTTTAGCACCCAAGTACAGCTGCCGCAATGGAGATGCTCTAAGAGTGTCTCCACCCAAGGAGCTATAATTGTGGAGGTGGACTGGTACCCAGCTGAGGTTGCTGTATTCAGAGCCATGGCCTGAGACATGTGAGGTGTCAGACAGGATTCACCAGAAAATAGTGTTCATGTCCTGGGTTGCCTGTCTGTCACAAGCTGTCATAGGTGCCAGACGGTTGCTTGATCTAGCAACCGTCTGGCATTTTTTTAGCTTTGGAGCCATAGTAGCACCCTTTTTAGCACCCCCAGTGGGCGCTGAATTTCAGCTCAGGTTGCTAAAAGTTGGATAGCACCTTGAATGGAGATGCTCTAAGTGGTTACTTGTTGGGATTTCCGTTCAGGCAGATTCAGTAGTACCCAACGGTGTAACCAATACACAGTTTTCTAAAACTGTGTATTGTATCTGATAACAGATACATCTGAAATACATGTATTTCAATACAATACCATGTGTATTTGCACCAATACGCCATGTATCATATTGTATTGGGAGTAAAAATACACAATCTTGGGAAGATGTGTATAGTATCTGAAAGCAGATACATGAAAAATGCATGTATTTTTTTGATACAATACATGCATCGTATTGGTTACACCTGTTGAATTTTTTTCTCTTTTCTTTCTGTTGGTACTCCTTCCCAAAATCCTCCCATTTCTTTCAGTACAATAATGCCTGTCTTGATGATGTAGTTGTCTGCTGAGTAGTCTGATTTGTCTATCTTGAACACACATTGTAGTCATTGAACCCTGGTAGTAGTATCTTGTTTTCACTCTTATCTCTAGGCATTTCTTCTTACATATTCAATTCTGTGTCATTGTTTTATTTTCAGATTTATTCATTATACCAACCACAAGTCAACCAGTTGTATGTAGTCTATTTAGTTCCTCTAGACTACACTGAATATAATCATCGGTTCTCCTCCTTCATTATCCGTCCCACCTTCCTGAGCCTTTCCTGTGAGATTGTTCCCTTCTCATAAGCCCTCTATCTCGAACTCTTAAAAATATTATTCTTTCACTTTCTTGAGTCAAAAGTTAATCAAAGCTCAACAACACCGTTGTTGGTACCCCTAATGTACAACTAGGTTTTGCATGCGTCCCCACACACTCCGCTCTGCAGGTAACCCCCTGCTACAAGCGCTTGATGGAATTCTGTCCCTGTGTCCCTCCTGGAACAATGCAACAAAAACCAAGCTGGGAAAATTGAGTATTGCTACAGCTTTATTTGAAAATCCAAAATTAGGAGGATACAATCATCACTTGGTGTCAGGTGACACCAAGCAGCAGCTTTGGCTCTAGCTCTGTCTCTGCTACAATTATACTATCAGCTGACTAACATGACCCCTTTGTGCTTTGTAAGGAACTGTAAGTGCAACCAACTGGATGCTTCATGTGTAGATCATTGAAGTTGAGCCAAATGTCACTTGTCTACTAGTGATCACTGATTTTTCCTGGTGTTATATGAGAAGATTTTTGATCTGTTTGGTCCTTATGCAATAAATGAAGATTTAACAAGCATCAATGTTGAAGGTGACTATTTTAACAATTCAAAGATATCACAATATTTTCTCCAAACAAGTTCAATCATCTTCCCTGGGATCAAACCACCTGTGTCAGAAGAATTTTTTGGTTCCAAACTGATGATAATGGTGTCATTATCATCGGTTTGGAACCGTAACTCAGCTGGAGCTGTCTTAGTTGATTTGAGCTCAGCTCAAAGGGAGCTGGGTTAGACCAAAAAAAAAAAAAGTTATAAATTCTCAATTAGCCCAGTGGTTTGCAGCGGAGCTGCAAACCACTGGCAAACCCAAAGGCCCTGGGATCAATTCCCCATACATTCATCCAAAATTTGGAGGTTTGGAAGTTAGGGGGTTAGTTAGGGGTTAGGATTAGGGATTAGGGGTAGGGATTATGGATTATGCAGCTCATCCAGCTCAAATGCCAGCTCAGCCAGCTCAATTTACTAAGGAGCTGTATGGCAGGAGGTGCGGCGTACTAGTCAGCCAAATGCCATACTGTGGGGCCCATGCAAACCAAGGCGTACAAGCCGGGGTGTCATGGGTTCCTTCCACAGTTAGGGGTGGTGGGGTGGGCGACCTGGACATGAGCTCAGCTCATCCAGCTCGCAGGCCCTTCCGGTTCCAAACCAACCATATTGCCGGTTTCTTGGTCGGTTTGGAACCGAAGTATTCATATGACAAATCTCGATCAAACAGCTGAAAGAAAGTTGATTTATAAAAACTAGAGGTCCTCATCTTAACCAATGTACAATGGAGTTTATTGAAAGATTAAACAATACAGATGATTCTGTTCATACAAGTCACAAGTCATTACTGCTCAAGGCAGTTTATTGATAAAGTTGGGATAAAGGATTTCAAGGGAAATCTTGAAGAGATACATAGATTCTGTACCCAAATGCATGGAGACTGACCCAGGGCCTCATTGACAGATACCATAGATTCCTTTAGGAACTTTTTGATCCAGCTAATCCATGTCAATGGTGATAAATCTTGAGTTTCAGAAAGAATAGCAAATACTGGAACTGGGCTTGTGAAGCGGAACGTGTGTCTGACGCATACACCCACATCCAAGGACGGTCAACAGGAAAACCCAACCACAACCACTCACTTGACACTCATCAGCCACCATGCTCAAGCCCGAACTCACTCACTCTCGTTCTCACTCCGGCTCATCTGTCGTCAATGTACTCGACGATTTGAGAGTCAAGAATGTCAGACCATTGATCCCTCCTCAGGTCAGTCAACTTATCTACATTCTTCCATACTTCGCTTTCTGTCTGACTCTCTCTCGGCAAAATCTTTTTCAGATTCTCATGGAGGATTATCCGCTCAGTCAAACCGCAATTAACACCATCACCGCTGGCAGACTTGGCGCCGACGCAATTGTCAAAGGCCACGACGATCGATTGCTCGTCATCGTCGGTCCCTGCTCCATTCATGATACCAAGGCCGGACTAGAGTATGGTAAAAAACCAAATTACTCCCAATCATCTCTTCAAGCTTCCTTCTCATTCATTCATCCATTCTTATTTATTACAGCCAAACTACTCAAGGCCTACGCAGACGGTGCAAGTGATCATCTGCATATCCTCATGCGGTCCGTCCAAATTTATCATTCAAACCCAAATCTCTTTTTCATTGATTTATTTTAATTCCAATTAGCACCTACTTTGAAAAACCAAGAACAACGGTCGGCTGGAAAGGACTAATTAACGGTTAACAATTCCTTCTCTCAGGAAATCCAACACTTTGGATATTAATTTTTTTTTTTTTCCCAACAGATCCATCCCTCGATGGCTCCTTTCAGATCAACAAGGGTCTCAGGATCGCCAGAGGATTCCTGCTAGAATGTGTACGCGACCCGGCTCTCTAATAATTATTCTGTATTTCCTTGTGACTGCCACCCATTTTCCTCTCTCTAAAATCCTGGTTGCTTGCTCTACTGCCAGGCCGAATTGGGCGTCCCTGTAGCCGTTGAATTTTTGGATCAAATCTCGCCCCAGTACATCGCTGATACCGTCTCATGGGGAGCCATAGGTGCTCGAACAACAGAATCTCAGTGTCACAGAGAGCTAGGTACATCGGCCTTCACTTGGCGGTGCTTGTAAAAATTTTCAGCTTTCTAATTCGCCCTTACGACTTGCTCTAGCCTCTGGACTCTCAACACCGGTTGGATTCAAGAATGGAACAAATGGTAGTGTTGGGATTGCTATCGATGCCATTCGGGCTGCCAAATCAGGGCACGTCTTCCTATCTGTCACTAAGCAAGGTATATCAGCAATCGTCGAAACTAATGTAAGAAAGCAATCTCTAGCAAATCGCGTTGTAGAAAAATTCCTCAGGACAGATCACTCATATTCAAATTCAGGGCAATGATGCATGTCACGTCATACTGCGGGGATCAAACACCGGCCCGAATTTCTCATCGAGTCACATCAAACAATGTGTCCAAGAGCTTTCTAAGTCTGGTTTGAAGCCACTGGTTATGGTCGACTGCTCTCATGGAAACTCCGAAAAGAAACACGAGAGGCAACTAGTTGTTGCCGAAGACCTCGCCATCAACTTGAAAACCCAGGCACTCAAGATTTCATCATGGGTGCCATGATCGAATCAAACTTGGTCCAAGGTTTGAGAAACTTTTCTAAGTGTTTACTTGAGCAAGAGATAGATAGACTGACCCTTGAGGGCACCAATTTGCCAATTTTTTTTTTGGATAGGTAAGCAAAACCTCGAGGCCCTTGGACCTCACAAGCTGACTTACGGACAGTCAATCACCGATGGTATGAGATTCTTATTCTTAAAGAGTATGCTAAAATGGGACACTGAAAGCATCGTCAATATCGACCAACAGCTTGCTTGGATTGGGAATCGACTAGGCAAGCCTTAGAAAGATTAAAGGCGGCAGTCGGCCAGAGACGATGTCAGAGACTTGCTGCAAAGTCCTCCGGCTCTGTTTAAAAGCCCCCACCAACCATATCCTCTTTTGTGCGTGTCTCAGATCGAGGTCACGTTGATGATATTAATGATAATGCTAATCTGTATCGATTATTTTTTGGGAAATGTAGTCATCTCTTGTGATACCCCCGAACGCGGAGCAAAAAATGATTATTCCATCGACTCTGATGTGATCAAAGATACCCAAGTGGTTTCGATTTAGAAACGTCAACTTGAGTGGCTGTGGATAGATAGGAAAGTCTAGGGACAAAAATCATAGCCAAGCTTATTCCCAGTGTTACCTTATATGCATGTGTGTCGCGAATGTTAGCATCTTGTTTGTTTCCTTGCTTTATTTACCCGATTGCTCTTGTTGTTTAATCTCTTGCGGAATCATGATTGGCATCAGCAGACACAAGTCACTTCAAGCCCCCCCCGAAACAAACAAAAACTTGATTTTTCCGATGATCGGACCAACTAGAATGGATTGGATTGATTGAGTGTCGGCTTCTCCCGCTACATACGTGTATCTGTCTTTCCTTGTCCATATCATTCCCTTCGCATTCATCGTTGTTTTAAAGGGAGGATTGTGTACATGGTAAGTAGATTGAGGCTACACACCAAATTAGAAGACAAAATCTGTCGGATGTCTAAAATCAAGTCGTGAGTTTTCTTTCGTCCAACCTGACTCAAGGTTTTTGTAGGTCATCAAGCCGGACCTGTTCTTTTGTTTGCACTTTCGTCTTTGGGAAGACTTTCCTAACCAGGAAATAAAGAATAGCTGGTAGGAGGAGCTCCTTAAAACTTACAAGAACCTTCCTCTTTCTCACTTTCTCACCACTCTCAGCAAGTAATCAGCAACCGTAGTCAAGAGGTAAAAAGGGGGGAAAAAGAAAATTCTGGTGCTTGGTTGGGACCAGTTGCTTTTATTCGGCCTAGGGGATTGGTCATGCTACATTGGTGGGAATTAGGACTCGGTTTTCAGAAGTCTGGAGCTCAATTCGATGAGATACGCAGGGGACGCTGTTTTTGTTTTTTTTAAAGATGAAGAATCATTGAAGAAAAAGAAAGAGGTTATAACTGTAGAAAAAAAAAATTACATTGGGTTAATCCAAGACGAGATCGACGATTTGATTGATACTCCAAAAACACTTCAAAAGCAACAAAACCATGCTGGTATTGCTAACTTTTAAACAATAGTTGGGGTTTCTATTTTGTCGAATTCACAGTTGGAGGAGAAAAGCGGCAAGCGAACAGAGGAAGTTCAATCAATTTGGAATCCTTTAATGGCCACTTCCACCGGGCGCTTTGGCAGTGTCCCAAGCCAGTCGTTCTTGGTTTTCTTTCTCAATTTCTTTGACCAAAGGAGTCAAATATCTAACATCCTGTATTTCAAAGAGAAAAAACAACAACAACGGGTTAGAAAATTTGATTGTGGGATGCAAGTAGATCGAAGGATTTGGTCGTTACTTTTTCGGGTGGAGTCCATTGTTCCTTCGGCAATTCTTTATGAAGAACTGAGCATTGTGAAGCTACACGAAGTCGGTAAGCACGATCGTATTGTTCGCGTTCGGTGAGACGAGAGATAGCCTGAAAGATCGAGAGAAGAATGAGATGAGATTTTTCATTAGAGTGAGAAGGGAATGTATAAATGTGAATGGTGGGTTGACCTTTTGCATGGTTTTGTTCTCCTCCATGATCAAGTCGTCATATCTCAATCCGTATTGTCTGTAGCCGGCAAGATTAGCGTACCAGCTAGCGATCGGCTTCAAGAATCGATAGAGTGTCTTGTTGGCCTTGACTTGTTGTACCAATGAGGTTCCGAGTGCAGACATCTTGAAGGCTGTAGTTGTGTGTGCGGATGAGGAAAGTTGGGTTGAAGGGGTGTTCGGCTCCCGCGGGCTCGACCGGAAGGCGTGTGTCCTTATTTGGAGCATCTCCACCGCCGGGGAAGCACATACCCCGAGGGGGTTGGGCTTGTGCCACAGGCCGGGTCCAGACCGAGCCTCGGGGGAGTTTTTCCAATCCTCATCTTACTTTTAGAGACACGGCCCAAATACCTCCGGCAAAGTCTCGTTATAAAGTCAGCATCAAACAGGACACGAAAAACGATACACAAATCATCAGATTTGGAAACACTCACAAAGAAAGTCGTTTCAGGATTTTAGCGAATAGACGGGTGAAATGATCCGGGGACCGGTTCATACACTTGAATCAAGCACCTACCCGCTGTAATATCTCAAAGGGGCTCATTGTGGAAGTGCGTCAAGATGCCCGGATTGTGAGGCATAAGATGTCTGGAGTAGCCTTCTGAGGTTCTGGGTTTATATCCAGCTCGTCCGCACCCGAACATGAGACTATCCCTGCGTTGTCTGTTTTCGACTACCATCTGGACTTGCAGGGCTACAGGCCAAGACGATCTTAAATGGCTGGACGACTTCATGGCTGGTTCTGAGCCAATCGTGGAATCCGACCCGCCTCCAGATAGCTCGACCTTTGACCTTACATCCTGTTCCAGTCCCCGCTACACTTACAACCCAGGGTTATCGGACTCACCCGACCATCACTGTTCAAGTGGCTCGTCTGATTGGCTGTAAGTTTCCAACAATTACCCAAATTATCCATGGCCGGGGGTCGGAGAAGACTCTGATCTTGCTTCTTCTTCTTATAACCAACAACGTTCGGATAACTCGAATCCTTGCCAATCTAGCACCACGACTGGTGTACCCAACTCACCACAAACTCTTTCAATCGCCGGGGGACCGCCGGCTGCAAACTTCCCTTCAGGCTCTTCAAGGGT
>LWDY01000043.1:0-160494 GCA_001624995.1 Puccinia horiana | reverse complement strand
TAACTTCTCCCTCTCAGTCCGATCAACTCTTTTTTCCTTTAGCCTGTCTTTATCCTCATCTCAATCCTCATTCATATCCTACTCCAATTGTTGGTTCTCATTTCATTCTTTCATTCTTCTTTCTTCATTTCTGACTTGTTTTTCATTTTAGTGTGTTGGCTCTTTGATACTAAAAACTATAGATCAAAATTTTTCCAGAATCTTCCCGATTGCTGACCACATTCGCAATGGACCAGGTTCTTCGAATTTACAAAGGCTTATCTGCTTATATAACAATGCTGTCAGTTTTACATCACTGGGGGCTAATATCGACAGGTCGGTAATGGGACCCTACAGAATAAATGTGTTCCACATCAATGGCGCTATGACTCACCAAATCTCAAGCATCGAGCCAACTAACCAGTCAGACCCAGGATTCACCCAAATTTTTGTGGTCGGCAATCGAGGCATGGCAGAGGCCAACTTGAGGATATCAAAGGCTCAAGGGAACAAGAACGCAGTGGCCAGGTCCTCAAGTATGGAAGTAGGACTCGTCAAACGGTTAATGGATTTCCTTTACCGGTACAACCCATACACTCGATTGTACAAGTCCGCTAAAAGTGTTCTGGACTCAAACTCCTCAGCAAATTTGCGTTAATTGGCATTGACAAGCCAGGCTGTGATCCAAAGCGCTACAACGCACCAACTATTGATGAGGTCTCCATGATAATAAAGGGAGACGGCAATGTCATTGAACCACGACACATTGTTCTACACAGGAACGATGGAAAGTTAAAGCTCATCAATGACTTACATTCATACTACTTCCCGCTTCGTTATCCACTGTTATTTCCATACGGCCAACAACAATGGGATAACATTTATCGAGCAACCACCACGCAGGGTCAGTTTGACTTTGCTTAATGAAGGATCAATATATTGACATTTCTTTCTAACAGTTGTAAACCGGAAAGTTGGTTCGCTACTTGTTATCCGACCAGAAGGACACATTCTTGCCAATACTTCATTCCAAAGCTCTAAGTCAAGAAGTAATAGTTGATTTTTATGCTTGTGTCGAAAGAGCCTGGCTCAATTTCATCAAGAAGAATCAGGAAAATTGAAAGCAAAGTCATACCGATCACTTGTTGCATCATTAGAAAATGAGGCACCCAAAACTGGACAAACAGTCATTTTGCCCTCGACTTTCATTGGAGGCCCTAGGGCCATGGCACAACTGTATCAAGACAGTATGGCCATCTGTCCGAAGTTTGGCCCTCCTTCGCTATTCATCACAATGACGGCGAACCCCAAGTGACCAGAGATCACTTCCGCCATACCCGTAGGAGCTCAAGCATTCGACTATCCCAAATAGTTGCTCAAGTTTTCAACATGAAAGTTAAAGAGCTCATCAAACAATTGGAGTCCTTCCAAAGATTAGGGAAAGTCATAGCGTATGTCTCAACAATTGAGTTTCAAAAGCGGGGCTTGCCACACCTACACCTTATGGTGACTTTAGATGAATCCGGACCGGCCTGTCACTCCAGAAAAAATTGATCTATTGGTTTCAGCTGAATCCCGGATAAGTCAATTTGCCAAATCTCAACAAGCTTGTCCGGTGAGTTCATTCTGCATGGATCGTGTTTCCAAGACGACATGTGTAAACTCGGTTATCCCCGGCCATTCACTGAGAGGACTGTAAACGTAGATGGAGCCTATCCAGTATACAAGAGATTAAACCGGTGGTGTCACAGTAACAAAGCACAATACTGTGTTCAATAATCAAAATGTTGTCCCGTACAACAAATTCTTGACAGTTTGAGTGCCACATCAATATCAAGATACCGTTAAATACAACGGCCATCAAGTATTTATACAAGTACATTACAAAAGGCCACGATAGGACACTCATGAGCCTCGATGGCAGCGATGAAACAAAAGGCTTACATTGATGCACGTTATATTAGCCCCCCTGAAGGTGAGCAATCCGTCAACATAACTGATGTCATTTTAGCCTGTTAGAGACTGTTCAAATTCAATCTATCCAACAATCACCTGAAGTCACCTGTCTCGCGATTCACGATAGTGGTGAACAGATGGTTTACTTTGATTCATCAGAATGAGCTCAGGGTCAAATAGCCTCAGGAAAAGCAACTCAAACGACCCTAACCAAATACTTCAAACTGAATCAGCTCAATACACGAGGGGCTTCTAATCAATCAGCCAGAACGCTTCTTTATGATGAAATACCAAATTATTTTGCGTGGAATAAGGCGAGGAAAACAGTGTGACAGCCGTCGGACGCATCTTTTCCCGTCTCATATCTAGCAGGAGAGCGGTTTTACCTCAGTATTTTGCTATTACACCGGAAGGATTGCCGGTCATTCGAGATTTGTGGCGGGTCGAGGGAAATGTCAAAAAGTCTTACAGGCCGCTTGTGTCGCTCTAGGATATCTAATCAATGATTCATTATACGACAACACTTTAAGCGAGGCGTCTCTGATCAAGTCAGGGTTACAACTAACCCAAATGTTTGCAATGATCTTTGTTCACACCCCACCGCTGGATCCAAGCAAGTTGTTAAATAATCATTACCTTGTATTCACAGACAATGTGAGACAAGCAGATATGCGTAAGCGGTCGAGCACAACTCTCACAAGGCTGAAAGGCTTGTCTTGAGCCTCTTGCGTCTTTTGGAAATGTGGAAGATCTGGCCAGTAGCCTGAATGCAGCTGGGATTGTTGTCAGTCAATCGAACCAGAAGACGTTGGAATCATTGTCGCCATCACAGCTTGATCTGGAGTGTTTTGATTCTGTAACCAAGCGATTCAAGAACATAAGGCTCAATTGAACGGCTCACAATTGGAGTTCTTCCAACGGGTCGCTCACAAGCTACTAAGTTAGTCTCCAAGGCATGTTCTACCTTGACGGTCCTGGGGGGACTGGCAAGACGTTCCTGGGGGGACTGGCAAGACGTTCCTGCTGACCTGTTTAGTCGATCACGCTAAGGTGGAAGGGGTAAACACGATAGTGACAGCCTTGTTATTTAAAGAAGGACAGACAGCTCATTCTGCCTTCAAAATCTCAATTAACGTCGCAAAGGGGGATGAATGTGCATTGATCAAGACTCCGTGAATGCAGAGGACCTCAATAATTGCCATCTTATTATCTGGGATGAGATCGTGACGATTCACAAACACGTGATTGAGGCAGTCGACAAATCATTGAGGCTACTGGGTGGGGTCAACAAACCATTCGGCGGCAAAGTTGTTGTATTGATTGCTCAGTATTAATATCTGAATTTGTGTTATCGTTTAGGTCAAGTTGAGGCGGACGGTAAAAAAGTAGTAGGGACAGGACCAATGTGCGGGCCAGCCTACAATGCCAACGAAGGTATAAATTGAAGCATCGGTGAATGGATTGGAAGAGTGGCAGAAAAAATAAGTAATAACAAAGAAGTAAAAATGAGATTGAATATGAGTTGAAAGAAAAGAAAGCGAATATTAGACAATAGTCAAGGCTCTAGATGCAGAGAGAATACGCGAAAGTGTCAATAATTGTTGAAGGGTGAACTTCAGCTGGAGGTGGGACAGATGAGCATAAGTACGAAGATTGAACACTTAAGGAATGTGGAAAACCATGTTCTGAACAGGTCAAATGGTATGAGGAATGTCTCTTGTGAGGTGAACCTAAACTTCTAAAAAAATTTAACACTAAGCACTCAGCCTTGGTGGCGCAGCTTCCCTTGCCTCTAGTTCAATAAAAATTGATGTTTTAGGCCCAATATTACAGGTTTTTGTGGACGTTTCGAAAGAGATAAGAGAGTTTGAAGAAAAGGAATATTGTTAGGGATACAAGTAGAAGGGAAATGGTATGTAGAGAAAACAGGCTCATTGTGATTTTGGCAAAAAACCAAACCAAGATTTGCCTTGCTATGTCAATCTCTGTCAGCTTGTTTGACTAGTCCAGACTGGCAGTTCAGGCTGTCTGGCTGGTTGAAAAGGCTTCCTGGTTGGTGCTCCACAATTTTGTTGGATTGCACAGGTATCCTAAATTCAACCTGCAAAAAAAGTGCTATTTTGTAGTGCAGTGCACATTTTATAGCCTCAGTCTAGCGGTTTTGAGCTACTCTAATTGAGGTTGTTGACAAGAGAATGATAATTTAATGAATTCAGCAGATGATAATATTTGACAAAAGGAAAAAGATTGTGACAAAAGAGAGAGCCTTATGTATTTGAGTTTATGGGTCAAAGCGCCAAAAGAAGCAGAGAATTGATGTTGATAATTGAAGATCCAAGAGCTGAAATAATGAAATCCATTGGTCTGGAGTTATGCAATATCAGAGAAACAGGACAAGTCACTTGAGTGTTAACACAATTCTGGGTTCCCTGACGGCACAAACATAGTCCCTGATTATTAAATGCCCTCCACATGGTCAAATTGTTCCCAATAAAAATAAATCCAACAGACATCTAAGATTGTTACATGTTTGCAATGAAAATTGTATTGGTTGTCTAAAACATCAATTCCAAAGCCTTCAAGGCCTTTGCTTAGACATGGCAAATCATCTAGATTTTCTTTGGCTAACAACAGTGGATCACAGCATGTGCAATACTACATAACTTCCTCTTAGATGAAAAAGATGTCAGAATTCTGGTTTCACTCTCCGCTCACATTCTCTCCCAATCTTTTTCCATCACAATCTGTGATGCCTAGTCCCTGTCTTTTCCATCTCAAGTGAGATGCCTGTCCTGTTTCTGTTTATCTTAGTTAGATGTAAAACTACTGTCTTGTCCAGCTTGCTGCCCCTTCTATTGTGTCCAACAAATTCTGCCTTCCTAGTCCTACACAGCTGCTTATTCACTCTTGTCCAATGGTTTTTGACATTTCTCTATCCTGTCACATGTTTGACTCCAATCTAAGTCCCTCAAGAATCAGATTGTCCTCCATTCACCGCTTCTCATCTCTTGAGCTGAAATCCAAACAAAAGAGTCACAATTCAAGGAACTATTATGAGATAGAAACACTAGTTTTGATGAATATCAATAATGGACAATCTGGGACAAGCATCATCTCTCCTTGGCATGAAGATAACTCATTAAACAAACAAAATCACCCTCTCTCAGCTGGGATACACTGAAAAGCTTCTGAAAGAATACAATCTCAGTGAGGCGTGTACAACTGACACCCCAATGGTTTGAATACTTGCCTCACAGCTGCAACCGATAATGAACAGCAAGCATTTCTAGACCTCAACATCAACTATCCTCATGCTATCGGTTCAATCAATCACCTAGCTGTGGCAACAAGGCCAGGAATTGCCTTTGTTGTCTCTCAGTTATCTCAGCACCTTGAATCTCTGGGTATAAACCATGGGCAAGCCTTTATTCACCTTCTACGGTATCTTTCCAAAACCAGACACTTGTTCTTAGAATAGGTGGTGGTGTCAATTCTCATCCCAAATATTCACCAACTGTATTGGCACCAGACAGTCATACTCTGGTTTCCTTCTCAAATACAATGGTGGGCTGTTGCGTTATGACACTATACCAGGCCAAATTCCTGTATTGTATTGGCTGTGCAAAGCCCAGCCCCCAGAGTTATTGTGTATCAATAAAATTATTGATACGCTGTGCTGCAATAAAAAAAAGGGTTTTTGTTAACAGGCCAGGTATTTTATTTTCCATACTATATGGCCTGTTATGACGTGTTACAGCCTGTAATGGGCCAAGTACCTAGGAAATCGGCCAAAAACCCTGTTATCAATGGGTTTTGTGGCCACTTTTCTGTTATTGATATTGTAACGGGTGCCACAAGGAAATACCCATTACCATATCTATACAGGAGGACTTGAGGCCCTCCTGATTTTGGTTATGAGGCGGGTCTTCACTTTTGATAACAATACAGCATATTGGTATCAAAAAATTGAAACTTTACGATCTGATACCGATACATGTATTGGTATCAGCCCACCGTTCTCTAATGAGGCGACAGCGTGATTTCTTGGAAGTCTCAAAAGCAACCGACCATCTCTTCCTCAACCACCGAGGCAGAATACAGAGCATTGTATGACAGTGTTCAAGAGGCTGTCTGGTTCTCTTATCTCCTTGATTCACTCAACTTCAAACTCTCCAGACCAATCACAATTCATTTTGATAATCAAGAAACTATGACACTTGCCACAAATCCAATGTTTCAACAGCGCACCAACCTGTGGATCTCAAATTCCACTGGAAGTGTGAGATCATTGAGGCTGGCAAAGTGGCAGTCTCTTACATTCCAACCGTGAGACAGCAAGATGATGGCCTTGCAAAATTACTGGTTTGACCAAAGCTAGTGAAAGAGAGTGGGTGTTGAACAGAACGTTGGCACACATGATGCTCACATTCCATATGCCGCAGTAGACTATGCAAAACCTAGTTGATCTCAAGATAAAGAGCCTTTGGGCATGTTGTATGCTTCTCTTTTTCTTTATTCATTTCAACTTTTTTTACATCTCTTACTGATACACCTTGTGTGTCTCAGGTTTGTATTTCCTTTCACTCACTTTTCTACTCTTTCTAATCATTCTCATTTCTCATTATCTTTGCTTCTTATTTTCTTTTGTTCTCTCAGGCTCGCATGTCTGATTTGTTTCGTTGTGCTATTGTCATTATAATATAAGCACTAACTCTCATTCGTTCTAATAGGTGTTCCTGTTCTGGCTGGTTTGGCCGCTGCACACCAAGCCCCTGAAAATACCCTAACGACTGAGTCTCTACCCGCTATAAAAGGTAATCTGCAAAGTTCTGCTCAGTAACCCAAAAGTCTTGAAGATACTTTCCCTCATCACCACATCCACTCAGCTTCTACTCCATGCCCTCTTCACACTACATTCCCACTGCTGAGCCTGTTGCCTATAAAGACTCCACATCGGGCCCCAGTTTTGAATCCTGTCCCCAGCAATTCTTCCCACTTCCACTCCCCCATCATCCAACTTCCCGCTACTACTACATCCCCTTATACCACCACCTCTATGCCCCACTCCATCTGCACCGACTGCGCCCGCCTTCGACAAAACGGTCTTATCATCACCTGCCACTAACCCCACCCCAGTGCTGCCTGCAACAAGTGCTCACGTGCCATCAACAGTGTTCCTTCCAGGTCCGGTTCCAACAGCGGCCCTTGCCCCAACACCCTCTCCCAAGAGGGTCAATCACGCAAGAGGAAGAGCCCTTTGTGGTCCCCGACTGTGACCCAATTGAATATGAGGAGTCCACTCTTCCCCTTCTAGTCCCCACCCCCATTCTCCTTTGGCCACCGGTGAGGACAGGATGACTTCAAAAGCAGAAAAAATCCAGTTCACGACTGCCCTAGAATGGAAAACTGCTCTTCTAGCCTGGGCCTGCCACCAAAAGGTGAATGTTGGTCAGAAAGCGGATGACAATTGATTCCCTCCCCCTCGCATAATGACTCCTCCTCCCCGTGTCCCAACTCCACCTCACACGTACAAACCCCGCCACCACGCTCTCCCCCCCCATCCATATCCTCCTTCTCCCCACCACGCCCCGCCACCCCAACCAACAACACTGGACCAAAACCAGCCTTGCTTAAGTCTCTGTACCTTCAAGTAACTCCAAACAACAAATTTCAGCTTGGCTTCCCCGACGCGGATCTTCAAGCCTTCCTTGCAGAACAAGAGCAGGCCCTGGTCACAATTCTTCAAAGCTTGGTCGGAATCCCCGCCAAACGTCGACATGAGATGCTGGGGAACTTCCATTGGTCCACTGCCCGCCTCCGCTCATGCCTCCTTGATTGAATTTCTCTCTCCCTTTCCTACCTCTTGTATTTCCTCTATGCCCCCCTCTTACTAAGTCGTGCCTTGAGAAATAAAAATATACTGCTTCTATTGTCCGCACCAACCCTGAGAGACACTGAGAGAACAAAAGAGAGAACAACCCTGAGAGAAACCACAACCCACAAAATCATCTTTTAAGTGTCTGGACCACCCTGGAAAGAGAACCACTAAGTCCCCGCACTACCACTACTCTTCTGTTTTTTTTTTTTTTTTTTTTTTTTTTTTTTTAAAGAAACCTGACCACAGAGAAATTGAGAGGAAAATCAAGAATGAAAGAGAAAGAAAAGACTTGATCCTGAAACAACAACCTTGATCCTGAAACGACAACTTTGATCCTGAAACAAAAAGGCATCCCACAATAAGGGTACCTGGACCTCCCCAGAAGGAATTACCACACAATTCCCCCGCACCCCTTCACATCTAAAGAGATCACAAAACAAAACCAGTAAAACTATCCACATGGAATTTTTAATCCCTGATTAGAGTAACTGACATCCTAGGGTGGCTAGTTTACCCGGCTGTAGACCAGCTAGCACACCCCCTCACCATTAAGACTTGGCCCTAGGCTCCATCCTCCCCCTGCATCTTGGCCAATGTCCTCAGCAGTTTCAAACAAGTGCTGTGGTGATCTATTCACGTTACAATTCCAAAAGAACATGGCAGAGGTGTTGTGATGGAATGGATGCATGCACAAGATATTATATACAAGAGGAGGAACTATTACAATAAGGAGAATATATATACATTCATTGGGACTGGAACAGCGGACGTGGTGTGGATTGGATGATTTTGTCTTGACTAGGAATGGAACCCAGGAGGTGTAATGTCTGGGAAACTTTAGCCTCAACAAGGATTGGAATGGAGGACTTGGTATGTCTGGGAAACTTTTGTCTCCACCAGGATTGGAACAGAGGACTTGGTATGTCTGGGAAACTTTTGTCTCAACCAGGATTGGAACAGAGGACTTGGTATGTCTGGGAAACTTTTGTCTCAACCAGGATTGGAACGGAGGACTTGGTATGTCTTTTGAGTCACCCATCAATATATCAGTCTCCAAGAGCATTATATACTAGGTCTTGTGCTATCAATCAGGTGATTGATGCATTAGTATTTAGTTAGTTAGTGTTAGTGTTAGTTTGAGTAGTGAAGTCTTGTGATAATGATAGTAGTGATTTTGAGAGTTTGAGAAGAGTAGTGTTAGATTTATAGCCATTATACCAACAATAAGTTCGCCATCAGCAGCTTATTCTTAGTATCTTTGTTATGCAGTAGTAGTATTAGTAGTAGCAGTAGGAGTGAAGTATTGATTGAAGTGCCTTATCAAGAGATTGTTTAAGGAAGAGATCATTACCAATCTCATCATCAGCTTAGTAGTAGAAGTATTACAAGTATTTTAGTTTCACATAACCAATCCCACTGGGTTGCTTATCCATTGTTATCAGAAGCTGTCACAGGTCTACGAGAATATTGATTTGATTGATCTAAGTCTGATTGAGGCTAATATACTTAGTAACTCAATCTTGAAGTCAGCCATATCTTTATAAATATTGATTTTGAGATTCTTACACATTTGTATAGTATCATTAGAGGGGCAGGTCTTTCAAACCACCTGTAAGTTGTAATAATAGCCTTTCAACCTATTAGCAATTTATTTCCCCCTCAGAGGATCTTTCACTGAATAATACATTTAGTGTCCCACAGCGCTCCTTTGCAATGACAGTACTGCCTTTTTGTCAAGATCCTTGGTGTCAGACTTGGCAGGTGACTCTTCAACTTCCTGGTCTTCGGCTTCAGCATCCGACTCTGACTGGGACTTTTCACCCGCACTTCTGCTATCCAATTCACCATCTGACCCGGCTGTTTCATCAAAAGAAGTTAAACCACGTGCGTAGAACCGCCACCGCCTTTCTTTTCAACAGAGTGCCGTCCAATTCCTCCAACTGATAACTGCCTCCAGGAAACTTGCTGACCACTTGGTACGGACCATTCCAGCGGATGGCAAAAAGCTTTCCCCACTGTGTTTTTAGACTTTGGTTGTACAGCATCACCAAATATCCCTTTTGAAAAGGATCCCGCAAACAATGTGCGCACCGCTTATCCCAGTAAAGCACTGATTTCGCCCAAGAATCCTGCAGGTGGTTGGCTGCCTTGTCCACCATTTCATCCCACCTGAGGAGTTGCTCCACACAAGCCACCACCAGATCCTCTGAAGTCTTGACTTTCCACCAGTCAATTGTCAGATAGGTGAGCATTTAAATGTCCACCGGAAGAACCAGTTTCCTGCCATAAAGGAGCTCATACACCAAAAATCCAGTCCCCCACTTGACAGAGATCCAATCCACAAAGAGAACTGATGGCAAATACTGTTGCCACCTGCACCCATTTTTTCCGCAGAGTTTGACCAACACATTCTTAATCGGCTGATGACCCTGCTCAATCATTTCCACACCCTCTGGATAATACCGCCTGACCCTTCCAAACTTTGCACTGCAAGACTGCACCAACTTCATTAGACTTCCCCTGAATTCTGCTCCGCCATCAACCATGATCAACGGCAATGACACAAACTTGGAAAACCAAATCTCTTCCAAGAACCGACCAACCTTATCCGCCGATAACTTCACCAGAGGTTGAGCCTCCACCTATCCAGACAAGTCATCCCACGCCACCAGCAAGTAAGCAAACTTTCCTGCCTTGATATGAACCACGTCGAGTGAAACCCGGCTGAACAGCAAGTCTTCACCAGTTGGAATACCCTCTTCCCGTGTCGTTGACAAGCCTCGCAGCTCTTCACCCAAACTCACACCGATTTAACCACCCCAGGCCACCAAAACCATTGCTTCACACGTCTGCGGGTTTCAGCTTCTCCCCGATGCCCTAGATCCTCATGAAGGCTCTTCAAGATTACCTCCTGATCTGCTTGCCTAGTGACCACTACCAAAGGCACGGGCCCCGTCGACGCCATAACTGTTTCTCATGGACAAAAAATTTGATCAGTTTACGCAATGCTGGGTTGCTACGCTACATGGCCAATAACCATTAGCATAGCAGTGTTTTTTTTTCCCCAGGATTTGGTTAGCGTTAGTTGAAATCACATCCAACTAAACTAACAGATATCATAGCAGGGATTTTTTTTTCAGAAATTCTGTAGCGTTAGTTGTGATTAATCACATGCTACGCTAACAAGTAGTGTAGCTTTTCCACCACTAACAGGATTTTCTCAAGTGTGTAGCGTAACTTTTGTCCAGTTAACATGATTTTCCCAAATGATTAGTGTAGCACCAATCTTGGGTCTGTCCAGCTTACATGATTTTCCCAAATGATTAGCGTAGCACCAATGGTGGGTTGCTATGCTACACTGCACTATTTGCCCAATAACAGTTAGTGTAGCGGGAAATTTTTTTGTTAGTTGTGCTTCTACACTGCTGAACTAACAGCTAGTGTAGCGGAAAATTTTCAAACCAGAATTTCTTTAGCGTTAGTTCTAAATCACCTGTTATACACTAACCAGTAGACTAGTATTTTTCCGCTAACAGAATTTTTACAGATTTATAGTGTAGCTTATGTCAACAATGGTGGGCCTCTAAGCTACACTAAGCCAATTGACCACTAACTGTTATAGTGTAGCATGGTTTTTTTTTACTAATATTTTTGTAGTGCTTGTTAAAGCTGCTGACTAACAATCAGCATAGCAGAGAAATTTTTACCAATATTTTTGTAGTGCTTGTTGAAGCTGCTGACCAACAATCAGCATAGAAGAGAAATTGTGCCCTGAAAATTCTTTTTGTGTTAATTTTGGGGGAGCACAGCTACACTAACAATCACACAATTTTTTTGATGCTAACAATTTTTTGGCTTGCCAGCAGAATGATATGTATCATAAAACCCACACTACGCTGTGCTGATAGCTATCAAATAGAAGAAAGTTTATACCGCTAACTGTTTGTGTGGTGACTCCATGTCCAAAGGTGGGTCTCAACCACAGGACTTGTGCCAGAATATTGGATAGCTATTCATTCCTTGTTTTGTCTGAATCCAACCACTGCTCACTTATTCCTGCCAGTACCACCCTTTCCAATTCAGAAGTTTGACCAGAAACCAATATGAACTACTATATCCAGGCTAGTGAGGCGCACTAGCCCTTGCTACAAGCTCCAAAAGTCAAGGCTCTGGCTGATAGACTTGGCAATACAAGATCAGCCCCACTGAGCCTACGGGTTTTTCCCTTTCTTCCTGTATCCTTTCAGTAAGCTTTTTGGGATTGAAAATATTCTTTCTTCTAGAACACAGCGGGTATAGTGCTTATCCCAGCTGAATCTTCTGCTTCATCGTTTTGCTGCCTGTTGGAACCATTCTCCAACATGAAACAGTTGCTGTCACTCTCTATGATTTCCAAACACATCGGCATCTTCCTTGTATTAGCCTCCCTGTTGTACGCTGTACAGCTTGCCTCACACAGTCCAGAAGCCTCAATGTGGTCCAAGCACCCATGCAAAGAGTCGCTTGTCCCAGCTAGCCTTCTGTTTGTCCAACCAGCTGCCAGTATTTCTAGCTACCCTTCGATCCAGCTCATCACAAAACCTAGACTGCTTTTCTTCAGCTCAACCACCAACCTAATTTGAGTTCCTTTTAAATTGATAACCAAGTCATAACCATCTCGTTTTGTTTACTAAGCATCACCACCATCTCACTTCGTTCAATAATCATCACCACCAATTCTTTCTAATCAGCCCCTCCACCGACCGATTAGCTACCCTGGACGTTGTTCTTTGTTAGCCACCCTGCTCGAGATTGCTACCCTAGGATCTTGTTGGCTTTTGAATGGTTGCTGTACTTCCATCATTTTTTTCTCTCTACCAACCATTGCCACCATGTCGCTGTGTTTACTAATCATTGCTACCTCCTTACATTGTTTAATCAGCCCCTCCACTGACCGATTAGCTTCCCTTTACATTGCTGTTCTTTAGCCACCTTTACTGATATTGCTACCCTAGGATCTTGAACAGTCAATGTACTGTTAAGATTTCTAGCTAGCCTTCAAACTTGAATCATCCTCACTGACCATGCTCTGTTCGTCCTCTTAGATAGCCCAGAATCTTGAAGAGTCAACCTAATACGCGCAGCCTCTAGAAGCTGAACGAACCAACAGAATAGGTGTGGTACCTAAAGCGAGAGGCTTGACGACCTGACCAACAAACCAACAGAATAGGTGTGGTACCTAAACCAAGACTCAGAGGCTTGACGACCTGAACAACACTACCCAGCCAATTGATTTGTTGACTGAAGCTAACCAGCAGCCCCGGTGATAGCTAACCTGGTATGTTTTCGGACATCTCCATTTTGACTTCACAGCTCATTGATACTCACGTAAGCTACCCTTCAAATTTACAGTGTTTGCTAGCGAGTACGCACCCATACACTGCAGCACTGTGCCTATTCTCCCGATTAACTCAAAGTAGTTAGTGTGAATTTTTATGTTTGCAAGCTACCATATTACCGACTGATTGCTCAATATTTTAAGAACCCCTACCTGTCGCTATGAGGATTAATAAACCGTAGGAGTCTCTGATTTTTTATTGACACCTAAACAACCATACTGATTCAAGCCTCTGTTTGCTTTCCTAATTTGCCTTTTTGTTCTTCTGTTATTCCTGATTGATAAATTATGATGACTCCGGGACAACCCGAATGTCCGGACTTTGAATACCCTATGGATTATCGCAACCGCGTAGTCATCATAATTTATCGAAAAGGATGACTAAGGAACAAAATAAGCAAAAAAAGAAAGCCGAACTTCACGCTAGCTTACAGGAAAACACACCAAAGTCATCTACCCATCTCATCCGATGGGAGAGGGTGAGCTACAACAAACTTAACTTGTATCCCCATATCCCTCTGGACCACAAACAAAACCCTACCCGCCACCCCACTCTGGCTGAAGTCACTACTGCTTGCAAGACTGTCGACTCAACTTTTTTTCTTTTACATAAAGGCTGCTGTGTCGTTTTTGATCCTGAAGAGCCAGATCCGATTATTGCAATAATAGAGTTTACTCCCTGGGACAAGTTGACGGAAAAGGATCGAGACAATTTGAATTTTTTATCAACATTCCTCCATGAATCCCAATATTTCATCAGTTCTGTGGCTTGCTCCACCAGCTCGTGGGGTGGAAAGATGTGGGCCATTGGATGGCAAAAGCCTTCTGACTTGAAGCAAATAGTTGGCCGATATATGAAAGCCTTTCTTCCTGGTATGAGGGATAAGTATGATAGTCATTTCCAGAAGTCTGGCCGTGATGGTGAAATCATAGGCCATTATTTCAAAGAAATGGCTCTGATTCCATTCCTCAAGAACCAGTCTTTCATGAAAAAATTTAATATACCTTCCTTCGATGCTCTTCGTTTTCCCGACAAGCCTGGCCCCTTGACTTGCTCCCCCCATCTTACTTTTACCACCAATGGATTTTTCAACCCACCTCACTAAGACACAGCAGATGTCTCAGATTTTGCTTTTGCTATGTTTCTTCCTATCTTCAAAACTAGTGGTATGTTAGCTCCCCCTGATAGTAGTTATGATGTTTCTGCTGGTCCATTTGTCTTCCCTGATTATAAGGTTGGGATCAATTTTGATCATCAACATGGGATTGTCAAGCAAACAAATACAAGCATTGTACCCTTCCCCCCACTTCCAGGACTAATTTTGACCGTCTTGGCATGTCTCTAATCTGACCAAAACCTGTTGAGTTCAACTGGGAGAAGATTGATTAGTTCGTGGAAGGATAAATTTAATTGATAATAGAAAGAAATAAAAAACAGGAAAGAAAGAAAGAAAAGAAACCAAACAGAGACATACCTGGGAGCTGATTGATTAGTATGTGGAAGGATGAGAAAAGATAGTTCCAAGTCTGATGCTCCCAGGTATGGTACAACTTGTGTGACAGATGAGTGAAATGTGATTGGCATGTAGGAAGCACAAAGAAAAGGAAATAAGAGGAAACAACAGATAATTATCCCAACAAAACCGACATGTCTCAGCTTTTGCAGCTAGTGTTGAACAACACAGGCTATTTAGGGTTTACAGGACATTCTTTTAGAGTCAGAGGAGCATCAATAAGGAAGGCCTGCGGAATATAAATAGATGAAATTTGCCGTCTGGGTGGTTGGACTTCTGATTGTTACAAACTATATATCAGAGAGTATTCCGAGCAAGAGTTGTTGGACTTACAGCAACTATTAGATGCCCTCATCTCCTAATACAGATAAGAGATGGTAGAGTTAATGGCTCTGGCTTATTTGTATTTAATACTTTTTATCAGAGTTAGGGCCTGTACCATCCATTTTGGGTTTTCAGAAATTTTTAAAATCTGTTTTTTATTATTTTGGTGATCACTTTCACTACATGTTCCGTAGTTTAGGCAAAGGTACCTTGTTAGCAGCTATAGTTTTCCTTTTCCATTTTTTCTTTTAAATCTTTCTCCAGTTGCAAGATACTTAGTTTCTTCTTTAATTGCTTAGTATTTCTCTTTTACCAATTTTTTTTTTTCAACTGCACAAAGATTGGAAATATGAGATTTGAGAGGAAAGTGTTGTGTTTTGCAAAAGATTCATCATTGAAAGAAATCCTGAAGACTCTTTGATTTTGTAAAGATATTTCAATTGATTAAAGGAATTCGTGAATGAAAAACTAGCTCTTCACGTTGGTGATTCTCCATACACAATTAATAAGATTCATGATTCACTTGTCTCAAATCTTGTTTCAAATGATTGTACATAGGCTCATTAAATTTGATTTTTCTACAGTTCCTGAATTTATTATTTGAATGAAAAGAAATAAAAAAACCAAGACATTTCAGTTTGTGGGGATTGGGATGTTGTTTTGGCCGCCCACTTTTTGACCACAAATGTTTTATATTATTGGGAAAACCACAAGAATATGCTTATAAAGGAGTGAGGAGTCAACCCACTGATTGGTAGAAAATTCCAAAGACGAGTAGAATCTACACAATCACCTCCCCAAAACACACAGAACTCCTCATTCTTATCAATCATCCTCTTAAAATGCCAGCCAACAAATCAATTCAAGATCTCTTTTCCAAAATACTTACAGTATCTCAATTTGCTTTCCAAATCCCTCTAGCCACACAGCAAGACCCCATTTATCTACAATTCTGCAGCCCTCAAACTATTCCCGATGATGAAGAAGATGAAAGGATGTGGTTTGTTGTCAATAAGAATATGGACTCACTATTTGGGGTTGAAAACTGCAAGCAAAACCTTTGAAGAGGCAAGTTTGGAATCAAAGTGGTGGTTGACTACTTGGAGAGAGCCCGGCGACACCCTTCTTGGAATGGTGATCAGCTTATTATCAAGCTTGAACATAGTTATCAATGCTTCAAAGGTAAGTATTTCTCTTTGCTAAGTAATCTTTGCCTAAATGGAATCACAGGCATCTGATGTTCACATATACATGCCCAACCACATCCGAATAAAGCAAAAACAACAACCTAATCAGCCTATACACCAAGTATGAAATCCATCTCCCAGTCTCAATCAACTCAAGCCAGCCCATCAAACCTGGATGGGGGATTGTCTGATACCTCCAAAGGACAAATACGCCATTCAAAAAGAGTCACCACTCCTGTTAAGAAATCTGGGATGGTTCAGCCATCACCAGATTCCCGACGCTTGATCACCCAATTCTTCACAGCTACATCCCAAAAAACTCCGTCCCATATATTGAAAAAGCGAAAAGACCTTTCCTCAGACTCGGAGCCATAACCCAAGGCAAAGTCACAATTGAAATCAGTTCTTTCTAAGAAATAGGGCCTGACCATTGGAAAGAATAAATCCAAAACATTGAAATCAACCCCTGCCAACTCAGAAGCCCCAGATTCTCAGGCTATTGACCTTGCTCAAGACTCTGATGAAGAGAATTCCAAGGCAAAAAACAAACACCAAAAGAGTAACCACGAATTTGATGATGTGAAAGACTTCTTTTAAGAACCATTCCGAAAAAAGGATGATGTATGTGAAATCCATTTGTATTTATATTGGAATCAATAACTGAAATGTGTTTTTAGCCAATCGATAAACCCCCATCAACCCACACTTGTAGGTGGTGTAAAAAGGAAGTCAGAGTTTCTGGGAGTAGCTTTTCTAATCTACGGACTCATCGAGATGGCTCACGTCAAGCTGGAAGGTTATTGAATGGCTGCCCAAAGCGTAAGGAAGATATTGCAGCTGGAGCAAAGCTACCTCCAACATCCTTGGAAGAAAGCAAGCTCAAGATTAGTAAAAAAAGTGGAACAATATCTGATCATTTTTCTCAACTGGGAAAGTTTGATAACACGGTGTTAAATCAAATCATGACACTCTGGCTTCTATGCCAAGCCATTCCTTGGAAACAAGTAGAAAACCCTTATCTCCGAGCAGCCTTCCACTACTGTGAACCAGGATCCCACTTGTTTAAACGGAGATGGGCAGCTGATTCAGCATGAGATGCATACTTGGAGTTACAAGAGGCTATGATAAATCGTGTGGAGGTGAGTAACCTGTTCTCATGAGTTTGTACATTGAATAACATTTCTAATTTAGCTATTAATATAAACAGGCATCAAATAGCAGGTTCAACCTCATACACGATGTATGGACAACCGAAGGAAACCAATTTGAATTTATTGGTGCTTCAGTCTTGTTTATTGATAGTGATTGGAAGTACAATGTGCTCCATTTAACCCTCAAGCTAGTCGCCTGGCAACATAAGGGTCACATGTTGGCAGTACCAATTGTGAACACGTTGAAGAAACATGGTCTCCAAAATAAGATATGTATTATTTTCACCTTGTTATTAACAAATGCAACAAAGCTAATTTCTGGCTCTCTCCAATACATGCTTTGCCAGACTACTGATTCCGGTTCCAACAACACTACTTTAGCTGCATACATGCATGAAGACTTGTGTGATGTGGCCAATGAAAATGAGTCGGCATACTCTTGGAACAGCAAGTGTTTTTGTCACAAAATGGTGTTGGTTGTTAATGCTGGATTGAAGGAATTGGGACTCGATGCTCCACCACCCCCAAAGTTAAAGAAGGCTTTCCTTAGTTCTTTTCCTTATTCAAATCTCAAAATGGAAGTGATTGCCGAGGAGGATGAAGACAAAGAGAATTCTGGTGAAAACATGGCAGAAGATGACAAATCAGATCCTGAACCTGACCCTGACAAAGTTAGCTTGGAAGGTTCAGATGATGACAATGAAGATTTCAGTCAAAGCTCAAGGACTAAAAATCAATTGGCAACCAATCACAACACGGAAAATGAGTTGAATGAGTTGACCAAAATGGTGAGTTTTTTTCCTGCTTGCTTGGCTAAAATTAAACTAGTCCGCTGACCACCTTCATTTGCATAGCTGGATTTTGTGTTGAAAAAAATCACTGGCTCTTGTGTATGGCGTGCAGCAGGGAAAAACTTGAAAAACCTGATTGCTGGAACATCAAATATCAAAGCCGAAAGTGTGCCTTCAAGGCAAGAGAAGTAAGTGCTTTACTGTGTATTTATACAATACTTTTATTGAAATCAGCATGGTAGGTTATCAATTCAATACTCAAAGATGAATATGAGAAATATGAAGATCAGATTCAACGAGCAAGGCTTGACGAAAAGCAAAAGAATTTTGGTCACTTCAATGAGATTCAATTCAGCAAACGGGACTGGATGCTGATCAATGAACTGAATCAGGAATTAAAGTGAGATATTTACTCAAATCATTTATCTTTGTAGTCAATATGATGCTGAATTTCCTTTCAGCCTTTCAACCATCTCACTAAGATAATGGAGGGTGATGGTCCTACCAAATTATTTCCAACTCATCACGGATTTGAAGAAGAAGGGGGTAGGTGGGAGTCAAGGAAACACTTTTCATCCAATGTATCATAAAATGATCACGAAGCTCAAGGGTTATCAAGACGAGGCATTGGAATGTGAAACACTACTCATGGCCACAATGCTTCATCCAACTTTCCAGTTGAAATTAATTCAGCACTGCTGGCCAGAAAGAGCAGAGGAAGCCAGAGCGTTACTTGAATCAAATTTCAAAAAATGGGAAGCAAGCTTGAAAAATGACAACAATAGTATCGAATTATTAGAAAACAATTCTAAGAAGACAGTCAAATCTGATAACATATTTGAAATATTCAATGCCCCACCACCTATGGATAAAAGCAAAGAGTTGGAAGTCTATATCAAGAACATGGACCGACTTCCACTACCAAGTGCAAAGGATGTAAATAGCATTCTGATATGGTGGAAGGTATGAAACTTTGGGATTAATGAAATATTGTTCCAGTACTTACCAACTTGATGTTTCTTTACTTCCTGGACCATTCACAGACTTACCCAGTCCTCTCATCATTGGCCAGGGACTACTTTGCATGCTCTGCATCATCTTGTGCATCAGAGCGCACCTTTCAGCTGCCAATGTCTTCTCTACAGGCAGAGGAAGCTTGAAACCACGTACAATTGAACGGTTTGTTAGTAGCCACATGTGGCTGAAAGAGGGTATTAAACCAAGTGTAAAGTTCTCCAAAGCACATGATTTTGTCACTTTGTATACAGATTTCTCTACAAAAAAAGCAATCGATAAAAAAAATAAGTAGCTCATTTCAAAAACAAATGTTTTCTTTTTCCATGTTGTAATTTTCAGTCACATATTTTGTTTTCATTTAATCTGAATCCATTTCTTCACTATGCTAAATCAACGAATCCATCATCTTATCTAATATTTAGAGCAACTCCACCAGCTATGCTAACTTGTAGCGTAGTGGGTCAATAGATTATGCCAAAGTGTAGCATAACTTTTGGAGCCACTAACACCACTGCACCACCGCTAAAACAGATTTCTGGTAGCATTAGTTGCTTCTGCCTGACCCCAGTTAACGCTACACTACCAACTAACCAAAAAAAATCCAAAAGTGTAGCATAGCTTTTTCCACCACTAACACAAATTTCAGGTAGCGTTAGTTTTTTTTCCTGACCCCCAGCTAACAATTTTTTTTTTGAAAAAATGTTAGCATTAGTTGGCTGGATGGTACCTCTAAGGTTAGCGGTGTGTTAGCGTAGCTTAAAAAGCTAACACTACGCTACGCTAACGATACGTGTAGCGTAGCTGACCCACCGTTGGTTTACGCTTGAACCAAGCCCACATCTTTGCCGGAGTGTCATCTGGAAAATTAAGAGTCTCCAAATAACACCCTAACACTTTGTACCTCCCGCTCAGACAAAACAGAAGGCCCACACCAACTGTCAACAACCTCCGCTCCAGGTCCAGGGACTCTGCCTTCCCCTTCCCCCTCCACAACCCGAGAAAAAGCATCCGGCATTGTGAACGCCTTCCCCGGAACATGAACCACTTTGAAAGAAAAGAGCTGGAGAAACGCCACCCACCGAGTCAGTGGAGCACTCGGCAGCGACAGAGAATTGATCATCCACACCCCAGAGCAGATGTTGCAACTTCTGCACCACCTTGATCACCCCCCACAACACCAACTTTGGCTGAGAATATTGAGACTCTACCAAGGTGAAAGTGATCAACTCATAGAGCACAGGCCAATCCTGCATCAGCACTCCGCCGGCTCCGAACTCGCTCAAATCAACAGCCAGTCTGATTCCTCTGCAGGAGTAATCCAAGTCTTTGAGAGTGATATCCCGACCAAAGATCTCCTTGAGTTTGCATTCCGCTGATCACAACCACTCCGTCCCTTTCCTTGTGAGGCGCCGCATGGGACTAGCTACCTCGGCAAACTGCACCTAGCTGCACAGACCTAAGAACTGGAGGATGTAAGACCCCGTGAGCCGGGTTGGCCACTGAAGAATTTTGTTAACCTTTGGGCGCGCCACACTCCTACCATTCCTCGAGACCTCATGGCCTAAGACATCCAATGCAGGAACGCAGACCACAAACTTCTTCCTTGACACAGTGAGGCCAGCCACTTCAATCCTGAACAATTGTGTATTCCCATACAAACCGCCGGATCCCTGAATTCTCTGCCAAAATTGGATCTTGCTCCTTACACCTCTTGATAGTGAATTGGTGCGGTTCTCTGCCGAAGTGACACATTTTGCTACGAGGTTTATCTGTCGTTTGATAAGCACTGTCTGTATTATTTTCCATTCGCTATTTACAAAGCGGTCCTTCGATTTCTGTTTTTTGATGACTATCTCTGTCGTTGTATTGTCTGTTGCCTTTCCTTGCTCCTAACTTAAATAGCATTAGTAGTCCCAGTCGAACTGCTATACTTTCAAGTCTTGAGATACGTTCCTTCTCTATATCTAGTTCTTCATTGATTCCTTCTCTGAGCCGGAATTGTTCCCAGCGACAACCAATGAGCACGCCAATGCAATATCCGGTAGACGCATCACCAACCCAGCCGACTTCTGTTGGTTTGGGTGAGGCGATCAGTTGGGTTGGGGTGAAGTTGTTTAACGTTGTGAGCCAGTAGTGGAAGTCCTCCTCTACGTCGGCCGGGAGTGTCCGGTGTTTCTCCTTGAGCATCCGGTACAAGCTGCACAGGTAGCAGCGGAGTTGGGGTAACATGAACGATACATGGTTCAGCCTCCCTGTCATTACTTCTATGTTGGTGTATGAGAATTCCCCGCTGTGGAACTCAGTTCTAGAAATTCTTGGATCTGGATTATCTGCTTCTTGACACTGCAAACATGATTGCGTTGGTGGGCTGTATCCGGCATTAAATTGGACGGCTTGAACCGATGTTACATTGGTTCAAGCACCCGATGTTGGGTTGACGCGCGGCGATGTTGCATTGAAAGTGCCCCATCTTAAAGGGGAAACGGTCGATGTAACATTGCCGTGTCCCACCGACTTAACCCTGGGTCTACAGGTTTGCAGGCGACATAATGGGACACCGACCCATTATCAGCCCAAACCGGTGTCATAACGGCCCCCAGCGACGCAATGGTCGACTGAATAACGCCCCCGGCGCTATTGAGTCGGCATCCGCAATCCTTCACCAGGGTTGCTCGATGCAACCTTGGACATAGGCAACACAACCTCGGCCTGGCTCAACATAAGGACGGCCGGGGTCAATGTCATATAAGCTTTGGTTGACTTAACCTCGACCATGCCAATGCTATCTCGGTCACCCATTCCGATGCAACCTTGCCCCCGTCGATTCAAACCGATACAAACTCCACCGTACCGTAACCAATTCAATCCTGGTTTTTCTTTTTCTCATTTTTTTTCTTTTCTTTTTAAGCCCAAAAGCTCAACAGATTTTGGCTACAAGTACACACCATCTTTTCTTGTGATTCAAACCATTGGAAAGAGTAAAAAAATGAATAATGAAAGTCAATTGAGAACAATTCCTAAAAAAAATTGGCAAGAGAACCAATGGTGGGCCGATACCGATACATGTATTGTTATCAGATCGTAAAGTATCAATTTTTCAATAACGATACACTGTATCGGTATCAAAAGTGAGGACCCGCCTTGATAACGATAACCAGGAGGGTCGCAAGCCCTCCTGTATCGACATCGTAATGGGTATCGCCTTGTGGCACCCGTTACAATACCGATAACAGAAAATCAGCCAAAAAACTCATCGATAGTGGTTTTTTTGGCCGATTTCCTCAGTTTTTGGTTCATTACAGGCTGTAACGCGTCGAAACGGGCCGTAAAGTATTAAAAATACGATACTCAACCCGTTAACAATAACAGTTTATCATTATTTTTTTTTTTTTATTGCAGCGCAGCGTATCGATAAAGTTTATTGATACGCGATAACACCTGGGGCTGGGTGTTGCACAGCTGATACAATACAGGAAACCGGCCTGGTATCATACCGTAACGCAACGGCCCACCGTTGAGAGAACCAACAGCCCATTATTGTCCCACACCATCTTTTCTTGTGAGTCAACGGCCATTGGATGGAAAAATACACTATTTTTGGACCTTGTTATTCCACGTCAAGCAATTCACCCAATACTGGTGCTTGGGTCTCTAAGGAGCTCTTCTGGTGCGGTTCCAGCTCTTTCAGCCATGTATGGGCATAACAATCTTCTGGCAAGCCGATAGGCCAATACATTCGATCGGATATTACCGGGTTTCTTTGGTGTAGTAGTCTCTTAAACGGGCCTCTTCCTGATCTCTTCGGGTACTCGCTTTCTCTCAATACTTGATGGGCCATGTTGACACGATTGAAAAGAATGCTGGCCAATTGACTTTGCCAGGGGGGGGGATATGTCAAATCTTGTCTTCATCCGTTTGATTGCCCATTGATTCCTCGGAAGAGCAAAGCCTTTCATCTTGAAAGAGTTTGGCGTAAACTGTTAATTCACGAACCTCTTGGCAAGTTTCCAATCGGCGCTTAGCAAGCTGAAGGTTATATTAGAAAAATGCAATCATAAAGTATCCAATATTTAGAAGGAATAAACTTACCCTGATTTGCCTTGATGCTCTGCGGTCATTTCTTCTAGAGGCCTCAAGGTATTGTTTATTTCTCCTGAATCGCTCCATAAGTTCCAGTCGATACTTGAGATGGGAATTGAGTAGCTTTTCAAGCCGGTCCGAGTCGGGGGTACCCACGTAAAATTGAGGGTACTGCATATATGTAAATGCTTGTAAAAGCGTATTGAGAAGAAACATTTTTGTCCTTCGGTTCCACTTGCGACCCTTCGCATAATTTTCAGAAGCCAAGCCTACAAATGGGATTCCATACTGGCGTGCTTTCTGTTCACAAAAATTTGCAAATCCAATCTGAATATCGGCGTCATCTGCAATGTTAAGCTTAACCTGATCTCTGGTTAAGAGGTAAGGGGAATTCGTAGGAAGCGAAAGATCATCGAATTGCACATGGAGTTCTGGAAGATTGTTGATATCTTCCTCCGTGGCTGATGGAAGAACGTCATCCTTATCTCTCCTTGTGGAGGTGAGAATTCTAATATGATATTGTATTGCATTTGACTGGAAAATTATCCTATCAAATTGGATTCAATGTTTCAATATTTCAAAATGTGCTGCTTACCATATTCTCATCCTCATCTGGCTCCTATTCTTCCTAACACTTGATGGTATGATTCCCTCCGCACGTTTCCGAGCATTTCCAGAATTCCCATACTTTCCTTTTCTGTATGAGGGGGGCCCAGACCTTGTAGGTGATGATGAATTGCGATAGGGATGTGATTTACTGTTGGAGCTTTGTGAATAGGGAGTTGGAGATGTACTTGGGTCCGAAGGGTTTGTTGTGCGATTTGGCAAGGATCCACTGGTTGAGCCAAATTGCACATTGTGTTTTTGTTTTCTTTTGAATTGGAGAAATCTTTCTGACTGATCATCGGAGGAGGATTCAATGCAAAGTGGCTTTCTTGAAGATTTTATGGCTGCCTGACAATGTGCCTATGTATTTTTGATCAGAGGTGATCAGGTTTGAGACATTGAATTAATTCTTACTTGATGGAGCAGGACAATTACTGATCTTCAAATTATGGTTTTGTCTTGATGGAGGACTAGTAGAAGTGAGCCGCACTTGTTTTTTCTTCCCTTTCTGGAATCGGGAAGGTGTTTTGGGTTTGTCATTGAAGGAATCAATGTCCATCACATCTCTTGAAGGATCAATGGGGGGCTGACAATGAGACTACGTATTTTTCATTAGATTGGAAACAATAAATGAACTTAATAGGATGAAACTGACATTTTGCGCCGAGATCTTTTGCAAAGATGGATCGAAATGAAATGCTTCGTCCAGCCTAGCTACAGATGTTCTTGATCCCTCTGAAACCATGGCTCTAAGGTTATCCTTCAAGACTTGTAGCTGGATGAAGGCGAGAAAAAGGCATTAAAAAACTTTAATGAGAGATAGAGTTGTGTTGATGTTTTAAAAGAGTCTCACTTCAGTTTCAAATTTGGAAGTGATCTGGTTTTGCCTCAATTCCATTTCTTTTTTTGATTCCGCTGCATCCTGTGTTGACAGAATGGTATTATAATGTTTCATCCATTAGACTCTTGCCCTTCGCATGAACAAGTAAACACACACTTTGTCAAATGCATCCTTGATTAATGCCGAGTTCTTCACTTGTTCTTGAATATTTTCAATTCCTCTTTGGTTATGGATGAGCATGGATTTGATCTCCTTCATCTGGACAAATTAAGCCCTTAGATAAGCTTCTAAATTGAGAGAGAGAGAGAGAAATTGTACCAGTTTGAAAATAAAGACAAACACACCTCTTCCGCCAAACTCTGGACATTTTCTGCATTAATTGATGCGTTCCGGGTCATTAACCCCAGCTTCTGGTCAAGCTCATCCTTACATAAAACATCTAAATGATTAGCTTCTTTACTAAAGAATAAAAGAATCTGCTCACCCATCCTGATTGAGTTCCTAGCCTCAAAATTTTGTCTTTTGCCTGTTTTGCAAAAGCTTCTTTGGACTCAAGCACCTGGGCTTTGACCCTCTCAATGGCTGACTTTACAGTGTTGTCTATCAACTCGACAAAGCTTGCGCTATTATTGACATATGACTGAAAGTTTGTCTTAGAATGCTCAATTTGTTCTTGGAGTAATTTGTGCTGACACAAAATCAAAAGTTTAGTAAAAGATTGTCTGGATGAGAGATACATTTTCCATATTACCTACTTGTTGTAAATACCACTCTCTATGGTTGTTGACAATATTTCCAATATGTTTTTCTGATTGATCGTCCTTAATTGCAGAAAATTCCTGCAATAGTTGGTGCACTGATAGCTTCACGGAGTTTATTTCTGTTGAAACTGAGCTTATTTCTGATTAAAGGATGTCAGTCTACCAATCATCGTATATTATCAGGGTGTGCTTATGGTAGATGCAATGAGAGGTCTTTCTGGTGACTTACCTTTCCAAGAATGGTGTCCAGCTTCCAAGTTCAGGTTCAAGATTCAGTGAATAAACAATTTCTTGGAACAAAGATTGAGAAGCTCACTTCATTGGAAAATGTTGTATTGTGTTGTGCTGGCCCAAGGACGTCCTTCAGGTCATTTATAACCTTATATACTCCTATCTTGATCACCTCCACCTCCCTGGGATATTCTTTGGATTTGAAAAGATTTAAGCCGCTCTCAGTTTCACTTAGTCTCTGTTTAATTTGTTTGATTTTTTCTCGCAAATCTTTGGTGAACTCGCAAGATTTGGTGCCAATCAGCTTGTCCAACTCTTGTCAAAATTGCTTGGTTTGAAAAATGTGTGTAGGTAATTCCAATCAAACTAGTTGTGAAGCCTTTGATTTCAATGTATCAATATCTGTCTGAAGTAAACGAAACTGTTAAAAAAGACATGTTCAGCACTTTTTCATACTGGTATGAAAACATAAGAAACTTTATTTGCTTTTTTGAGTAAGTCGTAAAGGGCTTGTGGAGGAGCTGCACGTTCAGTGAGGTTCCCTTGAACAATCAAGTCATCCAGCTGAATTAAAACCAATCAAGACTTGGCATCAGCAAAAATGATGTAAACAAAGGTTTCAATATTTACGTGCCTAGTTGGAGCACTCCGCCTGAGATTGAATCAATTGTTGAAACACTGCTCGGTCCTAAAAATTTCAAATTCATAAATTGAAAAAATTACTCACTGGGATTGGCAGCTAATTGCATGTTGTCACATCACTCATGACTTTCTCTGATAAAAGAGCTTTCAAATTAGTCTCTCGGCGATCAATATCTTGCCAATCATACAGCTGTAGGAATCCCGCTTCAACCTTAGCCTAAGATTATGGTTTCCAAGAGTACGGAGTTAGTTGGAGAAGGCTAATGGTAAGGGTTTAAGGAAGGTTGGTGGATTGATTGATCACCTCCAAGTCTGACAACTCTTTCTGAAGCTTTTCCATCCGGGCTAAATGTGATATCTGTTGTATTCTTGAAGAAGTTTTCAGGTTGATGGGAAAGAACTCCTGGGTAAACTACAGTGCCTGTATTTTTCTCTGCAAAGCGAAAATACTAATAAAAAAAACTATTTTCAAACAAAGGGCCTATTTTAGAAAGAGCCAAACACATGGTCTTGCACACATTTGGTGCTATTAGAGTGTTACGTAAATCATTCCATTTGATGCACCACTTTCCGGCCCACCAGTTTTTGAAGCTTAGTGGCAAAAGCACTCCTTTGCATCTTTAACATGGCCATCATGAATTCAATGGATCAGTGACTTACAGGATACAGATGTTATTATCATAACTTTTTCAGCAGTCGGATTCATCCGCATGAGTTTTCTCAAGCTTGATGACCCGCACGTTGTGCCATTGAGTTCTGCAACTCACGAACATTGATTTTCTGAGCTCAACGCTCAGTGAAGCAGGCAGATTTTTGAGTGTAATGGAGCTGTGTACGGGATTTCCCAGCTGCAGTGCTTGTCAGTGAGCCAATTGAAGTAGACTCATTGATATTACCTGAGAGACTATTTCACCCACTACTCCGGATGCATCTATTTCAATCAGTATGCTGGATGCACTTGTGAGATTCTGGTAAATGGAGATGAGGGAAAAAACGATGTGAAGAGAGGGATGAGGGAAAAGCCAATGTTAAGAGACAGGTCATGAGTTTGAACCACCAAATGTCCTGTAAATGGTTGTGGAAATGAACTGATTCCCAAAATTAGGATGCATGACTCGGAATTTGTCTGCATAAGAATTCCTTGTCACTTCATCTTTTAAGGTTTTGTGCGCAGAGAGTAGCTGATGGAGTTTAGGTATGTCAACTATGGTATTATCAATTCATACACTCATGTAAAGGAAATGACATACCATTTACATTAAGCCCGTATCCCCTCCCTTGTCAGGATGAAGGATTTTGCTAAGGGTTTGGAAGGAAGTTTGAATGGTTTGGATGGAAGAATCCGGTGGTAAACAAAGGGTCTATTTGAGATGATTGAGCTTATTATAAATAAGTAGAACATATTGTAAGTCTCTACAATCTAGGTCATACTCACCTGGTAGCAACATTGAGGTAAAGATGCAATAGTATCACAAGCTGGTTGGACATCATTGAAAAGGGTTTGGAGGATACTGTTTGTCGAATTTGCATCCCAGTGTGTGATAGCAGTGCTAAGTTTTACAACTTTCAAGAATTTAGGGTTACTGAAAGTGAGAGATAGTGATCTTCCAGAAGCTCTGAGAGTGTTGAGGACTGATATAGCTTGTGATAGTGATCAAAGGGCTAAATGGCAATGGGCCTGATCAAGGAGTACTTGGATGTAAAGCTGGAGAAGACAACACGGGCATTGAGCTCACTAAGAGAGGCTTGGAGAAGCGTCAGAGCTGACACAAATTTCCCGAGCTTTGTAAGTTGACGACCCAGGCGCGACAAACAGGTTACCACGTAGAGAATTTCAAATTCTGTTTTACTAGTTATCTGATCATGTGGAATGTTGGTTAGATCGACGCAATTGGTGGTGATCGGAAAATATAACGGACAGACCTTTGTAATCCTTTTGCTTGCCAAGTCATCCTTCACACCTGCATATATGACTTCCAATTCCCCAAACAGATTATGACAATAATTGATATATAATTTGGAATTGGGAAGCATAACTTGATCCAGAGTCAATTTGGCTTCCTTGGGGAGAGACAAGCTCCGATAAGCTGTTGCAAGTTTTATTGAAGCTTTGATTAAAACGTAATGAAGTCTTGGATCCAACTGTGTTTTCCTGACGTCTTCATTTTCTTCTGAAAGCAATGATTGGAGAATCAAAACAGCGTCCCGGACTGATTCACTTGCAATGCCTCACAGAAACAGGTTCAAATCGAGTTACAGCAAGCGGATTTCATTGAATTCAAATATTTGCTGGGATCCAATTGGAAGCAAAAATGTTGTGACCAACTAACTTTCCAGTTGGCTGGGCTGAAGGTACTTCAAGAGAATGGTTTTCTATTGCACAAAATGAAAACCAAAATTAATGTTTATCACAAGAATCTGGCTGTGTTTCAGGAAGGTTTCCGGGAATTTTCATTAAGATTTGGCCCATAACTGATTTAAATTGAACTCTCCTTTTATCTATGCCCACAGGCATCCATTTTGGATTGTCGAGGTATTAAGAAGGGAAGAAACATTGGATTACAAGTTATTCTGAATTCATTCTCGAATAACAATATTCACCCTGTCAAGGCAGAGAATGATTCCTAATTTTGCCTCAATATTTTTTATGTCCTCTTACCTAAAATTCCAGAAGATAAGAAGGCATTTATGCCTGGTGTGAATTTTATTTATTTATTTGAGTTGATCCCCTCCCCAAACAACACAATCAATTCATTGCACAGTGACTGTGCAGAAATTTCTTTCAGTTATAAAAAATGGATTTTGATTTTTGTTTCCTTCATAACAGATATCATAATAGGATTTGAACCAATCCAGCTTCACAGGGCCTCACGTCAACAATGAGGCCTGTCCATCATCTAGTCCAAAGAAAGTAAAATGTGGCAAATATGGATACAATTCTATGGGAGCTTCAGCTAATTAAAATAAAAAAAACAATTTCCTTGATGAAGAGAAACTATTCTAACATATTATAAAATATAAGAGTTATGTAACTACTGGATTTCAATAATTTTTCAAAAGGGCATCAACACCACCAAAGTATATATCAGTATCATCATCATACTCTCCATTAAGATATCTTTGGCAAGTGTTACTTTTTTTTGTTGCTACTTGCATTGACATCCCCAGTTTAGTAAAATTTGTTGGTTCATGTGGTAATAAAGTTCCATGGACATATTCTTGTGCCCGAAAGATCATTTGACATATGGTTTTTGGTTTGAAATCAAGAGCAATTTGTAGATCACAAAAAATAAATTGACCATTGCTAACATCATAGCCTTCTGTTGCAATTTCACCAGTTATTTTTGAAATAGGAATGATTAATGCAAAAGCTAGAGGAAGATCAGATGAGTCTCCAGAGTCTATATGGGGGTAATTATAGAATCCATGAGAAGTAAACGCCAGATTCGAAGCAAAACCAAGATTGTGTTTGTTGCCAGGGATTTCAGGAAAGTTGTTATCGGAAAATGATGGGATGTTGAATTGTTCCATGTAGTCTTGTTTTTTTTCCACCGCAACATTACCAAAAGTGTGAAAGGTTTTCCATAGAAATTCACCCGCTCTCAGTGAGCCTTTCATGAGATTTTCAAATCCTGCTGGATTATTATTGATGGCCTGCTGAATCCGATATTGTCCAAGAATTTCAATACCTTCATAATCTATCCACCACCCCAGAGCCCACATTATCCCACCACACTTTTGAGATTTTGAGGCAACCAGCACAACCTTGTAAAAAAAGACACAAGAAGTTGAAGTTGGCCCATTCTTCTTTGGTCAAATCTTCAAATTTAACAAATTCAACAAGTGCAATGAGTTTTGAGCTGCGTTTTTTGTAGATTTTGTTGTATCTGGAATGAATGAAATGAAAGATTTTCCAAACAGTTCGCAAAGCAAACCTGTTCTCCTTCATTGTTGGCTTCTGTGGGATGATTTGTTTCTGAGGTGGTTTGGGATTATTGATAGGATCATTCTTGTGGGTGTCTACTAGTTTTTGTTGTTGAGATTTTTGATTCACAAAGTCTTTTGTTACCGCAGGGAAAAGATCAACTGGACAAAAATTCTTCTGCATTGCTTGGAACTGACTTGGCGGTGGAGCAGTTGTGAATTCGTCTAAGCCATTATCCTTGCGCTTTTTTCTTCTTCTGCTAGTCAGATAAGCATTTCTTCTTTTTTGCTGATAGGAATTTTGACTCCTGAATTCATGAATTTCAATATGAGCAAGATAGGTTTCGCTCAAGTTAATTTTCAATCAAAAGTAATCAAAATTCCAACAGCAAAAAAGAATTGTGCATAGTAGCCAGTTAGGAGAAGAATAAAGGCAGAAGAGTAACAAGGAAGGTGCAGAATAATCAGTACCATCTTCTCTGTCTTATAGAAATCAAATTAAAAACATTACACATTCCCTTTTCTGGGAGGTTTTGACTTGGTTGCTGATTCTTGAAGTGCCTGAGTTGGAAGGATAACTGCACAGTTCCAAAAGAGTACTTCTCAATTCTGACAGAGAGCTACTTGAAAGGTGTAAAGGTTGATTGGATATCCAATTATAATCAACCCACAGATTTGTAGCTTAAAAATAGCATGGCTTTGCCAAGAACAATTTAAACACAAAGGGGGGCTTGATTTGACCCCCGGTGGCATAAAATCTGCTAATAATGGGGGTCTCATGCCTACCCTGAAGTGCTATTCCAGTGTCTTTATATACCCAACACAGTTGGTTTTTTTATCAAGGTATAAGTGTATTGTATCCCTTGGTGTTTGAAAATTTATTGCCTTGACCAGTTGGTGTGGTTGCAATTGGTATGACTGCATGTATAATGGCCCTGACCAGTCACTGTGGTGCTATGTATTACCATCACAACATTCCTCCCAGGCACAACTGGTCCCCAATTCTCTTCTATCCCTTCATGGACCAACCAGGACGGTCCCGGAGGAAAGGGGAGAGTACTCCCCTTGTCCTCTGGGACTGCGCAGTCCTTGGGAGATGAGCATGTTGAACCTACAGTTCAGGGGTGATTTTCATCCCGCTGCAGCGAGGCTCAATGGTGCGGGGTAATGAGACAAGCAAATTTGGGAAACCTAATCTCTCTGAGTTGGATGTATTTATTTTACACGTGTACCTTGTTGTATTGCTTTTCTCATTCGATTTCTTAAGTTTTTCCTTCTGAGTCTCTTTCATTAACATTCATCAACTCCTTCGCCTCAGGTCTGTTTCTCAACCTTACTCTCTTGTGTTCTCACCTCTCAAATGTCTCCTTTTATTTTTTTTCATTAGGTTTGCCTCACTTCTTTTGTCGTAGCTCAACTGGTACATTCTGACCAGTATTTGGTTTCAAACTCAAATGTTAGAAAAATTAATATTGATCTGATTTCTTAAGTTTTTCGTTCTGAATCTCTTTCATTAACATTTGTCAACTTCTTCGCCTCAGGTCTGTTTCTCAACCTTCTTACTCTCTTGTTTTCTCACCTCTCAAATGTCTCCTTTTATTTGTTTCATTAGGTTTGCCTCACTTCTTTCGTCGTAGCTCAACTGGTTCATTCTTCCCAGTATTTGGTTTCAAACCCAAAGGTTCGCCTCACTTCTTTCGTCCTAGCTCAACTGGTTCATTCTGACCAGTATTTGGTTTCAAACCCAAAGTTCTTTGTGTCCATTAGAGCAAAGGTGTACTCCCCTTTCCTCAAGGACCAAAAATCCCAGAGGAAAGAGGAGATATACTCTCCCCTTTCCTCCAGGACCAAACGTTCCAAGAGGCAAGAGGTGATATACACCCCCCCTTCCTCCAGGACTGAACAGTCCCAGAGGAAAGTGGAGAGATACACTCCCCTTTCCTCCTCGACCAAACAGTACTAGAGTAAAGTGGAGTGCTACTCTCCCCTTTTCTCCTGGACCAAACAATCCTAGAGGAAAGAGGAGAGCAACTCTGCCTTCTCCTGCTGGACCAAACGGTCCTAGAGGAAAGAGGAGAGCAACTCTCCCTTTTCCTCCTGGACCAAATGGTCCTAGAGGAAAGAGGAGAGCTACTCTCCCTTTTCCTCCTGGACAAAATGGTCCTAGAGGAAAGAGGAGAGCTACTCTCCCTTTTCCTCCTGGACCAAATGGTCCTAGAGGAAAGAGGAGAGCTACTCTCCCTTTTCCTCCTGGACCAAATTGTCCTAGAGGAAAGAGGAGAGCTACTCTCCCTTTTCCTCCTGGACCAAATGGTCCTAGAGGAAAGAGGAGAGCTACTCTCCCTTTTCCTCCTGGACCAAATGGTCCTAGAGGAAAGAGGAGAGCTACTCTCCCTTTTCCTCCTGGACCAAATGGTCCTAGAGGAAAGAGGAGAGCTATTCTCCCTTCTCATCCTGGACCAAACGATCCTAGAGGAAAGGGGAGAGTAGCTCACCACTTTCTTCTAGGACTGTTCGGTCCAGTAGGAAAGAGGAGAGCTACATACTCTCCCTTTTCCTCCTGGACCGAACGGTCCTAGAGGAGAGCAGAGAGCTGCTCTCCCCTTTCCTCCTGGACCGAACAGTCCTAGAGGGAAATGGAGAGCTATTCTCCGCTTTTTTCTGGACCAAACAGTCTTAGAGGAAAGTGGAGAGCTACTCTCCCCTTTCCTCCTGGACCAAACAGTCCTTGAGGAAAGTGGAGAGCTACTCTCCCTTATCCTTTAGGACCAAACGGCCCCAGAAGAAAGATGAGAGCGGCTCTCCCCTTTCCTTCTGTACTGAACAGCCCTAGAGGGAAGTAGAGACCTACTAGCTCTCCACTTTCCCCCCAGACCGAACGGTCCTAGAGGAAAAAGGAGAGCTACTACATAGCTCTCCCATTTCCTCCTAGACCAAAAGGTCCTGCAGGAAAGCGGAGAGCTACTCCCCTTTCCTCCAGGACCAAAACATTCCAAAGGAGAGTGGAGAGCTATTCTCCCCTTCTTTCCATCCAGAAACAACCAATCCCAGGGGGAAGTGGAGAGATGCCCTCCCCATCCCTCCAGGACCAACCGGCCCAAGAGGGAAGGGGAAAGATGGTCTCCCCTTCCCTCTGAGACCCAGTGTTAGATATAAAGGGAGAGGTACTCACCCCTTCCCTCTGGGACCGACCAGTCTTTGAGAGAAATGAGAGATCCTCTCCACTTCCTTCCAGGACCAAACTGTCTTTCAGAAAAGGGGAGAGATACAGAAAAGGGGAGAGATACTCTCCCCTTCCCTGAAGTATCAACTAGTACCAGAGAGAAAGGGAGATATTCTCCCCTCCCCCCCCCCCCCCACCTTGAGGATATACCAGTCCAAAATGGAAATGGAGATACTCTTTTCTCCTTGAGGATCAACTGGTCCAAAATCAAAGTGGATTAATGATGCCATCCTCATCCCTCCTGGACCAGCATGTTCCAGGGGTGAGAGGAGAGATAATATCCCTGCCCCTTCATGATTTAAAATTCCAGGGAGAAGAGCAATACTTGTCTGTTGTTTTTCCTCCTCAATACCAGCTGAGGCTTCAAAAATAATATGAATAATTTTGAATTGACTGTGAGATGTTGAACTCATTTCAAATGGATTTATATGAGAAGGACTAGATAGAGAAACTTGAAAAATGAAAGTGCAGCGGCGTAGCCACCGTAAACTCTAGTTGTTTGAAAATCTTCAGGAGAAGCCTTGCATTCTTTGGAAGCAGGCTTAGTTTTCTTAAATTAAGTTATAATGTCAGTCAGAGCGACTGAAGGAGCCAAAGCATGGAACTGAAGGGTAGCTCACTATTATCATGGTGTTTGATGTAAGCCTTTTTTGATTGGTACCTGGATTCACTGATTGGACAATATTTGCGTAGGTTCTAAAAGCGGGCTCCTCTCTGTTGTTCCGAATTAACTTGGTAGAAATAGAACACAAATAGGCCTGGGTCGTGGTTTAAATCGCTTTGTTTAGTTGATTACTTCTGTAAACCACAGAATTAATTGGAATCAGAGCAGCAGATGTTGCATTGACATGAGTGGATGCCTTTAGTTGATGACCTCAGTAAGCAAGAGAATTGATTGGAGCAGCCAATTGAATATTGGTTGCTTTGGAACAATTGGTATAGCTATCCAAGTTGTGGTTTCTTGGTTTGATTCCAGCAACTACAGATGCATAGCTGATTCTTGGGTGTCTCGGTTGCAAATTTCTACATCCGATTTGAGTGATTGATTGGTCATGGTTCTCTGATCAATTTTCCAATTGATCCCTAGAGGATATTCAGTCATGGTTCTCTGATTGATTTTCCAATTTTTGATTCACCAATTGATCCCTAGAAGCTACAGGGTAGTAATCGGATATCTATTTCAGCAGGTTCTGAGACATTAATGAAACTGTAAATAAGGAGTGTTAATAAATCCAAAACTTACAGGCTTGAGAAATATTATTTGAACCTTTCAATATTATTGTGGGGATGGAGAAGCTAGTGATTCAATCAAACTACTGGATCAGTGACTATGAGTTAAGATCTACAAGCCTCACAAGCTTGAAGAGCAGCAAAGTTTTTGTTTGAAGCAAGGTTTTGATAATTTTGAGGAGCCATGTCACGAATCCAAGGAGTGGAGGAGTTTGAAAAATTCCTGTCCAAGATCCAAATCTGACAACGGGTTGTGGTGTTAGCTCTGGTGCAGCGCAGCAAGCAACTACATATGCAAGATGAATAGGTTAGGTTTGTAGACGAAACTGTTGTCTGTCAAGTTTATATTCTTGGTCCACCACACTCTAACACATCCATCCCTCATCGAAATTCATCTGGCAAGTGGCAACTCCAACCTTGGTACACTGTAAGTCCCGTCTCCTTATTCATCTTGATCCTCTTATCTTATCGGATCATCACTTTTTCTTGTGTACAACCCTGGCGATTGTTTTTAAGTCTAACAAGTGTCAACTAACAGTCATCCAGCCATGTCGCCCCCCAGGCGTAAGCAACTCAAAGCTGTCTGTGTCAGCATTGCTCACCGCTGCAGAATTCTCCGTCATTTGAATAACCAAGATAACCTCCAACCGGGTGTTGAGTTGACACTCAATACTGTCAAATCCCATCGCTTACATGATAAAGCGAACCTTTGTTGTGCCGAAATGCCATCCCACCTTGAGGCCAATTCAAGTGCGGCTCTATCTTCTTGGATTCCTTGCCCTGTACCTCCTCCAAATTGACTTGGGGTAGCTTGCTAGACTCAACACATCTTCAAGAAGTCAAACAAGACAAAACAACTTCGAGTAAGTCCAAAAGCTCATTCATGTTCTGCATACTAAGTTAATCCTGTGTTTCCTGTTGCAGGTCAATTCTTTTCGTGCTTGTTGAAGTCAGCAAGCCCAACACCCGTTCATTTTGCTCTGGTCGCCTCAATCTTTTTTATCGTTTCCAATTGCTCAATCCCTACGTTTCTCAAGTCTCAAAAAAAATTCCCCCATCTCATATTTATTTGCTCCTTTTCAACTGCCACGGATCAACTTTCCTACCTCAAATCACATCACATTCAAGAGATACCTGAAAACATCAAGACTATTGTTGAGTGGCTGAAGCTCAATCCTGTGGTGACATATGTGGTTTGTTACTGTGAGAAAGAGAAATAATTTGGATGTTGGTTGCTCCGGATAAGACGGTTGACAACATTTGAGGATGATAACATGGTGCTCCGGATAAGACGGTTGACGAAGAAGTCAGGAAGGGAAAGATGCTCTGGATAAGACAGTCGGCATCATAGGGCAAAGTAGGTGGAGAAACTGGTTGTTGCAGATGATGGATGATGACTGGAGGTCATGGGTTGGATGGCGGAGTGTCCATGAGTACCTTGTGACTGCAAGGGGACAGGATCAGGAGGATGGATGAAGGGACACTCCGGATGGTTAGAACTCAAAACTGATGATTGTTAATTTCAGGCAGAAGACCATCTTATATATCTAAATACAAGACTGTGACATGATGAGAAAATGAAATGAAAGTTAGTAATTTAGGATATTTCCAACAGTTACAGGCAGTGCTTTGCAATGTATCCTATACTACCAGATACCCCGATTAAATGCACAAGAAACTGACCTGAATTCTCAATCTCAGATACTTCCGTCCAATCTGTTTTCTCAATTGGTCAAGAAACTGAACACCATCCCCCTGGGTGACAACTGCATCTACCTTGAGGCTGATAAGTGACACCCGAAAAAACAGAAGAGAAGGATTGCACCGGTTAATGCACGAGTTGAACAGCTTTTCTCCTTTCATCTTGACAAACAAGTGAACTACTCAGCTTATACAACCAGCCCCAAAAACCCCATTTTCAAATTGTGTGTACCATCTGGAAAAACTGATTTTGGACGGATCAAGCAGATTTTCAAACACCGCTGAGTAACCCATAAAAACAAGAATCGCTTTGATACCTGGCTGGTCATCAAAAGCTTTCCGAGACTACCGTCAAAATCCCCTCACCCATTTTCTGAGGCCGAAAAATATCTAATCAAACTGGCCCTGCGTTATTTTGGACGGCCAAACCCCCAAATTATTCATTCTAGCAAGCTTACATCTCACAGTGCTCAGATTTGCTACAGCACTGATGAGATCAGCTCCGGGTTGCATCAAGACACAATCACACTAGTCTTGTTATCCCGCTAGCTACTCTATGGCGTATCCTAACTTCCACTAACCCTCTCTTATGGCAGGTTGTTATTCCCAGCCAACATCTTGCGTGAGAATAAAGAGTTGTGAACCGATGAAAATCCAGACAGCAGATTTTAGTGGCAACATGATACTGGGATTGCCTTTCAGAATTGGCACTCTTCTCGGGACAGGCACTTATGGTGCTGTTTATCAAGAACATTCCAGTATGTCACCTGACCTTTCACTTTTAGACTCTCATTGCATGTCATATAATTACCACATATGTAGTCCTACCCACAGAACACGCCACTTACACTGTCAAAGTCATACGCAAAATAAATGCTGAGACGACTTCAAACCTTCATCAAGAAATTCAACATCATGTTTGCGCTTCACCCCATCAAAATGTCATTAAGCTGCTACAGACCATCGAGAACTCATCCTTTGCTTTCATCATAATGCCATACGCAGCCAACGGTTCACTCGCTGATCAAATATATCAATGTGGCCATTTTGTTCTCAATCCATCTCACATCAAGCCAGTTTTTATTCAGATTGTCTCAGCAATATCGTTCTGCCACACAAATACCATTTCCCACTGCGACCTCAAGCCAGAAAACATTCTATGTTTTTTCGATCGAGTATACGTCGCCGACTTTGGCCTTGCCACCAATAAAACCATCAGCTCCAAATTTGGGCGAGGAACAAAAGCATACATGTCACCTGGTGGGTAACTTTGCCAGTTTATTTGTGGCAACTCATTGCATTGTTGAATATGTTGTAGAATGTCTTGGAGGCTTCCTTACTCCTGTGCCATCTTACAATACATTTGAAAATGATGTTTGGTTGCTCCTCATTATCCTAGTCAATCTTTTATCATCAAACAAACCATGGTCAGAAGTGACTAAATTTGACCTTGAATTTTACAAATTCAAAACGGACCCTCAGAATTGTGTGCTACCGGGCTTATTACACTAGTAGCTACCCCACCCTTTTCAGTGCTCTTTTTGTAGAAGAGAGTCAAAGAATGACAGTCCACGACTTTCAAAAGATTTTGTTGTAGATCTCACTGAACTTGTTAGGTTATCCCAAGAGGCATAGATTGCCAACACTATTTTCTTGTATTGTTTTCTTCCCCTGAAATCTCCTTGTAGTTTTATTTGTCTTCCAAATTAGCTCTTGTCATATCACTACACCCACTTATTTTTTTTCTGGAGAAAACTAGATTTTGCTTTGATTACAGTAAATAGGTGATTGGTGATATTTTTATGAGTCAAGATTCAAGATTTTTTTTCAAAGAAACTAATTAGGATAGAAATGTTTTGAAAAGTCAAAATAAGAGTTGATTGTTATTTCTTGATGAATATGAGAAAGAAGAAGGAAGAGAAAGAAGAAGGAAGGTGAAGAACAAGGTGAGAGAATTCAGAAGACTGAATTTTTATTTATTTCATTTTGTTATTAATATTGCATGGCTTGAAATTCATACCTATTAGTTATAGGGTCTTTGAAACGCAACCCCATGGGATTGAAGGTGCGACCCACCCTACGTCCTCAGGATGGTTGGGGTGGGTCGCACCTTCAATCCCCCCGTCAAAATGGGGGGTCACAGGTTGAATTATCAACCCTCGGCGAAGGGTACAGGCCGTACCTACCTGCCAAGGAAGTTTCCTCCTTGGCGGGAAGGTACTTTCAGTACCTCCCACTAAGAAGGAAACCTCCTTGGCAGGTAGGTACTTTCAGTACCTCCCACTAAGAAGGAAACCTCCTTGGCAGGTAGGTACGGGCTGTACCATTCGTCGGGGAGGATTTCTCCTCGGCCAACCAGTAGCCGACCAAGGAGAAATCCTCCCGATGGATGGTACATCCCATACCTACCCTCCAAGAAGGGCTCCTACTCGGTGGGCAGGTACTGTCAGTACCTCCAACCAAGGAGGAAACCTCCTTGGCGGGCAGGCATGGGCTGTACCATCCGTCGGGGAAGATTCCTCCTCAGCCAACCGGTACAGTCTGTACCAGCCGACCGAGGAAAAATCCTCCCCAGAACAAGGTACATACAGTACCTTCCCGCCGAGGAGAAACATACTGTCTGTCCCATCCATTGGGGAGGATTCCTCCTCAGTTGGCTGGTACAGACTGTACCAGTCTGCCGAGAAGAAATCCTCCCCGACGGATGGTACAGCCCGTAACTACCCGCCAAGGAGGTTTCCTCCTTGGTGAGAGGTACTGAAAGTACCTTTGCGCCGAGGAGGAAACCTCCTTGGCAGGTGGATACGGCCTGTACCCTTTGCCAAGGCTCCTCCTTGGCGGAGGGTCGATAATTTGACCTGTGACCCGCCATTTCAAAAGGGGGATTGAAGGTGCGACCCACCCCGACCATCCTGAGGATGTAGGGTGGGTTGCACCTTTAATCCCAGGGGGTCGCATGTCAAGGACCCTTATTTGTATTATCCAAATACATAGTCTTTGTTTTGTTCAGTGTATCTATTAAGAAGGAAGGTAAAAAAACTGAAGGAAAAATTGGGATAAATTTGGAACCATAATCTACACACTTTCCCACTTTGTGGACCCAATTTGCATATCAACAGCCAAAAATGTGCATTTTTGGCTGTTGGTATGCAAATTGGGTTCACAAAAGGGGAAATTTTGTAAACTAATTCTTCCAAATTTATCAACATTGGTTGTTTTCCCAAAATGATTCTTGGAATCTCCTTCCAGATTATCTGAAGACAGTTTCATATGCACAAAACATGCAAAAATAGCAGATTTCTGGATATTGTTGGCACACAAAAGGAAAAAGTGTGTGGAAGCATAGCTTGAAATTCATACCTATTAATTATATTCTGAGAATACATATTCTTTATTTTTTTCAGTGCATCTAAAGACTGTGCCATGTGCACAAAACACATGAAACTCAAGTATTTTTGGCTGGTGGTGTGCAAATTGAGCACAAAAATGGGGCTGGTGTTTCATTAAATGGTGAGAACTAGTTTATCCCCATTTATCCTCTTCTCATAATAAATACTTTCTTTTTAAGCAAGAGCATTGAAAGACAGTGATATACAAGCAAAACATGTGAAAATAGCCAATTTTTGTTATCCATCCTCTATTTTCTTCAGACTTCCAGCCATCTTCAAGTGCTCAGACTTCCAGCCATATTCAAGCAAACCAGTCAATCTCAATTCAAATAGTTCCTTCTGCATGCTGGTAAATTGATTCCAGGTGGCAAACATGATCATCAGCTTTGTGGTTAGGTCCATGGTGGGGTAAAACTAAAATTTATGAGTTTCAAGATAGTTTCAAAGGGAATTGTGTGTGTGGTACAGTTTCTAGAATTTTTTTGATTTTTTTGGACTCAGCTTTTCCAAAAATTGAAAATACTCAAAAAAAATTGAAATTGACCTGCGTGAAAAAGAAGGGCACAGGGCCTTAATTTGTGCCCTGAATGATATTCTGCTTTTTCAAACTCTTGCTTGAATCTTGACATAGCTCTTCTGCTTTTTTTCAAATTTTTGCTTTAAATGTGACCAACCCAGGCAGATTCAAATATTTATCCCTTGTAAACATCTAAAACCATGATTTCAAGAAGAGAAAAAAGAAAGAAGAGCTGCATGTTGTGCAAGTCTTGATACTTCAAACATTTTTGAAAATTTTTAACCATTTTGTGTTCCATATTGGGATTCAATTCAAATCCATCATTGCAAGATTCATTTTCTAGCCCATCACTTTTCAGCTTCATGCCATTTTGAAATTGTATGGCAGCCAATTCTGTGTATGCAATTTTGGGCTTCACTCTGACATGTACTCTCAGATTTTTCTGGGTGATGAATTCAAAAACACCAACATTCAAATGATTTTTACAAATTTAGAAACAAAAGAATTTGAGAAAAGAAATCAATTAATAGCAACCAAGATTCTTCCACGGAAAAAATAACATGAAAACCAAGGCAATGGAAGACATTGAAGGCAAGACTTAAAGAAATGGTTTATTTATTGCTTTGCAACATAGAAATTTACTTGAATAAGAATCATTAATACATTGATTCACTCTTGAACTGCATTTGGTGTGACATTGTGCTTCACATCTACTTTCCTGTAAACATTTCATGTCTTTTGAATTGGAGAAAATATGATATATAGCAAAACAAAATATGTGAAAGTTGAATACAAAATGATTCACATGAGTGGTAACAAGACAGGCACTATGGAACACTATTATGAGCTAAAATGCAGAGTTTCTTTAGCCATAATCATTCATCAATATTAAATCAGGAAATTAGTCAATTGGGCTTTTTTCTTGAATCAATAGGCTAGAGATTTGGCAAGCACAGATTTTTCTGTGCTTGTCATACTTTAAAATTTATAAGCCTTTATAAGCCAAAGGAAATTTTAAAATGATGAGAAATGTAATCATGGAAACAAAATCTCCTCAAATCCAAGTTTATTAAAGAAAGACAAACACACAACGGAAATTCGTGGGTTTCCCCTTACAATCAACTATTATAATACTAACAACACGCAAACACAACCATCAGACATCCTGATATCCATCCCTGTCTAGCAGGGTTAAAAAGTAGCAGGCAGATGACCTCCAGCGCGCTGCAAGGGGAGGCCACCGAATTTTGCCTTCAAACTGTGCAAATGCTACAGCAGAAGGGATAATCAGCTTGGTGTCGAAGTTCAGCACTGGGTGATCACACTAAAAATCGACTCAACCACTCGCCTCTTTTAACCTCATTTTGACCAACCACATCAACACTCCTTTGACGCCTTCATCCACGGCACTGGTTACATACGCCATCAACGGGATCTTTCCATATCCACCCTTACCACCACTTCCCACCTGACGTTGCCACATGCCACGTTCTACGTTACCTATACTCCAGGCGACTGGTCAGCAATCCAAACGCCAACCTTTGAATCGATCCAAAGTGTTGTGACTGCCTGGTTAGTCCAGCAACAGCCAGGCCCTTCTCCTTTGCTATGGCTTTACCACCAACCTCATGGGTCTGAACCTCCTGATGCCTAATCTTAAACCAGTCTGAGAGAACCAAACCACTCAGTTGGGTTTGGGCTTCAAACCAACCAAAATAGCCTGGGTACACTACAATGTTTGCCATGCACCCATCTCACTCGGCTCTATGGAGCTCTGTCTCAACTTGTCAAGAGAATGTTTCCCGACAAATCTGGTGGAACAAAAAGCATTGGCAACCATCTCGAAAGAAAGCATTGTTTATCAAAATCTGATACACCGTCTTGTTAGGCCCACTCAGTGGTATCTCCACCACCTGGCTTGGTTCTTCAAAACAGAGACTGAATAGGGATACCTTAATGAACGGAATAGCAAAATTCTTCATAGGATCCAACTTACCCTCTCACACAACGTCACATACGCCTTGAGGTTCCTCTCTAACTCTCTACAGCCCTCTAATTTTTTCACTTCAAGGTTCACAAAATCCTCTAAGAGCTTACGCCATCTTACAACAGCCACTAACAATCAAGTACTCCGGCAAGCTCCGTCACCTACTGATGGCTTTGTCAATTCAAACAATAGCTATTATATGGAAGAGGGTTAGTAGATTTCATTAATAGTCTAGAAAGAAGTCTTCTCTCCACCTGTCTGATGGTTGAACTTCTCTTTGATAGTGTATCGGATGTGGAAGAAAAACCCGGCTTCGGTTCATTCATCCTGGAACATATATTTATCCGGTTTGGAAAAGGGTTTGCCTTCTGAAACTGCATTCCGACCTCCTCCTGGGCTTGTGAGAATGCCTCACCCTGCTGGCTGGGCTCCCATGTTAGCCATGTCCAGCTCAGGAGGTCAAGTAGAAGACCATATGAAAGTTAGTACACAGACACCACGTCACCTCACTCGATCCTTTAAATCTCTCAACTCATACACCACTTGAAATGGACTTGAAGCACTATGGCTTTGATGAAAACACTGATAACCCCACCAACACCCACAGACTATCTCTATCACACTCATCTGCCAAGATGTCTGTAACTGACAACAAACAAACCCAACAGCCCGAACACACCAACGTTAGTTGACTCTCCACTTCACCTTTCAATCCTTCTCCTTAAGGTCCACTGGAGGCTCCCTTTTGTCTACAGCTTGTGTTGTCAACTGGTTCATTTAATCTGAGAATCTCATTTCATGTTTTTCCCCCTCCTTTTTTTAGGTTCTAATACGCCTTGATGTGTGGTGGGATGGTTAGATCAAGGTTGTTGATCACGAAGCACACAGAGTGTTTTTCAAGATTAAGGCAACTACCAAGCTAGGCAAACTAATGGACGTGTAAGCAAACTGAGTCGGTCATGAACCGAACACAATATGCTCTATCTGTGGTGGTGTCAAGTGAGCCTTCAAAATGCTCATATTACGCCTCGCCTTGAAATTCAGCTGATTGTTAAAATACAAATCCATTATGTCAATTGAGTCATCATACATCATTCAATTAAATATGTCATGAAACATAACCAGGTCATGTACACAATCAAGTTGATGGCACAAGCACAAATGAATGAAGTTATATAACTCAACACCTTGGATATTGACACAACTGGAAGCCTGCTGTCGCTGCAAATCCAAGTTCGCAGCGACAACTGTATGCAAAAATTGTTTGAGTGTACATACATATGCAACATTGTTCAACTGCATGAAACAGATCAACCATAGCAACCTCGGTGGTTCCAGAACATTCCCACATGCATACATAGATATCCATACGTCACTTGGATCACCAGTGACTCAGACCTACTCAGACATTAACTATGTATTCATCAGCTGCTCAATTAAATTGCGGAGCTTCCCCCAAATTCTTTTAACCTTTTTTAACCCACCATTTGCCACCCCGTCTGCCCACAGCAAAAATCCATCCAGTTATTAGTTCTACACAATTTTTTACAACTCTATATCCTTATCGTACTATTACCAAAATTCTCCTTGCTTTGCACCTTTAAAATCTCAACATGCAAGCTTCTCCGAACCCCTGGGCTCCAGCCAGCCAAACTAAAAACGCCCATAACCCCACTGCTCAATTACAAAATAATAACAATATAGATGTTGCTCAAGCTATACAGCAAGCCCTCGAGAAGCAAGCTGCTAAGCATCAAGAAGAAATTCTCAACTTGACAAAACACTTTGAGTCAAAGATCCTCCAAAACCAAAAAGTCTCAACCTCAAAAAAGAAGACCAAGTCCAGCCCCCAGGCCAACCAACCGAGTACTTCCACCTCCTCCACTTGCTCAAAGGGGAAGGAAAGTACCGTACCAAAGGCCCCACCAGTTTCCACCCCCCTACAAGTTGATCGAGCTATTTCTTCCCCGCCTCAGAGTGTCAACAAATCCAAGGGAACTCTCAAGTCAGTCAACAAGAGAATTGGGGAAACCAAAACGACATCCTCAACAGATGCAGACCGGGGAGTTCCCATCTGATTTCATGACAACAAAGGTATGTCTTTCAACTCTAATTTTATTGGATGATGATTAAAGACGACTAATCTTTTTCCTTAATAGATCGCAATGTTCACTCATATCAAGCTCCTTTGGGGTCTTCTCAAGCAATCATCTGTCCCCAAGGCCCCTGAATTACAAGATCTTCAAGAATTCTACAACCGTTTTTCCAATGACAATCAAGTGCAAGAAGCTGCTGACTTGGCACAGTCCCCCGGCATCATCCAATTGAGGGAGGTCCAATGTTTCAAGGAAGCTAAAGTAGGCAAGATCAAACTCCGAAAATCTGTTATCCAGATTTGATATGCCCGTGGGCTTCTGACCCGCCTCGGAATGCGAGTTTGGTGCCCAAACTTCAAAGAGAATGCATCCTCTCTTTACAATGTAGCTTGTTGCATTGCTGCCATCACCACATTTCAAGAAATGGTGGTTTCTTGTGCATACGATTATCTCAATATAAACCCAAAGAAGATAAAATCGACTGATCTCCTTACCCAAGCCTACAACCACTACGTTCATTTTACAATGTTTAACAAATACAACCAAGAAAAGAAGGAAAGCGGTAAAATTCAGAAGGATGCCGACAAAAGAAAACACCAGAAGAATCGAGAACGAATAAGTTTTTTTTTATTCTCTCAAGATTTCTAGTTTTCTGACTCATGTCATCTGAGAACAGCTTAGAGATGATTGAGTTGCATTTGCAAGAGCAAACAAGCTCCCTGAACGCTACATCAAGATGATGTTACCCATTGGTGCCCACAGTGATGACAAGGAATCCAAACACGGAAAATTCTGGAAGATCAAGACGCTTCCTTATTGCTCTGTGAATGTGGGAAAGTTTATGCGCCATTTGGATAACCAGATGATGGATGCGGCCATCCAAGAACCCAACCACAAGCACCAAATTTGTTGATTTCCAAAAGAACCTGTCCTTTCAGAATTCCTGACCGCACCCAAGGAGCTCGCTCTTGACTTCTGTGATCCAGCCTGGTTCAAGCAGCTATCTCCAGCCCAACAAAACACAATCCCAAACCTTAGTAAAGTCTCTCTCCTACCCGATGCCAGAAAGTCACTCCTCCAAAAAGGTAAAAACCCATCTGGATTAAAAGCTTGCCGATAGCACCTTCAAACGAATGTACTTGGACATTCAATCTGCTGCGTATGGACTTCTTGATGGAGATGAAAACGAGGTTTCATCTAGTGAAGAAAGAGAATCAGAAGAGGAGGATGACAAAGGGGAACAAATTGACCTGACCGGCGCAAGCTCCAATGCTTCTGACGATGAATGCTTTGAAGAAGGCGATGCTGGAGATCTCTATGAAGCACCAAACAAATTCATCACCAACAATAAAGATGGTGATGATGAGGAATCTGGAGAGGAAAACACTAATGGTGAGATTATAGGGGCTGTTCACGATGAGGAAACGTACGGGTTAGATGGAGAGGCACAATGGTCCAGAAACTGAAGCAGGTTACTTCTTTAATGTAACTCAACATTTGTTTGACTCAATAGATGATCCCATTCCTTTTTTATTCCCCTTATCAGATACACGATTGTTTTCTTCTTTTCATATTCCTTGTGCCCTGACAAATACTGTTTTTTTTCTTGTTTGGATGGTCTTTTTGAAATTAACTTTCTTCTTGACTGATCTTGTTACAAAAAACTGTCCCTCAATATCGATGGTGTTTTTCTTGTTGATTTCATTCTGTATGACTTAGCTGCAATCATTATAAAAATGATATGCAAGTCTCATGTTTAAGTAAATGTATTGATCACATTTTGTGGTAGTAAAAAAATAACACAAAAAACAGGGTGAAAGATGAAGAAGACGACAAAAAATTGATTAAGAAGAAATGACACAATGAACATAAAAAAATTAGCTAGTTGAGATGTCAAGAAAAGGTTTACGGTCTTGGGGGGTTAGAATTATACCATCCTTTGGGATTCCCAAAGTTTTGTGTGGCAAAATAAGGATTTGTTGCACGGAGTTGAGGTGGGAAATTGTTTATATTTGCAGAAGAGAGGACAAGAGGGATCTAGTTTGTAGGTCTTGAAACATGTGCGACAGCAGACATCTTCGACCAGTTCTACACCAAGTCGGGAATTCTTAACAAGTGTGCGAGGATACTTTGGTACCTTGTTGAGCATTGGAATTGGTATTGAGGTTCGCTGAGATTCCTTGAGGATATTCATAACAATTCTCAGAGCAACAGCGCACTTTTCCCGACCAAGGTTACAGAATATATTCAACCAACATATAAACATGTAGATAAAGTCTTTCAAAAACAATACACATTAAGTAATCAGTATAAGCTGACTGTGCCCAAAATTTGTACGGTGATCAAGGAATACTAGCAAATGAGACGGTTTTGTCTTTCATAAGGAAACATTTCCTGATATTCCAAAGAGTTGGATATTGAGCCAGATTCAGCATTGTCATTCTTGGTATCTTTGTTTTTGGAGTTTCCAGAGTCCAACGGGATTTCAACAGGTCTCTTAAGATCCAACAGGCAATGTTTGGCTCTGTTTCGAGAAGAGATGTGTTTTCCGTGTACTTGGTGACCATCTGAATCATAATTAAGAAGATTGATGTTGCAAAATGAACACTGGCACAGCACCATCGGTGAGGTTGTACTTTGTATGACTTTGAGGAGGGGGATTGAGGCAAGTTGTTCAAGATTGAAGTTGAAGATAAGAAGGGGAATGCGAGGTCGGTACTTTGTGGATCAGGGGAGGGACAGAGATCGGTTTGTGTGTAAATCCAATTGGTTGATCAATTTCAAGACCTAAAGAAGTCAGCCATCTCAGGATGGCCGTTCAAATTTTGGATCGAGAAATGTTTTTTTAGGTGAAAGGGTTAAATTGAGCCAACAAGACTCCCCCCTGTCGTATCGGCACCCGGCTCTGTTGCAGCTGGATGCAGGCTCAAACTTGGAAACCTGCCCGCAGCAGGCTGATGAGACAGCCAATTGACAGCTGTGTGACTGGATAGCCTAGTGGTAAAGGCATCACTCCTAGTAAAGTGACTTGGCTAATGCTGAGGTCCCAGGTTCAAATCCTGGTCTGGTCATTCTTTTCCCTTGAATATATATCTGATTCATCAAAATCTTACATATCTGTGGTGGTGTCAAGTGAGCTTTCAACACGCTCATATTCCGCCTCACCTTGAAATTCAGCTGATGGCTGACTGAACTTTGACATTGATCTTGGGCCTTCCCATTCTCTCTTATTGTACCAAATGACAGGGTTAAGCCTGATGTAAGCCATTTTTTTTTCTTTCTCTTTTGAATCATGATCTGAAATCACTCATCCCTGTCTGACCAGTTGAACAGGCTGAATGGCCTGCTTGACCAGTCGAACAGGCTAAGCCACTTTCTTCAGCTGTCAAACAGGCCGTTCAGCCTGTTCGACCAGTCAGACAGGCTGAACTGCTTGTTCAACCGGTTGAACAGGCCGTTCAGCCTGTCTGACCAATCAAGCAGGTCATTCAGCCTGTTCAACTGGTCAGACAGGCTAAACTGCCTGTTCAACATTACCAAGTGGACAAACCTGTTGAATGTGTCAACATGAATTTGAACAATGATAGGTGTCACACAAATTGGGAATCAGAAAGTCATGATGACCAAAAGTCAACCTAAATGGGCATTGAGTGAAATTGTGTTGAATGATTACAATCAACTGGCAGTCAACTGAGGGCATCAATGAGTATTGATGTTTGAAGAAGTATAGAAAACAGTTTCCACAAGGATGTGGGGTATTTCTCAAACAATCATGATTATTGTTTAGGGGGGGTTGGCATGAAAAGGCAAATGGTGAATCAGATACATGAGTAAACTTTGACAAGAACTGTTGAGGTAATTGATCTGCATGAGCAAAAGTGTGGCAAAATTTTTGATGGTTTAAAGGTTGAGCACATCATGCAAGCAAACTTTTGTCATGGGCTTGATAGGAAGGCTTTGCAGCGGCGCAGCCGCCTTGGCCTCAAGTAAAATAGTAAAATATGAAACTGTGATTCAAAGTAAAAATCTTCTCAAATAAAATAGAAAAATATGAAAATGTGATTCAAAGTTTTAATTTGTTTGACATAGTAATTCTCCTGCTTCAGATATCAAATCTTCAATTAAAACATGATAAAAATCATATGATGCAAATCTCAGAATGAGAACAAGAAAGAAAATCATTAAAAATACGTTGAATACACTGATGATGGTGGTTGGGACCAACCCAAATGATCTGCAGATTAATATGGAGGTGCTGATGCCCCACTTTAGCCAAATAAAAGTGAAAACTGGAAAATCAAAATTTTGCAAAAAAAAATGAACCCAACCACCAAATTGGCCACTTAAACCGCCATTCTAGCCATAAAGCATAATAATACAGGCTTCAAAACCGTTGCCCGAAAAAAACCTCAAATCTCATGTACCCCCCCCCCCCCTCCGTCACCTCCCAATAGAGCCCTCACAACACCATGGGCCCTGGCAACATCACACCCTGGGCCTGTGATATCAAATTAAAAATACCACGGAGAAATATAACCTCATTTCAGCAATCCCAAACATCAACCCCTCAAACACCCCTCGAAAAACTCTGACCACACATACTAACTACAACAGTCACCAACCTCAAGATCAACTCTCTCTCCATCCATGCCCGAGCCACCTCCCCCTCCAATGGTATGTGCATCAATGCAAGAATTTGGCGATCAATACCCCCTCCAATGGTACGTGCATCAATCTGAGCATTTGGCAATCAATACCCCCTCCAATGGTACATGCATCAATGCGAGCATTTGGAAATCAATACCCCCTCCAATGGTACGTGCATCAATGTGAGCATTTGGCGATCAATACCCCCTCCAATGGTACGTGCATCAATGCAAGCATTTGGTGATCAATATAGAGCCGAGGTAACCAGCTTGGTTGAAAGAGGATTCACAGACACCCAAATCCTGAAACATATCCAAGCCACACACTCAATATCCGTCTCTTAACGAACACTGACCTGCCAAAAGGAAGACTGGGGCCTCATACTCCATGCCACCGAGTGCACAAGCCAGCTTGAAGACCATATCCACTTATACTTCGAACGTGGATTGACCCATGCCTTAACCACCAGTCACAACTACAGCCAATCCAAAAAAACCCTCGAGAGGAAGTTGAAGTCTATGAACCTCACACGCCAAACTGACAATTTGGACAACAATAAGGTGGACGTTGACACGGTGGTATCCTGCATCATTGAACTCCAACAAACCCCCAAAGGTCACAATGCAGGTTACCGGAAGGTTAGACAACGGCTTCAAATGAGATATGGGCTTTATATACACAAGTGTGTAACTTCTCACATTCACATTGGAAGTTCTCATGCATGTATCACTGACTAATTGTTATTGACGGCCTCACAAGCATCACTGTAGCACTAATCAACCGCACCCTGGATCCAGAAGGTGTTGATAACAGGTCCAAAAGAGTATTGAAGAGGCGTGTCTTCAAAACTACAGGTCCAAACTTCATCTGGTCCGCCGATGGGCACGACAAATTGAAAAAAATTGGAATAACTCTCTATGGTTTCATTGACTCATGGAGCCATAAGATCCTTGGAATATTTGTTCACATCACCAACAACAACCCCCGGCACATTGGCTACTACTACCTCCAACTTGTCAAAGCGAAGGCGGGATACCTCGACGCACAACAACTGACAGGGGGACCAAAACCATCCACATGGCTGGCCACCAAATCAATCTCACCAAGTAGTTCAACGAGCAGTGCCACAACCCCAGCCAATCCCACTTCTTCACAAAGAGTACACACAATCAGAAGATTGAGTGCCTATGGTCTCAGTTGATGAGACAATTCAATAGCGAATTGATCAACCAGCTCTATGAAGCTGTCGAGTGCAACATGTATAATGCAGAGGACCCAGTCGAGCAGTAAGTCACCAAAAAATTCATATTTAGATGTGTACAACCCAGCTACCTGATCCTAACGCACATTTTTTCTCCAGTCTCCTTTTCATCTACTTGTGGATCCCACTGCTCCAAAAGGCTCTTGACAATTGGACCAGCAACTATAACAACTACAAAATCCAATGGGACAAGAAAAGCATGCTCCCAACACGCTGCAGTGCTGAATGGTGTTACAAATACCCATCAGAAGCTGGTGGCCAGCAAGGTTTAATTCCCGTCCCCACATCTGCTGCTGAAGCATTGGAAGAGGAGTTTTACCCCAAGGGTGTTCAATTGATGCAAACATCTCCAAATTGGTTCTCCGAATCAATAGAGGAGTTGGTGAATGATATGGGATTGACCATTCCAGACATGGATGTCCACAATGTCTGGGAGGTTTTTGCCATATTGCTTGGTGCAATTAGTAACTTTGATTCAGCCTGGCTTTCTGATCCCACCAACAACCCATCCCAATCTTTCTCTCACCGTTCTTCCCTTTCAGAATAACTTGTAAAACTTCAAGAGAAGCTTCTCTTTTCCTAAAAATACTCACCCATACGTGACTCTGTTTGGTCTTTGTTAATGAACACTCTGACACCCACAGCTCTCAACTTGCCAAAGCAGCCTTTCGTCACCCAATGCAACATTCAGTGTAGTTGATGAAGAAGGTCTTGGGAGGTGAAGGCTCCACCACCCAAGGAATTTCAATTTTAACTTGCAAGCAGTCAGTGAATTGGGTTGATAAACACTTGGGTGGTGAAGGCCTTACCTCCCAAGGCACCCAACCTTATTAAGATGTATCTACAAACTTAGCTAATGAAGGTCTTGGGCGGTGAAGGCTTCACCACCCAAGGAATTTAAGGTTCAGAAATCCTTGGGTGGTGAAAGCCTTACCTCCCAAGGCACCCAACCTTATTAGGGAAGTATCTACAAACTTCCCGCCCTCCATGTAGATGTACCACAAGCCAAACCTTACATGATGAGAACTCTGTTTCTTCATGACATCACCATACCTTAAGTTACTTCCCATGCTCAATCAGGTATCCACTGCTCCTGGAAACCTGTCAAGAACCAACTCAAAACTCTGCAAAAACTCAACAAGCCCAACAAACACTTCAAGAAGCCTTTTTGAACCATCCAAGTACACAACATGGCCAAATTACCTGGTAAGTAGTTCATATCACTCTAAAACCAAGTAAAATATAAACTGAATGACCTTCTTTTTGCATAAGGTTTAATCATTTCCCATATTAACAAACTCATGGAGCTTAATGGGATTGCACCCACACACATCTGGGTTTTGACCAGCATGTGTGCACTTTACATCACTCGCTTTAGGGCCGTCCACCCCCATACCATCATACCCGAGGGCATACTCCATTTGGCCTCCCCTGACGACTTGAGAAGTCCCCATATTCAGCCCATTCCACCTCCTGCCACAAACTCCTTGGACAAACTAACCCACGAAGGAAGTTCAACCATGGATCCACACTCTCCAGGTGCAACCAATGGTGAAGAAGGTAAGATTCTCTGCATTAACAATTGAATAAATCATTAGTTTCTCACCAACATTTTCCTTCATTGGCTTGAAGGCAAGATGGAGACCCAAAATGATCATGCCCCAGATGTTCAAGGATCCCATTGCAGTGGAGAAAACACAGGTCATCCTGAAGATAACCAACTTGGTGATGAATCCTGTAATAGTCCTCAATCAGAGCACCCCTGGAGAGAGAAGTCCCAGCCTGGAAGCCTAACTTCCCGCGATGCCGATGGAGAACAGGATTCTGATGAAAACTCAGAAAAAAGTGATGAAGTCAGGTAAGTGACTTTTGGCATCATGAAATTCTGGTCTTTTCTAGTTAATAATATTCATTATGTTGAAGTTTAAACCCAAGCGCTCCCAGAATAAACCCTTATTTGTTCCAGATTCTGATTCTGAGGATGAATCTCCCATCCAACTCTCCAAATTCGGGTTAGTTGTTTCTTTGTGAAATGAGATTTGGTCACAAGGAGTAGCTAGCTGATTGACTTTCTTCCGTAAGGAACCAATCAAGCTTTCCCAAGAAACAGCCAGAGGAGTTACGGTCATCCTCAAAAGATCTGGACTCCAGTTCTTCTTCCTCTGGAGAAGAAGATGAGGCGCTTTGGAATGGCAGGAAACCAAAAATAAACCCCCAACGAGATGAGAAATCTACGGCACAAGAAACCCAATCCATTGGGCTCAAGCGCGCAAGATCAATTGAAGATGGAGGTTCTATCAGGTCCAAAACTCGCCCTCAAAAGGACCCATCATCCCAGCCCAACGTCCTTGAATCAATGACCAACTTCAAAGTCCTTAGCGACGCTGAAGAACACCATCCCCCAGGAAACACGTAAGCGCAAGAGCATTTGGGGTGATCCGCCTACAACATGAGGGGAAAACTCCGAGTGAAGAAGAGGATAGCAACAATTCCAAATATCCCTCTGTGCCCGTACCCCCCAAAGCCAAACAACGGGACAACAGTCAGTTGACCTGGACAAATTTATTCCAAAATCTTCAAAAATTCAGGCGGCGAAAACCTCTCCCATTCAATCGTCCTCCACTACATTGGGTCAACCTAGCCAGATCCCTCCATCCAGGCCAAACCCCACCTCAACTTCTTTGCGTCATTCCACCAAAACACCACAATCTCAGGGGCAACATAGCCACATTGCCAACCCCAAGGCACCCGGGCAATCCACAGCACAGGCTGCATGCCAACCTTCCCCAGGTGTGTATCTATTTGATTCAAAAACCAAGCTTTATTTGAATCTGATTGCTTTGCCATCAGACCTCTTTGTTCGGCTCAAGTCTGATAAACTAAAGCGCTTGGATTACTGGTCTGAGTCACGGGAGATACGTGTGGACCCCAAAAAAACCAAAAGATTGCTTGGAAACATGCAGTACATCATTGGTCAGCTTCCGGAATTCCTCGGTTATAAGAAGCCTGGTATGGCACCAATCATGTCACCAATGCTCAAAAATGTGTTGTTGTGCATTAAGCGCTGTAAAGATGGTAAGCTACTCCCTGGAAACCAAGCTTCTGATTCCCAATTGTGCTGACGCCCACTCACTAAACAGCACAAATCCTTGGCGGACAAAACGGCAACTGCTTCATTGGCAACCAGCTTGTGAACCGGGCTTGCTTGGCTCCTAGGCCAAAACAAGCTACTTCTAGGACAATGACTCTGAGAAGCACAGTTGAGGCACCTCCCGAGCCTGATCACCCCCTCTACCAAGTGATCTATTTTACCTCACATCCGGTATGAGGGGCTTTGAAACGATTGACGGAAACGGTGAAGGATATCTGTGGGCTCCTTGCAGAACAGCGGGCCTCAAAAGTGATGGATGGTCAATCCGATGCAGCTTTAATGAGAGTCAATGAGTTCTTCCTTGACCTCAGCACAGCGGTTTCTGAAGATATCGGCGACCTCGACCGACCCACTTCCTCCGGCATGCCTGGTCTCCCTAAACAACTCCGTGCCAGCCAAGCAAGTACCTCAATGGAAAGTGATGCTGGGCCCTCTGGAATGCATGGGATTATATCTCATCTAGCACTGGCCGTCTCAGCCCTTATCAGTACGCGCACATCAATAAAAATAATGACCAAAGGCACCTCCACCTATCCAAGGATGCGTACGAGAAAATGAACCGGACCTCCACCAAGGCATTACGAAGTTTGGCGTACCTTCTAGTGATTGGCCCTTTGGCGATGTTCTCATGCCCAACCGACCGGAATTCTTCTCCTCAGTGGCAGTCATCCATGCTGACTGAGTGGGGTGCTGTGGTCATAGCTGCAAGGGCCTATGATTCCTCCTCATTTCCAAATCCGCTGTGGTCGCACTTTGGTAATACTCGATTACGCATTATCAAAACCCTAGGGAGAATGGGATTTGGAGACTCAGAAACAATTGATTGGACTCATGTGATGCGAGTTTTTGTGGAGGATTTCTCACACAAAAGAATGGCTGAGGTCTTGTGGGAAGATATTGCTCTGATTACGGATCACGATGTTCAAAATGGTGCTGAGGTGATTTGGGCGGAAGAGAAAAATGAAGGAAATTCCGGTCGTTCCACTTGAATTTAGACACTATTGTACCCTTTTGTATGCTTTCCATGCAATTTGGTAGTTCCACTCAAATATAGTTACTGTTGTACGCTTTAAAGTGGGAAAACAAAAATCAGACTAAAAGAGGAAAAGAAAACAAAAATAAGACCATAACTATTGACATCAGAAGAAAAGGGTGGAAGTAAGTTATATATAAATAGTAAAAATGATCACCAAAGTATTTCCCAACACTGTTGGCCCCACCCTTCTGGTATGCAACACAAGCGTTGGTGAGAGACAAGTTGATTTGGACAGACATACCAAGTTGAGTACAAGATTTGCTGACGGAAGAGGGCATGGTACAGTGCTTGTATTTGTTAGCCTGCCAAAGCATTTTGACCACACCAAACTGATGTTCAAAATTAATCCCAAACTTGTGGTCAGGAAAGACGAATGGGCCTGATTTGATGTCGTACTCTTCAGTGTTTAGAATGAGGGAGCCATCTTCAGTTAGGGTAGGAAGAAAGATACCAAAGGCAAACTCAGATATGTCCTTTTGGTCAATGTGTGGGGGGTTGTGAATGTGATGTGGGGGGCGCAATTGGATTCAGTCAGTTCCTCGCCGTATTCCAAATAAGCTAGTGAAGGAAGTTGTTTTTTCTCCAGAAGTTCACGATTGGAACCAAAAGGGATTTTGGCTAGGCTTTTGAAGTGTTCTCCAATGATCTCGCCAACTCGTTAGGATTTAACGTAGTGTTCGTGGAATCTTTCGAGTTCGCCTTCTTCGAGGGTAGTAATGTATTTCCCAACAATTTGTCCTCAATCAGAAGATTTCCTCCACCCGATTGCCCACATCTTTCCACCCCAAGACCGGTTCGACGATTGGACACCACGAATAAATTCACAAGAGTTGTGAAGGAAGCGGGAAATGAAGTTCCAGTCGTCCTTCTGGGCTGGGGTCATATCATCAAATTTGACGAACTCAATGATGGCTAATATTGAATTCTTGTTGAGTGGATCCCTCACAACGTTAAGGCCGGTTTTCAGTAGGCGAAAGTCTGAGATCAAGTCATGTGCGGCGTTGATTTCTTCCTTGGTTGGGTGGCGGGTATATTGAGGTTCACCTTTCACAAGCTCCTTGGGAATCGACGGGTAAATTTCCAAGTCGTAGAACTTCACATTGAGCCACCACACCTTCTAAGCCTTAGGATCAGCCTTTGCTTTCCAGAGATTCGCTCGCGTTTGATTTTATTATTGTGCCTAGCTCTTTTCCAACTCTCATTTTTATTCCTAGTATGATCAATTCAGGGTTCGCGCAATTAATTGGACAGCGAGAACCCATTCACGTCACATAAAAGGTTTTATTATTGAGAGTTGGAGGGGAGAGGTGAAAGAATCAAAAATCGTTTGGGTGAGCAAACAAAATTAACTAGAATGGAGGATAAGCAAATAATGAAAGGAAAAGGGAACACGGTACCGTTTGTTGCGTCCCATCCTGACGACTTAATTTTTGCTTGGTTTAATAGTAACCAATCGCTTCAAGAGCCTTGGGTTGGTGTGGTGTGCCTGTAGCATCCATCAATCAATTGAATCAGCACCTTGTTTCAGCTAAGTCTCTGTTGGAGTCGTTGAAATATCTACCCGACTGTACAAAAGATGATGAGAAGTCGATCCCCAACGATCGACTGAAGATGTAGCCTGATTCAAACGCCAAATGAGAGGGACCAATGGTAGTAGCTCGTTCGAGTTTGTAGAACTCGATGGTAGCAGCTTGGTCTGGTGTTTAGAACTTGATATCAAAGCAATTGAGGGTTGTAGCGGGCTGGATTGATCAAGGATTGAAGGAGCGCCATTGGTTCCCAATCGAGCGTTGACCTTGAGATGCTGTGGTTTCTGTTGACAAGCTAGGGAGGAAGGAAGGAGGCTGTCGGTTCCAAATCGATCGAAGACTCACATGTTGTTGATTCAGTTGAGAATCGAGCCAGGAAGGAAGGGGCCTGTAAGAGGAGCACCGTCGGTTCAAAATTGAGCAAAGACCTTAAGATGATGTGGTTTCTATTGACGATCGAGGGAGGAAGGAAGGAGGCTGTAAGAGGAAGACTTTTGGGTCCTAATCACGGAAAGGGGCTAAACTGATCAGTGGAATCTGTTAAAAACTCAAATATGCCAATCCTAACAGGTACCCACAATGCACTGAGGAAGCTTGTCTATCTTCAAAGCTTTGGGCCAAGGAGACAAGCAATAAAAGGTTGGTAATAATTAGATGGAGCAAGGACACAAACTCCAATCAATCAAGCAAAATGATGTGGCCATCAAGAAGGGTAGCTTGGGCTATTCAATAATTTAGATTGGTCGAAACAAACTACTGAGACTGTCCTCAATAGGTGTAGGTGTCACCCTGTAATATCTGTTGCCATCTTCCACGGTGCTGTACTAGCTACTAATCAGAAACTCAGCCGAGCTCGGCCAATTGTTCAATAATCTATGCAGTCAGGAGATATATTACATGTGAAAATGGCATGTCAAGCATACTGAACGACCAACATTTGTAGTTGATTGAGTCACACCGCATCAGAAATCAAGCAGCTAACTCATTGTTCCTGGTGGTAGCATGGGAACTAAGCTAGGCTAATTTCAGATAGCGGCTTGGTAATAAGCACAGCCCCTGATGAGCTAGTAGTTTTGGTTGGTTTACCCAAGATTTATTTTTGGGGAGGAAACATTGATGACCCGAAGGTCTTGGGAGGTGAAGGCTTCAACACCCAAGGCCTTTGGATTGGAAATTCCATGGGAAAATCAAAGCATGCTCATTGACAGAGTTAGGGAGGCTTCACCGACAATGACACTGGTATTGGGAGGTGAAGGCTTCAAACACCAAGGCCTGAGTCAGCAATGCAGGCCGATCTCCGCGATAGGAGCCAAGGGATAAACACAGTGTTAATCCATTGTAGTACGCACCCAGGGATATCTAATGATGTAAATCAAATTAAGGTTTCACTCAAGGTTCATCTACATTGTTGGGGAATGGTTTGTTGAAAACAACTCAGGTCTTGGGTGTTGGGGGCTTCACCTCCCAAGGCCTGAGTGTGAAGCCTTCTGGCATACGGAATGAATTACTGGCTCGTGAAGGATTCACAACACATGAAATGGTTTAATTTCAAGATAAAATGTCTACTTGGGTCCGACACTACAAATTTTTTTTTCCCTTCAGGGCTTGGTTGCCCTGCCTGACAATGGAGATCAGCTCAATGTCATGGTTTTCCATTTTGCAGGTGGCCAGATGACGGACTGGGTTGCAAGCAGGCTCTTGGTCATTTGGCCATTGGATTTCACACAATTTTGTGATCTCAAGGTGCTGACACACACTGGTGCAGTTGTGAGATTCAAGGAAGTTGGATAGGATCTTTCTTGACTTTCCCGAGTGACCCCATAGTGACCTACACAATATGACAGGAATGAAAGAAAGTTAGATGCTTTCAGTATTGGAAGGTGCAACTGTTTTACTCACTTTGGGTTCAAATCAATGATGTGCAGTTTGGAAAGGTGGGGAGAATTGCCTTTCAAGTTGGTGATAGTCATCTGACCATGTGTATGGACATAAACCCAGTGTTTGAACGCATGTAACAGCAAAGAAATATGGGGTGATTTGTTGCTTATGGGTTCACATTGGCCATCTGCAGACAAAAGGCGAGTAAAGCCTTCAATTTACTCTTCCATGAAGAAAACTCTGGATGTTTTGTCCTCTTCATCATTTGGTGGGGAGTTGTAGTATGTATGTCTCTGGGGTCTTGGCTCATTCAGACATGTCCAATATATCGTCATCTTGACCTGTGATGTAGGGCTCATTGTGTTTCTGAAGGGTCTCAGGATTCAATAATAATCAATAGGGTGAATTTTTCTGACCAAAAATTGGATGCTCACCCAGAGTCTCTTGGCCAACTTCTTAAGAAGAATGCCACATTGTGATAGTTGGGTGGCCTTGGAGAACTGTCTAGCAACTGCATAATTTTCCATTAGACAATTGAGGAGTGGTGAATAAGATTCACGTGTCAAATCTTTTTGAACACAGCAATATTCTGCTATCATTGGGAATGGGTATCCCGAGTCAAGGATCTCTGCTGAGATGGCCTTTGTGTCAGTGTTTAGCTTCAGGGACTTCTGGTAGTTGACCTTATAGAGACAAATCCTTTGAACCATGTTCAACCCATCTGGCTCCAGGTCATACCAAACTCCATCCATTCCCCGACACCAAGTTGAGGACTCTACAGTACCAAATCAGTCCCAGGAGAGATTGTTTCTATCCAGGATTGCCTCAGAATGCCCTAAGAACCTGTTGGTCAGCATTCTGAGAAGTACATGCATAGTTTCCAATATTGATGGAGGGGTGATACAAACAATAACAAAGGGATCTTCTGTATCAATGGGGTGGTGTTGTGTCAATGGTGTGAGCTGGTTGGAGGGCTTCAATACGTCATGAATTGACAATGGGGCTGAAATCTCTGGCACCAACAACTGTGGGTTTTTTGGATGGAAGGGGATTGGTGTTTGGATGGTTGTCATAGGGCCACTGTGCTAAGAAAGGAGTTGGCAGGTGGGAGACTACAGTTTGAGGTATTGTCGTCACTCTCAGGAGTTGGCTGGCTGGTTTTTGGGAAGGAATGATGTTGACCATGTCTTAAATTGTATCCGGAGGCTTCACTTTCACCTTCCTCGTCTTCTTCTTCATCAAGCAAATGCTTTTCAAAAGCATCTCAATCAAAAATAAGGTCAATTCCCTTCTGTTGCCTGAGGAAATCGACAAAGTTTTTGTGATCATCTACAGATCCTCCTTTCCGTGTACCTAGGCAGCAGAAAGGGAAGTGATCTAAGCCAAAAAGTTCCCGATCGGGAGAGGTTGGGTTTTGGAGTTCTATCTTGCCAGTGTACTTGTGGCGCAGTGTTTCAGTAAGAGTGTCAAAGGATTTTGGGTCTTCCCAGTCCACAAAAAAGTTGGTTGGTATAGCCTTCTTTCGTGGCACCCATTTACCTCTATACCATATATTGAAGCCACATGGGGTGGAAACCTTGGTGGTGGAGTTGATTTCTGGCATTGCGCCTTTGCTTGCAGGTGCTTTTGGGGGTCTAGAGGATCTAGCCAAAGTGCGCGAGGATCTACTGGTTGGGTAAGGTTGTGTGGCGGCAACATGGGCAGCTTGATATGCATAATCTGATATGGTTGAAGTGGCAGGAGTTGATGTGTTTGAGGCTAAGTGATATGTATATATCATTGATTTCAGCCAAGTACCTCCTTGTTGTCTGAATATGGGAAACAAGTAATGCTTACTATTTTGACTGGTGGGGATTAGTAGATTTGGAAGTTGGGGGGTGGCTGGAGGAGGGATTGGTGGGCTGAGTGTGTTGTGGGCGGGTGTTGATGAGTGGGAATACAGCCCTCAGGCACGGTTTATGGCCTCTAGTCGCTTGGCACGGATCATTTCATGGGTGGTATGGATCTGCTGGGGCACTGTGTTAGTCTTGGTGGCCGCGGAATTTATGCACGCTTGACAGCAACCTGCTAGGACGGTGGGATATTTCCCACATTGGACACAGTACATGACTGGATCCGGTGTGGGAATGAAAAATGTCAGGTTTCGGGTGTTAGTTTTCAGATAAACGAGGGACTTACTTCTATGATGTTTTGATTGATAGGGTCCCGGCTGGGAAATAGGTGTTGAGTAGTGCTGCACCAAATATTGAGGTTGTGCTGGTGTTATTATACTCTGATGTGTTATAATGATGGGGGTGGTGATGTGGGACGTCCACCGAGGTTTTCTAACCACATGTTGACCATGAAGGAGGGTGTGTAGGGGGGTGTACGTTTATTGAGACATGGTACAGAAATGGAATGTTCCGGATGAGTAGGAAGAAATATTTTGCCTGATAACCCAGAGTGTCCCGGTCTGGGTACGTTTATGGAGGATGAAAATTATTATTTTCATGTTTTTTGGCCATTTTGGTGGCTGTTCAGGGGCAGTTGTGGCTAATGTGGCGGCTCTGGGCTGCCATGCATTTGGCCAGATTGGCTGCTCTGGGGCATTAATTGGGGGTTACTTGGCTAAAGTGGCCGATGACAGCCATGACTTGGCCATTTTTGGCTAAAGTGGGGCTCCATAGATTAAACTATGTTGATCAAGACTTCCCATTACCTGAGAAATTTAATCATGGAAATAAAATAGTAAGATATGAAACTGTGATCCAAAGTAAAATCTTCTCCAATGAAATGGAAAAATATGAAAATGTGATTCAAAGTTCTAATTTGTTTGAAACTAGTGATTTTCCTGCTGCAGACATTTAATCTTCAATCAGAACATGTGAACTCAACCAATTAGTGCAAGGATAAAAACCATATGATGTGAATCCCAGAATGAGAACAACAATAAAAAAAACATCACTAAACATAAGTTGAATACACTGATGATGGTGGTTGGGACCAACCCAAATGATCTGCAGATTAAGCTATGTGGATCAAGACTTCCCATTACCTAATCTGCAAAACAATCAGATATTTTTCATGTGAGAGGTCATCTTGTGTTTTAATTATTTGTGTGTTTGTTTTAATTCTTAACAAAATTGCATTCTTTTAAAGATCATAGGTGAAGTGTGGCTGTACAGATTTCGCCAAAGAATAAAATATTCAACATTCCCCTGTCCCTCAATTTTCTCACTCAGATCCATACAGTTCAATCGTAAAATCTCTAAAAATCATCTTTCTACCACAACTGGTGGTAGATTCTTTCCAGATCTGCAATTGGGATTTCCTGAACACAGGGAATTTTGCAGCATTAGAATCTCAAAGACATGGCCAGAACATTTCACCAGGCATGTCTCATCAGTTTCACACAACATCCCCTAAGCTGGTTTATGACTCAGCAAAGTTCACCCGCCTCAGAAAATTCACATCATGGCTCCCTCTCCTCTCTACCGGTGTGTTTGCAACCAATGCTCACAAGAAACCATCCCGACACATGGCAAAAATCAATCGAACGAACCCGTTCGCGGTTGTTATTGGAAGAAGAATTCGGCCACACTCAAGCAGCATCTCCAAGAGTTAAAGCACAATTTGCCTAGCAGACCGACTCCAAACAAATTGCCTGAGGTCACAGGAGAATCCGAACTAGGAAAACAAGGACCACCAAGCAGAGAGAAAGGTCAGTATTAATATTTTTCACGTAGATCTATTCCTGAAGGATTAAACCAACTGATGTAAAGCATTTTTTTTATTGTAGCTGGAAATTTGATTCAAAGTCAACAATTGTTGGTGTGGAGTCTTTATAGGTGATGGGCTCAGCAGTGGGAATGCTGCTACTCAGGTGGAGAATGAAGCATGATGAAAGCATTGTGTAGAGGCTGAGTGGATATGGTGATGTGGGAAAAACAAAAAAAGGAAAGTATATTCAAGACTTTTGGGTTACTGACCAAAGCTTTGTAGATTGCCTTTTATAGCGGGTAGAAGCTCAGTTGTTAGGGGATTTTCAGGGTTTCGACGTGCAGCCGGACGGGACTGCAGGGGCATCTCGGGTCGGGTGGAACCCAGGGGATCCAAGGTTGCGCAGGAGGGCGGTGTTTCGTCGAGCAAAGATCAATGGCGGGGTGGAGCGCGGGGAAGCGGGAGGTGAGGTGGGAATTGGGTGGAAGTGGGTGGAAACGGGGAGGGGCGGGAATGTGTTGTATCTCTATCTATCGTATTATCTACCTGATCATCGAAATATCAGACTAAGGATCTTCGCGGACAGTGATTACATCGCAAAGTGTGAAGGATGTTGAATCAGTGAAAGGGACTGTTTGTTATAGAGCGGAAAAGACTTGCTACGTGCTTTGAAATTTATTTGATAGACGAAATCAAAGAGTTCATCGAATCATTGGAAGAAGACTTTCAGTATAACAAGTGTGTGGTTTTTCTTACCACATCAGCAAAACCGACTCAAGCCCAATGATTGGGCCAGGCCAGTACTACTACTAGGAATACGTGCCAGTTCTTAAGCCTACCAGCTCAGATTCTTGGCGCTATCCTGCTTTCTGTCTGCCAATACATTTCTTTTATCTCAGTCTGGCTCATTCCAACAACAGCCTTCGGGTATTGAAAGAAATCACTGCTTTGGACGAATCCATTGGAAAATCTGATTTCCATTTTCCCATTGATATGTGGTCAATTATTTCACATCTAGCCATTGAACCCCAGATTCACACAAGAATCTTCTGCCCTAAATTTTTTTGCTTGTACCCAATGGACACCGAACTCAGTGAATGCACCTTTCACGCAACTCTGAAAAGTCATGTCTGCCAAGGTTCACTATCTGTATCAAGTCATAACAAAGGAGATAAATCAAATTTGAGGACATCAGAGTTTGTTTTCCAATCACTAGTCGAATGGCTTGGGATGTTCCTTAATCGCCCCGGTATTGAAGAACACCTGGAAAAATCAATCAACCATTGCTATAGAAGATATTTGGGATTCCCCATGCTGGAGAGACTACAAAGACTCTGAAGGTCAACAATTTACTTGCCGTAGCGATAATCTGGTCTTTTCTCTCAATGTCAATTGGTTTAACCTGTGTGGAAACAAGATCGCCGGAAAACATCGGTCTTTCGGAACCATTGCCAGGACATGCCTGAACTTGCCCCCTACCTTACGTAACCACCCCAAAAGCCAAAAGTATCTTTGTGGCAGGGCTGATACCCTGCCCATCTGAACCAAAGCTGGACCAGATCAATCACATACTTTAGTCTCTTGTCTCTGATTTTCTCAGCCTTTGGGAAGGGTGCATGATCTGCCCAACCGTCACTTCACCCGTTCTTGGACACTTGATTTGATTCCAACTCGAACCAGTGATATGTGACCTTCCAGCAATCAGAAAAGTCCTTGGTCTGGCAGGACACAGCTAGAAGCACCATCTGTGCCAATTCTGTCGGGTAAATAAAAACACTTTGGATATTGTAGACATCAATTGATTGGCCCCTCGATCAGGTGTAGAAGCAAGATCTCACTCTCTCCAATGGAAGAAAGCCAAGAAAGTTTCCAAACGTGACCAAATATTTAAACGACATGGGGTCCGGTACTCCGTTTTGTTACAGCTCCCATATTTCAATCTGTTGGATGATGTGGTTTTAGAACCCATGCACAACATTTTCCTGGGGCTTTTACATAACCATGGGACCAAATTCTTGGGATTGAAGAAAAACCAAAATACAGTAGACTATGAATCTGAAGAGCCAGATTGTCTAGAACAACAGGAAAATATGCTCAGTGTTGAACCCAATGATGACGAGGAGGAGGACACTATCAGCACTGCATTTGGAGGAACCAACAGGTCTTCCTCACCCAAGGCCGTCGCCGGCCCTCCACTCTACGATAATGCCGATATCAACTTAGAAATCATGCGCTGTGTTGAAGCCTTTGACAATTTGACACTACCTGAATCAAAAATTGAACTGAAACAACCAAACAACAACCAGGAACAGACTGTTCCCCATCACCAACCGTCACTCAGATATTTACGGGTACACTCGAATTGACGACTTGCTATTTTCCAATCCAGAAAATCTTAAACAACTCCGTACTGTCATTGATGAGATACGTTTACCCTCAAACATCGGACGTGTCCCTAAAAAAGTGGGGCAGGCGAAGGGTGGAAAACTTAAAGCTGAGGAGTGGATAAATTTATTCTCTATCCTTCTCATCCCAGCTTTTCTTTTGATCATGAAAAGGGATTCTCCCAATTATCATGAAGACCTCAATCATCAATTTTTCAACTTGATAAATTTGGTGTCAATCCTTAATTTAGTTCGTCAGAATCGAGTTCTAAATGAAGACATTCGAAACCTTGAAGAGCATTTGAAAGCATATCGCCAAGGAATTTTACACCTATACCCCCAGTTCACAACCAAGCCAAATCACCACCTTGCATTACACCTACCGGAATTCATCTTGTGTTTGGGTCCTGCTCCATACTGGACTGCCTGGGTCTTCAAGAGATTAAACAGATCGCTAGCAGCAATACCAACCAATAAAAGGATTTGTGAGTTTGTTTGATTCTGGCCATGACATGCAACATATCCATTGACCAAACACTTGTATTTTTCTGTTAGGTCAACTGAATGCAACCCTACTAGAAAAATGGGTAACCACCCAGAATTTCCGCGTAATTTTTCCCCATCTATGCGACCAGCTTCCCTGCCAACTAGCCGAGAACATAGAGCAACTCATGAATCCTTCCAAGATCAATCAGACCAATTCTGGCATGCCTGAAAGTCCCCCCACCAACAACAGTTCTGGCTTTCCCTCAGATGGAGACAGCCCTCATTCTTGTAGATTTTCTAAGAGCAAGAATTTGAAGCATGAAGACCACATAAGACTTCTAAAAAGATTAGTAGAAATTGAGGGACATGATCTTGTCGGACCCGAGGACCTTTTCAAAAACTGGCAGAAGCCCAAAAGCCCGTGTCCTGTGCTCACTCGCTTCATCAATTACGTTTCCACAATGTCTTTTGTAAATTTCCGATTCACAACGAAGGCAAAGCATCCTGGAAACAGCACAATCTACTATTGGTATCAAAACGCAAGAAACCAGAATAAGCTGTGCTATGGTCAGATACTAGAGATATTTATCATTAGCTACCAACACGACCATTATGGCCCCTTTGTAGATGAGCTATCTTCTGCCGACCGGAAGTTGACTCCTCTAATTGATTGACCCCACACCCACACTCATGTTACTTATCAAAGGCAAACTGACAGACATTTCGTGAAGCCAGAAGAAGTGTTGGCTCAAACTACTTTATGGGAGGCACCTGACAGAACTTTGGGTATCAATTCACCCGTTAATATTGTCACTAAAATAAAAAAACATATGATTTCATAGTATCAACATCCTTTTTCATACAACTTGTTTTTTTCTAATGAACTCTCCCTTTTTTTGCTATTATCAGTTTCCTTGCTTTTGCTTGTTTGGTGATAGTGAGAAAGGCGAGGAAATTGTAAAGAAAATATGATTTTATCTTCTATCCAAATTCCAAATTCCATATGACCCTTATTTAAACGCCATGACTGTTTTCCGTTTTTTTTCTTGCAACAGCTTGCAACCTATAGTTCAGGAGCCGGCCCTGAGGGCCCCTCGGGGAGCGGGAGGGCACTTAGCTGGGTTACAGCTGCTAACCACCACATTTGTATGACCACAGGATTCATCTTCTGACCACCGGTAAGTACGCTTTCTATCCATCCCTCTACCAACCCATAATAACACAACCACCAATACCCGCTATAGGACAGGATCGTCCCAAGTTCAAATTCTCGCTCAGCCGCAGGGACAAAAAAATAGTACACTTTGGCGGGATCAAGGATGGGATTTGTCAATGCTAAATGTTCTATCGAAGCAACATCAAGGGCGCAAATTTCAATTCCTCTTTTTTATGATATCAACTTACGCACGTCAAGCTATCAACTGGTGTTTTCTACTGATATAATCTTTTTATCAGGGAAATTCATGTCTAACTACTGATTCTCTCAAATCCTAACATAGATTGTCCGGTGAGTCTTAATTTGTGATTCTCTCTCAAATCCCAGAATTTTTGTCTTACTACCTGATTCTCAAATCCTGACATAGATTGACCGGTGATTCTTAATTCCTCATTCTCTCAAATCTTAACAAAGATCGGCCAGTAAGTAATTTCATCTAGCATTCATTCATGCAGTATATAAAAATTGTTATACAACTGTTGGCGCACAAATTGCCACCATTCACGTGCGAATCAAGATAACTACATCATTTCTAAAATACCGCGGGTGGATGTCAATGCTTTACGGCAATTTCAAATCGGTCCAATTCTTCAATGGTAATTATAGTGCATTGACATAATGATCATATTCTTGATAGCATTTCACCTTGAATGTGCGTACGTTTTTTCTCCCCCCAAGATACCTTACTCAGCCAATTCCAAACCATGACCATGAACTGTGAACAGTCAATCAAGCTGATCCGGACCAAAATCAAAATCTAAATGTCACTCTTACAGTAGTCTGGGCAACATGGGCTCCAACTTTAATGTGATTGCAACTCAGATAAAATCTAACATAGCCGCAAACTTATTGTCAACCATAAGGACCGGATCACCCTTGTCAATAATCCAATGGCCAAGAACCAGATGATTGATTACTTTTTGGCCTGCGCCACGAACGTGAAAATGGTAAGTCACTGGTTCCCTCCCCGATTCAAGATCTTGCATGTTTTCCTATTTCTTGTTGGGCTTATTAGGCTCTCTCATTCCGATCTAAGTTTTGTGTACATTGGCCAAGGAGGCCAGTCGTCAAAGAGCAAACAGAGATCTCAGCATGGCGTGTCTCAAGGCACTCTCAGCCTTCTACGACGGGTTGAAGCTCCAAGCAAGACATTATTTGGCCCACCATGGACCGAAATCTAATCTTGCTCATGTCCGCTTGTTCAGCCATCATTACGATTACCTCAATTTTATGCTTGCTTATCTGGAGAGTTACACAGAGGTGCCTTGGGGCACTAGTGTACTTTTTATGTTTTTCAGCCCAGAGCGTATCACTCGCTCCCGCGCGCGAGCACACTCAGTTACGTTCCAGCAGCAGCTACCACAGCAATTGGGTCTAGTCGATTCCTTCAACTTTCCAGCTCCTGGTTCAAATGGATCTATTGATTCCTTCCCCACCTCCAAACAGAAACCGCTTCTTCTCCAAGGTATTTTATGCAGTGAGTTTGTCATTGAACCTAATTTTCTGATTTCCGACTCTCATGAATAATTGTAGTTTTAAGAAGATTGTGTAATGAAAGAATTTGAAGTGGGACAGACATTGGTCGGTTTATGATTCCCGGTTTTTGTCTTAATTTTTAAACTGTACTCCAATCTCACCAAAACTGAATTCAAGTTTAATTTTCTTTGGCCAGAATATTTGATTTGAACATTGAACCATTTATTCAACTCAGAGGAATGATTAAAGACGAATCAGTGTGAGGAGAGGCTACAAAATCATGTGTGTACATTTTTTCTGCCCCTAAGATACCTTAGTTCCCAATATCACCACTCACTGTACCTAGCTTTGTCGAGGGCGAAAAAGATCCAAGGAATCTTGTCGTTGCTTTTAAGTTGGCCAAAGTGATATTGACCGAATTCAATCTAGCTGATTAAGCAGAGGTAATAATTAACAAAACTGCGACTTTGCTCTCCCATCACTCAAGCAGTGCTTATTCTATTTAAAAAAGGGTCGGGCTAAATGCACTCCAACTTTTTGGAGTGGACACTTGTCCACTCTAAAAACATTGGAGTGGAAACTTGTCCACTCCAAAATCATTGGAGTGGACACCTGTCCACTCCAAAAATGGCCAATTTTTGGAGTGGACACCTGTCCACTCCAAAAATTGGCCATTTTTGGAGTGGGCAGGTGTCCACTCCAAGTTTTTTGGAGTGGACACCTGACACACTCCAGTTATTTTGGAGTACATAAGATGTGCACACCAGAGGGAAAAAAATATTGGAGTGCACAAAGTGCACACTCCAAATACTCCCAAAAAAAGCTGAATGCACTCCAATTTTTTCCTTTTTGTACTCCAAGGTTGAGCCCAGGCCTCAAGGGATACCACAACATTGTTTTTTGGTGGTGGTGGTGGGTGAGGGAAGCTGACAACATGTTGTTATTATATGTATGTCTATCTCTATCTGATCTTAAAAAGTTTGGGATATGAGGTGAAGGAGTTAGAATGTGAGCTTTCTGAGGGGGTGCTGGGATTTCCTGGCATTTTCTGGGTGTAACTTGCAGTGGGTTTCAGGGTGTGCACTCTCTTCACTCCAAAAGTATTGAGGTATTGGAGCGCCCACCTAGTCACTCCATTTTTTGGGTGTGCACTCCAAAGTCATTGGAGTGCATTTAGCCTGACCCTTAAACAAAATTGAATTAACTGACTTGTTTCTCATTTGACCTTTCAGAGCTTGTTTGACATCATGTTTTGTTATTTTCCAATCACCTTTAGACCTCCGCCCGGGAACCCGCATGCTTATGGCGGAATCACTGCCGAAGAATTAACTCAAGTCTTGATCAACTGTCTCTCCGCGACTCCACAATTTGGAATCTTAGTCCTACCATTATTACTGGAAAAATTTCAAGCGCCAGGAGTAGCTCCTAAGGCAAGACAAAATTAGCCCATTTCTCGTAACCCATGCATCTTCAGGTCATCTATTTATCAACCAATCCATACTTTTTGGCATCCATCAGGCCCAAGTTCTGCAAACGGTGATTCAAGCTTTTCCAACTTATGGACAAACTACCGTAGCGGAATTTGCTTCCCTGTTCTGGGAATCATTTCTCGTCAAAGTAAGCAACATTCTAATTGTTACCAAGTTTTAAGTTCATGTTGTGTGATCTGGTGGGGCAAATCTTTGATAGATCTTTCAACCTAACACGTCTCCCAGCCACAGCCAAGACTTTTTACGACTTCTAGAGCGCGGCTGTCAAACTCTCTTCTCGACCGTGTTCCCTTCTGAGATCAATTCTTCTCCCAGTGGTCCGTTAGAATTTACCAAATAAGCTCTGGAAGTCGTCATGAAAGAGTTACATTCCCCCAAAAAATCTAGGGCAGTTACGGCCAACCCATCTGATTGGTTGGATCGTCGAGAGTGGCACCCATGTAACTGATGTGATCTTGATCACCATTCACACTAGTGTGGGCACACTTCTACATATCTGGAAGGGGACCGCAACTGCTACCGGTGACGATGTTTTACTAAAAAAAAACTAGCATACTCGGCCATCTCAGTACAATTTTTATGACCTCTGCCCAGCAAGGCCATGATTGAGAATCTTTCGACCCTAGCAGACTCACATCCAGCCAATGTGGCTTCAGTCACCCTTCCTGAACTCTTCTTGCAACTACCCCGCGCTCACGGCGCCCACTCGCTAGAGCAAGCTACACTGACCCCACAAGTCACCTTGGCTGAATACATTGCAATCTTAGACGGTCTGGCAACTCTATGTGATCGAGCGACTCTCTTTGAGCCCTTCTTGGTCCGATTGCTCGACGCGCTGGAGTCCAGCTGCAGTGCTGCTTTCCGCGAATCATTCAAAGATTTTTTTGCCCCATGAGACAGATCGCAAGAAGCACTTTGATAACCTTACCTACAGTCACCATCTTCTCCTGTGTTTTCACATCGTCATACAGTCCAAAATTGAGTCATTTAATCACACCCTCAAGAATTCCGCCTCTGGCATGGAAGAGCACGCTATCACTGCCACTCAGGCACATGGTATCATCAGTGGATTATTTGAGGTCCTACTCTGTCAAGAAGAGTTCCCAGAAACGCTACTAGCCAATGCAACTGAGGCTTCAACAGCTGGTCAGGATGTTAATCCTGGTTTGGTTCAGGAGTGTTGTGCAATTCATAATGATAAGCGAGTAGTCACCAATGCTGGTCGAGTTCGCACCTCCCTGATTGGTCAACGAGCTGATGACCGCGCAGGTGAAGGTGCGAAATTTTCACTTCCTTCTCTTCGTCTGATTTCAATTAGCTAGTTGTTTAAAACTCAGCTGATGTAAAATGAATTCTTAAACTGGTGCTTTCACAGGTCATGTCTTTCATAGTGTATGTCATGAGTGCTCAGACACCGCAAGTCCAGCCATTTATAATCGAGATCGCACATTCGGATCCTTAATGATATTCCACTTGAGTCATCGCTCTCTCGATGAAAAATCGTTGTGGCCTTGCGTCATATTCTCGGCACCGAGTTCCGCTCATTATTTATTCCATTTCTCAATGACCTCCTTAACCCCCGCGTATTTGGGGGTACTGGGATCACTTCATTCGAGAGCTTGTGACATTTTGTTTTCAGTAGTCAAGCCGATAATGGAAAGCTTCGTCCGGAAGATGGAGGCGCTCGCTGACTTTTGAGCGTATCAAATCAAAAATCAAGCTGATACTCAGACAAAGTGAGTAACTCAAATCGCCTCAAGGATGAAGGAGTTATAGATAAAGGAAAAGGAAAACAAGCCAACTCTCCCACTTCATTTGATGCTCAATCCAAACCTTGCACTGACAGTGGTAGACCAGCTGAGTCTGATAGAAGCCCAGAAGAGCTTAAAGAAATTCTCATCGAAGGCGGAAAGATTCTTGGTGGAATCTCCGCCGTTCTTGAACCACCACCCGATTAGTTTAAGGGTGGGCTTAAGTTGACTAAAATATGTTTGAAATATAAATAGCTCATGGTTTTTTTATGTGGCTGTACAGCTTCAGATCACACTTTTGATCAACGCGTGATTGTTCGGTCTTACATCACCAGTTTCCAAATTCTCTTTGGGAATATGAAGAAGATGGACGCACCATTGCCAAATGCTATGCTACTGGGTTGATTATTGACTGCTGCAATCGGGATTTACGAGCACCGCCGGGAAGTCAGAGAAACAAAGGAGGTCGTGGATTGCTTTGTCTCCATTTTTACTCAAGCCGATTTGGTTCTGTTTAGTGAAACCTTTGAGCCATGCATGCAGCTGCTATTGAAGGAAGGGAGGAAAACACGGCTGGCACTTGAAATCACTGATAATCTTTTTGCTCAGCTTCGTGAAGATGTCATTTCGGCGCTCAAAACAATAGTCACAATGAAACCCATATCATCCTGAGAGCAGCCGCGAATTCGCTGGTGAAGCTTTGGCTCAAACATATGCAGAATTAGGCAAAACTCACAAATTTTATGGTCGTGAGTTGTTTTTGATCGGTCTTGAATGTTTCACCACTTGCTGATTGAGTTGGATTTTTATTTTTGTCGATTTTGAATTAGAATGGAGGCGTAAAAGTCTATGTATCAAGACTAATGCTGCGATGTCGTACGAGCAAATTGGCAAATGGGAATCTGCGGAACAAGCAGTGAGTTCCTCCCTTTCACCCTTTCCACCCGTCCTGGATCTTTCATCTCAAAAAAATAAATATTTACACTTCCTTGCACCTCTTGTATTTTTGGCTCCCTGTAGTATGAGAGAGATGGCACAAGAAAAAGCTAGAGCCAACTTGCTCCCTTTCGGCCAGGGCGAATACAATCTTTGGGAAGATCATTGGGTCCTTTGTTGCCGGCAGTATCCCAAGCCAGGCATAGATTTTGAGGTGAGTCAGGCCCTGCAATCGAAAGTTGCTCGCTCAAGTGACTAGGTTTTTTTTTATTAGATCGATGATGATGAAGGAAATGATGGGATGGATGGCGGCAAGAAAGATGCAAGTTTTCCGGTGCACGCTTTCAAACCCAGTATGTTGATCGATGTGGAAATGAATCGGCCGATGGAGTTTGAACCATTTGTGGGAGTAGTGTGGGATAGAGAACGAAGTAAGGCCATTGAGGTGCTTCAACTTGATTTGTAAGCTCCACTTATTTTATTCAGTGCATAGCAAAAGAAAAAGAAAAAAAGCTAAGCATTTCACTTGGTTTGATGATGTTAGGCTTTATTCGGTATTTAAAGTGTTACAAGAGCAAGCAGTTCGACAACATGCGGCCAAGTTGAGGAAGCAGCAGCAGGAGAAGCAAGTACCGCCAATCTAAATTTTAATCTGTTTGTCACGCAAGATTTTGGACTCATCGGCGAACTACTTTTTGGTTTGTTATTTTATTGCAAAACAAAAATGTTTAACTTTTTTCTTGTTCTTTTTAAGAAAAAAAAATGAAAAAAAATGAAAAAAAAAAATGAGAAAAAGAAAAACCAGGATTGAATTGGTTACGGTACGGTGGAGTTTGTATCGGTTTGAATCGACGGGGGCAAGGTTGCATCGGAATGGGTGACCGAGATAGCATTGGCATGGTCGAGGTTAAGTCAACCAAAGCTTATATGACATTGACCCCGGCCGTCCTTATGTTGAGCCAGGCCGAGGTTGTGTTGCCTATGTCCAAGGTTGCATCGAGCAACCCTGGTGAAGGATTGCGGATGCCGACTCAATAGCGCCGGGGGCGTTATTCAGTCGACCATTGCGTCGCTGGGGGCCGTTATGACACCGGTTTGGGCTGATAATGGGTCGGTGTCCCATTATGTCGCCTGCAAACCTGTAGACCCAGGGTTAAGTCGGTGGGACACGGCAATGTTACATCGACCGTTTCCCCTTTAAGATGGGGCACTTTCAATGCAACATCGCCGCGCGTCAACCCAACATCGGGTGCTTGAACCAATGTAACATCGGTTCAAGCCGTCCAATTTAATGCCGGATACAGCCCACCAACGCAATCATGTTTGCAGTGTGGAAAATAACCAACACAACATTGTCATTAGACTCTGTGCTCTTTATTTCTTCTCACAGATTATGAGACCGGAAATCTCGAATGAACTACGCTGATTACTCCGAAGACTTACCTCCTGTTCCTAGCTCACCAGTTCTAGTTGATCCAAACTCTTCACCACCACCCCAACCATCTGAAACTCCCTTCTCTCGGGATTCAATTCAAACTCAACAAATCTCTGGTCCGAACATGGTCGACTTGGCTATCGAACTCAAAGACAGTGCCAAACTGACGGGCTCCAACTATCAGGAATGGTGAATCAAAATTGCAGCCATTCTTCAACTAAAACATCTTCTGAAACTAGTCAATGGTTCGGAATCAGATGACGAAGCTGATCCCGAAAGAAACGAAGACACCCTTGCTATTCTGGTTTTGAATTGTGACCCCAAAATCTCCGCTCGTTTCTCACACGGATCCAGTGGTGATCCCAAAATTTTCTGGAAGCTTCTAGATGAATACTACTTACCTAAAACCGTACAGAATCAAGCGACATACCTAAATCACATTTTCTCCACCGTCATTTCATCTTCGAATCTGGAATCCACCCTTAACTCTACCTCTGATAACTGCCGACTATTGTGTTCAATTATCGACGACAGAGCAACAACCCCGTCTGAGCTGCTCGACTCAGTCATTGTTATGTGGGCTTTGTTCAATCTCCCACCCGAATTCTCTGCAACCGGGGAACTTCTCCTGAAGAAATGTCAAATCGATAAAAAACCACTATCCTTGAAACTATTAGTCGAAGAAGTCAGAAATTTCCTCCAACATAGCAACGAATCTCAAGAATCCAATAAGGCATTGGCGGTTTTTTGAAAAACTCGAAAATACAAGGGACATCGATGTTCTCCTGGGTGGCACAACCCCAAAACCATGCATTCAGAATCTGAATGCTCTTTTCTCAAATCTGAAAACCAATTCACCAAACCAGGCATCAATAAACCAACAAAGGCCCTTCAAGTCACTCACAATTTCTCCATTCCCAAAATGATCTTGGATTATGGTGCTATGACCTCCATGTTTAACGATTGTTCCTTTTTCCCTTCCATGGTCAAAACATCCGACTACCAAGCCTCCAGGAGATGACTGCTCACCGGTCCTGTGCCAATGATGCATCGATAGATCGGCGTCTCAAAAGGTGGATTTCAACATGTCTTCTGGAGTGTTTCATCCCAGACCGCGTAGTCAATCATTGACCCCCAACATCTCCAGTCCCAGCTTACGTCCAAATTCTCGATTGGCCCCAATCGACACTAAGGCCGTCAAATCTAAATGATTAGGGATTTCTAGCTTTCAAATGTACTCTGGCATTAGCACCCCAAGAAGTAGTCAATCCTCGAGTCAAAGAGTGGAGACAAAAGTTTGCACCTCTCCAAAAGGTGATCGAGCCTCTGACCGGTGAACTGACGGCAGATGTCGAGTTGACGGCAAGTGACGGGAGCAAACCGGGACAGGACAGAATTGATATCATCATCTGCACAACTCAATGGGATTTGGTGTAAAGACGGTAGAGACAGCGGAAGATGGTAGAGCACACCGGACTACTGATTGCAGATGAAATCCATCTGATCAGCTCAGAGATCGGACCTGCCTATGAAGTAATGGTTTCAAGGATTCGACAAGTTACTGCTCAGAGCGAGATCAGCAAGACCCGAATTGTCGCCCTTGGTTGTCCGCTGGCTAACGCGCGAGACCTTGGCGACTGGATGGGCGCCAGTTCCCAAGCGCTTTTCAATTTTGCTCCTGGATCTCGGCCTCTACCATCGGAGGTCCACATTCCGTCTTTCAACGTACCTCATTTCCTATCCTTGATGATTCAAATGGCCAAGCCCGCCTATCTCTCGATACTTGAGTATGGCCAGTCATTGCGTTTGTGCCATCACAAGAATAGTGCAGGTTGACAGCATCCGATCTATCAATCTACGCTCTCTCTCTGACGAAGATCCGCAGCGGTTCTTGAACATCAAACAAGAAGACCTGGCCCCATGTCTCGCTAAAGTCACGGATGAAAACCTGCGCAAAACTTTGGCCAGTGGGATCGACCTTCTCAACATCCTCACGCCGGCGGATCCTTGGGGCCCGCGCCACTTTCTCCCAAAATTTACTTTGCGGTTTGAACTTCACCCCGTCGTCATATCTGAACTTGTTGGTGGCCGTAACCCGATTGCCACAATGGCTGCTACCTCCCATCCAGCCAAGCCTGCTGCGGCTTCTCAACCCGCCCTACTCGCGAATGAGATCGAGTCAAAGGGCACTTCAGCGAGTCCTCTAAAGACTCTGATCCCTTATCCTCTCATCATCACAGAATCCAGAAAGCCCTCCCTTCCAATATCAACCCTCACTCCCCGTGCCTCTCAAGCGACAGTTGGATAACTTGATTGATTCCATCATTCTTGACTTTGAGCCCCTACCAGAGGTGACTATCGATTTTGAATCCGGGAGCTTCTGGCGCTTTGTCGAAGGGAGTGAAACCACATCATTCAACCTCACAATCCCTTGATGTAATAGTGGAGTTGACAAGAGTACTACCAATGATAGTGATTCCCAGAACTTGGTCCCTACCAAACCACCCAGCTTTGCTCCAAGTTCAGTGTTTCATCTGGAAATAGACCTCGAACAATTAGCACACCCAATTATTCATCGCAACAACGACCATCATTGTCACCAACCCACGTTTGAGTAATTGTTCACATCATTTCACAAAACTTCCGCTAGTTATGATCAGAAAACTATGACCGGATAATCTCAATGGAAGTTCCTTTGTTGGTTAAAGGCGATGCAGATCAATCTAAGTTTGACAGCGATCAAGGAATGGACCGAATAAACCACCTACTGGTGGGGGTAGGGCGAAAATGTTTTAAACAACTGAATTAACTGCTGGAGAGGCTGCAATGTCAGGTTGACAAGCGGGGCTCAGTGGTTTCCCCACATCTCCAGTATCAAAAGCCTCAAATTAGGTGTTATTTCCCTAATGAAAAGTTGTAAATAGATGTTGTGCCATGGGCAATGCAGCTTCCAGTGTATTTTCTTGAATCTGATGTTAGTGTCCTAACTGAGACAGGGTGGCATTGCCGCTGCCAGGGCAGAGGCCTTGCTGCTGTCTGGGAGGAGACCTTGTGGCTGCCTTGCCCCTGCCCTGGCGGAGATCTTGCAGCTGCCTTACTTCTGCCCTGGTGGAGACCTTGCAGGTGCATTGGCAGAGAATCTGCTGAGTACACTGGTGATTATGCTGAGCACAGAAAAAAGACTTACTGGAAACTGAAGTTAAATATTGTGAATAGCACATGGCTGAGTACGCTGATTGGATGGCTGAGCATTCTGAGCACAGAAAAGTCATTTTCCTGATACTGAGTTTACATAGTGACAAAAGAACATCCAATGTGCTGCTGAGTATGCTGAGCAGAGAAAAAAAAACATTTTTCTGCATACTGAGGCCAAATAGTAAAAACTCACCCTATGTACCGCTGAGCACATGGCTGAGTATGCTGAACTAGACAGAAATCCAAGATTGAATTGAAAAAAGAAAAAACAGTTGGAAAGTACAGGCTGAGAATGTGCTGAGCATGCTGAGCTTTTAGAAATGTGGCACCTTAAAAAAAAAAAAAATGAAACCCCCCACATTCCCCCCAAGGTGTTATGGGTTCTTGCATGTAGTGGAATAGATAACTGGGTAAGATGAAGGATAAAAATAGATAAATGATCATTGAGAGACTAGATTGAGGCCTTTGGACAATGAGTATTGTCTCTAGGCTGACAGGACGTATGTGACGTGGTTAAGTCGTCCGACCAGTATCTCTACCTCTCCGTATCTGAATCGCGCTCCAAGTTCTAGGTAGACTCTGATCTGTTTGATTTGTTTCTTGAGTTTCTCCTCCGGGAGTCGCACCGTCTTGTGGAAGCTGTTCCACACGAAACCGACATATTTTTGTTCTTCTAGGAGCGGGGCAAACTTCTCCTTATTTGTCTTGACTCCGAGCTGGTCTGATCGGGAGACTACGTCTTTCATTTTGACGTTGGACCGGGCGTCCTTGACAAACAGGTTATCATCGACCCACCGAAATATGGTGATGATATCATAATCTGTTTCCACGCGTCCGTGGGTCAACCAAATGATCCGCATCCTGCTATGCCACCAAACGTAATCCGCATGTCAAGTAGGATTTTGTCATTGAGGGTTTTTACCATTAGGTAAGGCCACTGGTTAGGTGCTGTCGGGATTTGTCGATAGGCTTTCTCCCAGTCGAAAATTGCGAGTAGGACGGGATGCTTTAATTCCCGCATGAATTTTGCTACCGTGTTAAAGTCATCCCACGTCGTCGTGAAGTCCTCTGAGGATACGAAAGAGTTCACCCAGGGTATCCCTTGTTTACCGTGTGGGAATGATAGGTCGTTGATTGGTCGCAATGATCCGTCACCATTGACTACCGCACCGAGTGGGCTGGTCCGGAAAAATTTGAAATGTTTATTCACCTCCGTATGGCTGAATGGCCCAAACATCCTCTTAGCTAGCAGCTCTTTCTTGATTGACTCTTCAATCATCTCCCTTGCCTGCAGGGCCGATTCGTGGTTGGGTGGCGTGTAGAAGGGTGTTTCTGCCTCCACTGTGTGAGGGGGTATGCCTTGGTCAAACCCATGGATAAATCCGTGTAGCACATCTTCAAACTGAGGGAGTAAGTCCCACTTATTTAGTGCTTTGCGCCACTCTTCTACGTTCATCTCACATGTCACAGCTGCCGGCCAATCCGGGTCTAGGCTCTTGGTACTCAGGCGGGGCCTTTTTGCGCTTATAGTCACCGAGGACTCTTGCCACGTGTGATCGCGGGGGTGGTAAAAGTCTGAATTGCTGCGTGGATTACAATGCATACCAGAATCAGAACCAGGGGAAACAAACTGAAAACAAATCTGGGACATCGCTTCACAAACAGCACCCATGGGTTGTGGGGCAGGAAAGGGATGGGGGTGGGGTTGCTTCGGAGGGCTATGACCTCTTTGGTGTAACGGTCCACACGAGCTGAGAGGGGGCCAGTGGCCTACTAATTTCTTCCTCGTTGGTCTTTCCTGCCGCGGTCGCCTTACGCTGCGTCGTATCGATTCCCTTTGTATCCTTGGGTGCGCGGGTAGCGGCCTGAGCCTGGGTCTGATCCGCGGTTCTCTTGGGGCGACTGTGCTCTTTGTTGGTCGGCTGGTTGTAACTGTTGTTGTTCTTACCGGTAGAGCTACTCGCGATTGCTTGACCGTCCGGTTTCGATGGATCTGTGCCCGTGACCGGGTCCCAATGTCTCCTAGGAACGCTCTTGATGTATGGGTTCTTGGTGAAGTCCGTCTCGTCGAACTTGCGGCATCGCGCTATGATCTTCTGAGCTATGACGTTGTTAACAACCGAGATGTTGTTAATCAATATCGATCCGTTTGGCATGACCACTCGATGGGCAAATGCGTTCATGCGCACGTTGATGTCGTATTGGAGACCGGTCATGAACCCGTGCTGGGTGACCAACCCGTCGCAGATCCGTTTGTGGAGGAGCAATCCAGCGAACTTCGGGTAGTTGGCGATCTGGATTAGGGCCGCGTAGAACCCCTGGTGGTTGATAGACCACTCCGCATAGGTTTGCGTGTATTCGCAGGGGTAAGGGTATCCGGTGTTTGAGTCATCCGCTTTGCTCTTCCTTTCGGAGTAGTGGATTATTGCCTTGTCCTGCCAGACCTCGTTGAAAATAGTCAGAGGGAGGGAGCTGCGGAGCTCGCGGAGATTCTTGCCGAAGAAGGGGGTGAAGCCGACGTTATGGCTTGTTGGTCGTGCGTCGTTGTTAAAGACAACTCCCCCGGGCATCGCATTAGCCTCGCCTGCTGACGGTCGCTCCTCCGTTGGTTTGGGGACCGGTATTAGTGTCGCACCAGTTTTCTGGGTGCTGTTTGCCGTTAGGCGGTTGGGGGTCCCCCGGTCTGTTTGCTCCTGGGGCGGGTGAGGCCCTGGCAGATCTGGAAGAATTGTTCTGCTAGCTCGTCATTCCCGGCTTCCTCTGCCGCAAATGCGCGATCCATGAGCTTGTCAATCTTCAAGCGGATCCTTTCCTCTTCGCTAGAGCAGTCAGTGGTAGTGAGCTGCTCCGCTTCGTCTGCGTTAACTGGATCAGATGCTGGTTGGGTAAACACATGCAATGTGTCTCAGCCTTGCGTTCCTCTGTGGTTTCCTTTGGGTTCCATATGCCTCTTCTTCTTATCTTACTTACCGGTGCCTGTCCGTTCGCATCCAAGGATCTCCTTGTAGAGGCTCGCGGTTGCGTTACCACTACCTGGTCGTTCGTCTTCTCGGTTCGCTTACAAACCTTCCATCGGGGTAATCTGCTCTCTTGGGGTTCTGGATGCCGATCGGGTTGTGCGGTCGGTGGGGGGAACGTTCTTGGCCTTCTTCGCCTTTGAGGCCTTGGTGGTGAGTGTTTCCATGATCGTTTGTTGGGATATTTGCCCTTCGACCTCCGGGGATTCTTTGGCGCTTTGTTGGGCTAGTTGCTTGACGTGGTCCGTGATATCCTGGAGTCTGTCCGTCATTTTCTTGATGAATTTGCGAAGGCGAAAGGCGAAATTTCTTCCTGAGCGGAGGAGTTGAGTAACGGTGAGTTCGTTAAGGGAGATCGATAAGGTTACGGCTGGGGTAAGTCTAACATTGGGTTGGGGGCTGCTGTCGCTGGTACCTTGCGCGCGGGCCGGCCGCAGCCGCAGCCGCACTCCAACTCCGGGGATCAGGATCTTCAGAGGACTCGCTAGTAGGAGTGCCCGTGCATTCGATCTCATGGGCGAGTAGAGCGGGGTTGGAAGCCGCAGTAGGCTTGGTTGGATGTGAGGTGAAGTATGAGGAGGTAGCGGCCATCAGGGAGAGGTCTGGGTTTGAGGCGGCGGAGGCGATTGAGTTACAGCCGGGCAATAAGCTTGGACATGACGACAGGGTGAAGTTCGAACCACCAAGGTTAAGGAGCTTCCGCTTGTCAGGATTGCCATCTCCCAAGCTGCTTGATGAGCTCATTGGGCCCCGTGGCTCCGTCGCTTGTCTAACCAACAAGCCGATTTTCGATAGTCCAAAATCAGTTAGCTTGAGATGGCCGCGATGATTAATCAAGGGATTGTCAGGTTTCATGTCACTGGAGTATCAGATGTATTAAAAATTAGCCATAGTAAACTTCGGTATTGGGTGTTTTTTATTGTTTTGAGACACTTGCATGCATGGAGGAGTTCGATTGGAGGAGATTTTGAGTCTGATAGTTATTACCAGAATTACAAACGAGTAATCGGAAGGAAAACAGGCCATCCAAGCTTTGATGTAGAGGCAAATGTTTTTGATTCCCAAGGATCCTTCTTAACTCCAACAATTTGCTGTTGTTTATTTTCATACAAAGAAGAGCTCGTTGATTATTGAAGGTTTTACAACTAGACCGAGTTGGAAAGGTAGACTCTTGAAATCTCTGTAGCGGATAGCTGGTTCAGTCTGAGAGTCAGTTGTGGCTTGCGACGGTTTTGGTCAGACGGTAGTCGGAGACTTCTACTATGTTGGAAGGGTTGGAGCCATCTGCCGACCAGTTCATGTTAGAAACTGGGGCCAAGGCACCCGACGGCACTGATCTGCCTTGATCGATTGGACGCATGGACAACGGACTTGAAGAAAGGATTCTGGTTGGAGACTGCCGAATCTGATTGGAAGCAGGCTTGGACCCGAGATTTGATAGAGACGAGACAGGACGAGACGGCTCAAATCTAGGTTTACACTGAGAGGCGTGGAACGTTCGGGGACAGCAGAACTAGTATTCGCCTGGCTTTCTGTGGGAGGATGAGAGGGCCCGAGATTCACTCGATAGCTCAAACCGGCGTCACTACTAGTGGCATTTGCTTTGTTCTGGGATTGCTCGTCGACATCAATCTGCTGAAAAGCTGCACGGGTCACACCATAAACAGTCAGCTGTCTTGCCCGACACCATCCAGTCACGAAGGCTCTTACTGATCGCCGTGCTCGTGGGGTCAAATGGACTTAACGAGGGCCGGGCCCAATTCAAGCCGTATTCTAAGGCTGGGCTCGAGGGGATAGAAAGAGAAGAATTAGCAATATCATTCACATGTCAAGTTGTTTGTGAACTGGTCACTCACATCCATGAGCGTCGAGAGGAATTGTGAGCAGGGCATCTTTGACGGGCTCATCCTTGGTACTCCCATTCTCCTCGATCTTTATACTATTGTCAACTTGACTGTTAAATTGATGGAGGTGGGTTTGAATAAAGACGTTCGATTCCGTTTGACGGTCAGCGCTCGAACGAAGCGCCACGAGCCTTTGGGTTCGAAATCGACGGTCATCTCCGGTAGGGGCTCAAGGTCGAGAATGGTTGAATCAATCAACTTGTCCAACCGTCGTTCGGCATCTCGAATGATAAAAACATAAATCTCATTCACCAGGTCTTCCAAGTGCAGCTGGATGTCCGGCGTTGTCAGTTCCTTCAACAGCGGCTCTCGTCGGATGTAATATAGTAAGCAGATCGAGTTGAAGAGCCAAAATGTTGAGTTGCCCATATTTTGTTGTCGGGCCTGTGTCAGCGGATCCAAGGAGGGGATCAGATAGGAAGAGACAAAGTAGTGGATGGAGATCAACAAGAAAACCTACAAATATTGTTTCCTCTATCCAATCAACAGAACCCAGCAAGACCTCTGCCAAGAGTTCTACTGTGCCCATGTGAACGGCAAAGCAAGCACAGAAGAACAAGACGTTTGCGGAGGGACCAATGGGGTCTTGCGTGACGTGGCTCGATTGTCTTAATGACCGCCTCGAAGACATCCCTGAGTTCTTCAATGGAGCAGACTACCATCTGGTCTGGCTCACAGCGGCAAAGAAATCCTTCAGCCCGTTACTCCTGTTCCCTTCGGCCTGAAAGCTGGCCATCAGACCACTGATGATATGTAGCTTGGCTGGGAGTGATGATGACGCGGGTCAGAAACAAAATTGACGGTGTTGGGTCTCGATTGGGTCGTTTGAAACAGGCTCTAATCCGAGTAGATTGGGATTGATGTCGAGGTTTTGCGAGCAGAGTTTGGCATGTTGGATGATTTTCTTGGTTTCAGATTTGGCAAGTTTGGCCTCAGATTGGACTTCGGCCAGTCTGAGACTACGAATTGAAGCTTGAGAGGCACGACCGGAGTGGGGGTTGATGGTGGAAGGTTTGGCTTGTTCGGCGATCCGAAAGATTACCCGGATGGTCTCACCCTGTTCGTCCTTCTCGGCGAGATCATAAGGACGAAGACCTCTGGCCCGAGTTCGCCTTCGTTTGGGAAGACGTGGGGTGGTAGCTTTGGAGTTTGTGTCATTGTCACTAACGACCAGTGATTGGGAATCTGGGCCACCAAAGGTTGAAGTCAAGCAGGATGAGACTCGACTGTGTTGTTGATAGGAGGTGGTTGATGAGGAGCAATCTGATGGGAGTTGGTCGGTGAATGAGACTAGAGAGGTGGAGGCACCACAGTTGAGTAGATAAGAAACGATGGTGAGGTCACCATTTCAAGCAGCCCAATGTAGAGCGGTCCAGCCGACTGCGTAGAAAAGATGAATGAGTAAGAAGAAGAACTGGTGAATGTTTGGGAGAGTTGAAGTAAGTACTGACCCGCATCTCTCCTATCAACAATTGTTCACCCAGTCCATCGACGATCGCTCTCACGGCTTCAGTATGACCGAAAGCAGCGGCAAGGACAATAGCTGGAGATTTGTCCTTGTCCCTTGCGTCAACATCAATCCACTGTCTTGGCTGACCGGGTGTGGGTACGGTCGGATATTTCCATGATGGCTTGATGAGGAAGAAGTGGAAGCGGATGGTTCTGAATCTGACGAATCCTGTGGTTTGATTGAACTCCTGAAGTGGTTGTGCTTCATTCTTGTAAGTCGCTACCGTCGGTGCTATCTGCTAGAGCCTCCAGCTTGATTGGCTTCTCTGCAGCGGAATCGGGTGTTTGGGAATGAGAAAACGGTCCAGGTTGGCCAACCAGGCGTTTGCTATTATTGGCGAGTTGTTGTTGCTTCTACTTCTGGATTTTAGTCAGTTAAGATTTTATGATAACTTTGGCAAAGTCGCAAACCACACAGTTCCTATCATTCCAGGGCCAGCGCCGCATTTATTCAAGCTAGACATTCTACCAACAGGTGAGATTAATGGAAATATGAAAGGCCGAGAGTTGATCGAAAGTGCTATCTTGAGAATTTCATCTTGAAATTGAGCCACTAGCCGTGCTGCTGGTGAGAGTTTTCTTTGCGCCTTAGATCAAATGACGAGGCACCAAGGTCGTAATTGTTTCTGTGAATCGAGATTAATGTGATCGCAAGATTGATTTGCGTCATTTAAAGCGCAATCCTGTAGAATGTGGAGTGCTCAATGAGGAAGCCTGAATCGACGGGCACGCAATCTCACCCGCTGTCTTGTCCGAGATGAGTCGATCGATCACAACGCTTTAAGGCTGAAGGCAGGACGCCTAATCATTTGATGGGTGCGGCCGACTTCTCCACAGGGACGGCGGCTTGATCATACATCAGATTTCGGGTCTTATGATCATGTTCCAATGTTTTAATTTGCTCACTTGTCAGTCTCCATCGGTGAGGATTCCTGAGAGGAAGAAATATGTCCGGGAGGAATCCCAGCATCCTTCTTGCCTGACTGATGATTTGAGCGGGGAGAATGAAAGAAACCAGCGTTCATTTTTGGACATCAGAGGCTTCATCCACATGGTCGAGTGGTCTCCGTGCAGTGATTGATCCGAGTTTCTCCATTGACTGATTTGGTTGGGTGGAAGACATCAAAGCGTAGCAACTGGACCTCCCTTGGGCGAACTGTCCTGTAGTTAATTCTCGGCTTCAATCAGTGGGTCAGTCTGTCGGGCGCTCATCCTGGAGAGATTCATCCATAGGTTTGATAGGTTCACCAACACAAGTCAAGAGACTTGGCTTGAGGTTGTCCACGGCAATTTCCCCAAGAGTCGGCGGTTCAACTGGATTAGAAAGTAGTGCCGCCGTGAAACCAAGAGATACCAAATTCGCGCCATAACACCGAGTAAGCGAGGTTGGTTTGCCAGCTAAGCCAGAACAGTACGTGGAGTACAAACTAGGATTAAATTGGGGAGGTAGGTGCGTTTTTTGCCACAAGGTTTTCATGGAAGGATGCGAACCGGACCTATTGAAGCAGGCATCCCAAGTCAAGCCTAAATATACCAATCACCAGAAATAAGAGAGCATCAAAAGATGCTCAGGAGAGCATGAAACGCCATTAGCTGGTAGAAAAACGTCACTGTTGCATCTGGGGAAAATTCACAACAAAACAAAACATCAGAGTCTTTACGATCAAGAAAAGAATAAGGACCATGAATTAAAATTTCAGCTTTTACTGTTCGCACCCCGAAGCGAGTTGCTGGTAAAAATTGAGTTCATGTCGTGAGACGACTGGCGGAGATGAGGTGGCAAAGCCCAGCCAAGTGGGACAAAAAGGTCCAGCGTGCAATCTTGATCGCAGAGATTTGAATGAGAAAAGCGCGTGGACGGGCTGGGTCTTCTGGGAAATAGCTTTGGCGGCCGTCAATTTCAGGTTCGATCAAATTATAATGAAGATTCGGCCGGAGTTCATGGGGTTAAAGAGGGTTGGGTTATGACCTCTGAAATGAACTCGTGTTGCAAGGAGGAGGCAATGGCTGAATCAAGTTCTTTGAGCTGGGCACACGTAAAAGGTGCTCGGAGATATGTTGATACAGCAACCAAGGAGGAGTTGTCGAGCTTCAAATTAGTTATGACTGGAATATGATTGAGTGCTGAAGATCCTGAGAACCAGATCAGATGGTGGTCATATTAAGTCCTGGGAGTTCCAGCGAAATTCAAGACTCAAGGGGTGATGCCTAGGATTGGGGGGTGCCCAGATTTGCCCAGATGGCAGAAATGGCTCAATTTTGCGGGGATGCTGATCGGAAATGGCCTGTAAGTCGCCGCGGAGTTATGTAAATAAATGTGTACTGAGAAGTACAAATTTATTTGTGTGATCGGAAGATTATCGTGATGCTTCACTTCATCTCATTTTTCACTCTACGTACAACTAGCGTCTCTTGCAGTTTTGTTGATTTTCTCGAGTTATGGTCTCAAAAATGGTTGTTACTAGATTCATAGTGTGCAATGCCAAAGGCCACAACATTACACGTAAAAAAAAAGTCCTTGCAATCCTCCAGCGGCAGCTCCTCTCTCTCGTCTGGCCCAACCTCCTCCAAATGCCAAGCAAACAGACCATGAATAATTCAGTCCCAAGGTCTGTGCCAGTTTTGTAATCTACTTTGCTCCTTCCAGTGTGTACCAGCTTGATCATCATCCAAAGGCTCCCCTGGCAAGGCTAGCTGGTCTCCATGTAGAAGTCCCCTGCCTGTAACCCTGCCAGGTGCAGCATTGGCCATCATCTTTGAGGAGGGGGGCTGGGGGCCAACTGGCAGGGCAGAGGCTTGGCCACTGCCAGGGCAGAGGCTTGGCCACTGCCAGGGCAGAGGCTTGGCCACTGCCAGGGCAGAGGCTTGGCCACTGCCAGGGCAGAGGCTTGGCCAGGCCACTGCCAGGGCAGAGGCTTGGCCACTGCCAGGGCAGAGGCTTGGCCACTGCCAGGGCAGAGGCTTGGCCACTGCCAGGGCAGAGGCTTGGCCACTGCCAGGGCAGAGGCTTGGCCACTGCCAGGGCAGAGGCTTGGCCACTGCCAGGGCAGAGGCTTGGCCACTGCCAGGGCAGAGGCTTGGCCACTGCCAGGGCAGAGGCTTGGCCACTGCCAGGGCAGAGGCTTGGCCACTGCCAGGGCAGAGGCTTGGCCACTGCCAGGGCAGAGGCTTGGCCACTGCCAGGGCAGAGGCTTGGCCACTGCCAGGGCAGAGGCTTGGCCACTGCCCTGGTAGACAATTTGCTGAGCACATGGGTGAGTAAGGTGAGCACAGAAGAAAAACACATTTTAGGGACACTGATGTTAAATTACAAAAAAAATACTCAATGCCCTGCTGAGCCCATGGCTGAGTATGCTGAAAACATGACTAAGTATGCTGAGTACAGAAAAATTTATTTTCAGATACTTAGATTAAATAGTGAAAAAAAACAACATGCTTCTGAGCACATGGCTGAGTATGCTGAGTATAGAAAAAAAACAATTCTGGATACTCTGAGGTTAAATAGTGAAAATCATACCCAATTTGCTGCTGAGTGTGCTCAGCTAGAAAGAAAGCCAAGATTTAATTGAAAAAAGCTTGAAAATACAGCCTGAGCGAGCATGCTGATATAGTGCTGAGCATGCTGAGCTGTAAAGAATGAGGCACCCTCCCCCCCCCTCCCCCCCCGAAAAAAAGAAGGAAAACCCCCCAGATTCCCCCTAAGGTGAAGTGGATCCTTGCATGTAGTATTACAGTCTTTTTACGGAACTTAAAACTTCCCGCTACGCTTCCAGTAATGGGCAAGTATGCACCTACAGATTATGTAATCTGTGTTTGGTGCATACTTGTGGGTGGGGAGCAGTGCGTGCATGCATGTGAATATGCATGCAGGGCTTACTCCCAAGATTAGCGAGGAGTGAATTTACTCCTGCTTACTCCAAAATCTACTCCCAGGAGCAATTAACTCCGATCAAATCCGACCCGGTGCGGTTGCCGAGGAGAACTAAATACGCTAATACCTCCTTAATCCGCGACCGATGCGGATGTCTAAAGGCTATGAGTTGATTATCGATTATGTGATGAGTTGTTCAAGGAAATAGGACACAAAAAGACTCAAAGAAATGTTGGAGAAAGGTTACATGTGCTAGAGACATGAGTCACCGTTCTTGATGTTATACATTATTTTCGAAAATTCTTTTCGAGGTCACTTTGCCCATCTTTCGATTAGAGTTCGCCGCAGTGACAGTATTTAATTCCTAACGATTAGAGCACCAGAAGAAAAGGGGGGGAAAGCGTCAGGAATACTGTAATAAAAAAAATGGGGGAGGAAAGGAGGAGGTGGGGGGGGGATTGCTAACCAAGCAGCTGACCAACATGTCCTCGGCCCAAAGCAGGCCATGTTTCTCGATCCCACGCTCCCAGGCCTGATACAAGCACTTCAAAGTCGGGAACTTGGCGACAATCCCTTTGGCCTCGTTCTCGGTCACCCGGGTCAAGCTGCTCAACATCTTGATGTATGTGTCCTCGTTGTTCGTCCCTTTCGTCCCCGAGACTTCCAATCTTAGTGCCGACTTCAACTCCTGCTTCCTCGATCTGTCGATCACAAATCGCAAAAAAAGGGGATAGCGCGTTGAGACGATTGGACGCATGATGATGATGGGGGGGTAAGGCAACTTACTTGTAAGGTCGCACGCCGATCTCCATGGTCATCTCCCACAGCCAGTTCGCGAATTTGTTCTTCTCTTTGACCCGGATGACGAAAGCCTTAGTGACCAGCTTCATCATTTCCAACCCCTTCAAGATCTTGTCCCGACTGTTTCGGGGTAGCGCCGGCCCGCTCTTGCCCTTGGCGGAACATGGGGCCGTCTCGTTCCGCTGGGCGGCCAGTCTTTCACGAGCTTTGTTTGTGATCATTGCATCCTCGTTCCTCCGTCCTGCTCTGAGGATCGTCTCTAAGCCGGAAATTACGATAAACAGCTGTTGATAATCGAATCCTATCAGCATCTTGATGGTGTCCATGAGCAATCAAGCATCAGAGATAAACCGACATGATCTTGGGGGTAATGTGACTTGATTGCATGAGCCTTCTTCATGAGTTGGTCGGTGCCCGAAGCAATAACCTCGTCGACCTCATTACCGGTCCGGACGACCAAGACGGTAGGGTCGTAAGTCTCTTTACTCTGGCCAACGCCGAGGGGGATAAAGATCCCACGCTCCTCGTCCCATTCCTTCGTGTCTGGACCCATCTGACGACACCCTTGGGCTCGCTGCTCTTGTCATCAATCTCACCTGGGGGGTTCATCACGCACCCTTCGGTAGACGCGATCCGTTGCTCCAACACTTGATAGGCTTTCGCAAACGGATGCAGCTTCGATTTCTTCAGCAACTTGGGCACTTCGGCCACTGTCTTTTTCCGGTTTAATGTTACTTGTTCGCCTCCCTCTGGAGACGATTGTCCAGCTTTTCTTTCTCCTTGGCCGCCTTTAAAATAACAATAGAGAGTATCGAAGTCAGATCTTGGGATAATAGGATTTGAGGATCGGAAAAAGGCACGAGCATACATTTTTCGCCTCCCGGAGCAATCTAGCCTGCGCAGCTTGAGCTTGCTTCTCGATTTGATTAGCTGTGGATTTGCTGACGGGGGCAGAATTCGGAGGAGGACTTAGAGAGGATGGTCTACTGGGCAAGGGATTGGGGGGCGAGGGGAGAGGATCGTTACCGAACATGAAATCTTCCAAGTCTGGCGCCGGTGAAGCCGATCAAGTCGATGTCAAGATGTTTTAGGCGACGGTCAGCTGCAATGATGGTGTGAGCGCCAGTGAGAGAAGTGCGACGAACCAGAGAGTACATTGTTACACCCAGCGTCAACCAAGCGGCACGGTCTGTCGACTGTCTGTGCTGCCTTGCCTTTGCCTTTGTCGAGGGTGCTGGAGGGCTGGTTGGGCTTTTGCGGGGCGGAGCGAGACCTGGGCAGCGTTTTCTCGGTCTCCGCGGCAGCATGTGGAATTGCAGAAGATGTGTGGTGGCGATGCAATGGGGCTGCAAGAGCTGGTGACAGTTTTCGTCCAGCCGTCTGTAGAGCGGCGGATACGTCCAAGCTGTGAATAACGCACAACTAGTTAGTATCTATCAGCTGGGCAAAAAGTGACTCTGAAAGATTCAAGATGATGGCTCGATTAGGCGGTCACTGCTCACTCGTTAGGAGGTTTGTGTCCAACAGTTTCATTTTCTGTAAAAGTCCGCATAGTTTGTGGTCAACTTTGAAGGCCCGCAAGGAGTGGGTTGAAGGCCTCACTCCCGTTGGCGACTCTTGGTAGAGAAGACTTGGGGCCTGCAAAGATCGAGTCGAGATCGGGGAGCTCGCAGCTTGAATCGGGATCGGTGGGCAGGAGGCTGAACTGAGATTTCCTGCGGACAGGGATCGGGCTCGCACTGAGTTCTTTGGAGTGGCAAGCTGAGGCAGGGGGTGGGCCGGAGGTTGCAGATGGCGGGGATTGGCGGCTTGGATCTTTGGAGATGGGAAGCCGAGGCTTGGCGAAGCTGGAGGGCGGATCGAGTGAAGATAGCGGGCTGGAGCCAAGTTCGATGATTGCTGACCTCTTGCCTGGTGGCGGAGAGGTCGGGCCAGACTTGCTTTTCCCTCTAGCTCAACTCAGCCTCTCCAAGGAAGCACAAAGCGTCTCCGAAGGAGAGGCTTACATGTAAAGTCCCTCGCGTGGCCTGGGGGAGTTGGACTTTTTCCCAAAAAAACACAATATTTGTCTTTTTCCATTTTTCAAAATTACACAATTCATCTTTTCAACGCATGCAAAATAGCTGATGATAGCCTGGGATCTCAGCTTCCAGTCATTTATTTTTTGGAGACTGAACTCCCAAAACTGGCCTTCCTCCTTGTTTGTCGTCTGGCCTCTTTCGATTTTTGTAAAGCAGCCCCGATATGAAATATCGGATCTAGGATCATCAGATTCCAATTTTCTCACAATTTTATGCGTGTTTCAATTCAAAACACTGAGAGAATACAAGTAAATATGCTATGCCCTTACGACCAGATACTTTTCTCGGGAAATCCGGCCTTTTTCAGGGCGGATTTTTGACAAAAATCAGCCATGACACACATTTTACGAGTCGTTTTTGTTGAGTGTGATAAGGTATCTGACATTTGAAAAGCATCATAATGATCGTCAAAACCTCAGGATTTTAATGATCCCTAAGGCGGGATGTATGGATGGCTGGTTGTTGACCTATGGGGGAGGGGGAGATCACTCCAGCCAAACTGGTGAACTCTGTCAGGCCAAATATGCGACATTAGATCCAAGTCCCTCCTGCGGAGGCGAGGGACTTGGGTTAAGTTTGCTTTTCCCTGGGCAGCGAACTTAACACAAGTCCCTCACGCCTACGCTCGGGGGGGCCCGAAGGGCCCGCCTGCCTCTCCTACGGAGAGCGTCCCGCGGGGACGCGGGTCCCTTCGGGACCCCCGTTCGAGAGGCTTTGTTAAGCTCGGCTGGGCAGAGGGTCTGGAATTACTGGGGATGGCGAGCGGCGTGGAAGGTTGGGCAGCTCTGGAGAGGACGGCAGTGGGCTGGGAGAGTGTGAAGACGGGGGGGGGGGGGGGCTCTGGGGCGGGAGGATGCTGATTGGTGAGAGCGCTTAGTACTTCTTTCGCAGTCTTGATCTCAGTCGGCATGCGAGCTTGGGTTACTGCTGATAGTTCATGTTACATAATGGATTGAAGGGAGAAAAACAAAATGGTTTGGGACCAATGAAAGAAATGAGTAAGGTGAATGAGAAAAGAACGAGACTGTTTGATGAGGAGAGGATAGTGCGAATGAGAAGAGAAGAACGAGAGGATTCAATGAAAACAGAAGAGCATTGTGAGAAGTCCACGGAAAGGGTCGTCCAAAGCCAAGGAGCGTGGCCGAACTCTGAAATGATCGCAGATTTGTCCTGCGAAACAAAAGCTAATCAGGACTTTATTCCGACTTAAGCCTTCAACGGAGCATAAGGCTTACAGGTTCGCTTGGACACCTTTTGTTGGGTGCTGCTTGACCGTTTTTTTGCCCCTGAGTTGGTTTTGGACGGTTTGGGTGGTTTCGGGGAAAGTATAAGTGCTTGAGGTGTCGGTTGCTCAGGACCCCTCGGATAGAAAACTGGGCTCAATTGTTTGATCCATCGTTTTGTATCTTCCAAGTCTTCATTAGGTTTATCGTGAAGTTTCAGCAAGTCATCTGGTACCGCGTCAATCAACCGCTTTAGCTCGGAGCGCATCTTAGGCGTAAGACAAGCGATATCATTCAGACCAATAAACTGATGAGAAACTCTTCCGGTGTCATCGGAGTCTTCCGGCTTTTTCCATTCTGGAGCCTTATGAGAGGAGGTTCTCAAGCTGAATAAGAGGGCAAGATAGGGATTGTTGACGCCTCCAATCTTGGCACGACTTTTTGACCAGTCGGAACTTGAGCGAATGAGGCCTGCCTGATTTTTTGTTTGAACACCGCAAAACGTGATGTTTTCGAGCTCTAGTTTTGGAGATTCGGATGCGGGTGCGAGATAGATGGTGAAAAGCTCGTCAAACCCAGCTTGCCCAGGCTTGCATTGGACCGCAACACCTCGGTACAAAAACTCCAAGAAGTCACTGGCGCTGGGCGTGTATGAAATCCGGGTAAAGTGGTTGAAGAATATCCGTCCTTCTTTTAAGAGTCTTGCTTTGTTGCCGTCCGCGATACAGGCAAATTCGGTATATTTGTCTTTCCCGATCAAGGTTTCGAGGAAATCTGCCAATCGCACTGAATATCCATCGGGGATCGAATCAGTTCCGTTACAAGGAATTGACTTGGTTGTCTGCATAGCGCGTATCAATATCAATCTGGTCGCCGTTTCTCCGGCGTCTCCGACGTCAGCGAGTCCTTTGTTCACTGCAGTAGCAAGAACATTGATGCACTTGATCCAATGCGCCTCGTCGGATGCAAGAATTCTGTTAGCCGCTAATGCGTATACGAACTGCGGGGGATAGTCGCTGACAACCATTTCTCGATCTGAGTCAATGAACATACAGTGCGCCGCGTAACTCGCAACGAGTTCCGAGTTTATGGGCGAATACGAGGACACCCGGGTCTGTATCACAGAGCCCAATATGGCGAAGCACTGCGGGCTGGACAATTCAATTGCTTCGGTAGAAACCGATCGAGAATTACACATTAATTTTGCCTCTGCAATCCCCGAGGTGGATTCGACGGCAGTAACTGGCAAATCTTTCATTGCACCCTTGAAATACAACCCATAAAATGGGGAGCCATAGCTGAAGAGCCGTTCCGCCGATAGCAACTCATCCCATGAGCTCGGTGCTTTCGGGACAAAGACATCAAGTGATGAGATTTGGTAGATCGGTGCAAATAAATCGACGCCTGTATTGAGGTACCGTGAGCTGGGGTCTTGGGTTAGCCCCGGATTAAAGTTAGCAACCCGCGAGGTTGTATCGGTGACGACGCCGAAGAACCCCGTTTTGGCAGGTATGTGCGATAAAACTCGACGGAATACGCGAAAGTATGGGATTTGGAGTTTTTCGTCGATGTGATTGACTAGGTTGCCGGCCTCGTCTATCGCCAAGAGCATCTTGAGCCGTCCGTCTCCTTCGAATTCGATACTTTGACTCATCCTTTTAGCCGCAGTGGCGAGAAATTGCCTCGGCTCTAAGCCCTCTGCCTGTATGCTCTTCATTTCTTTTTCGACATTGGCATTGTATTGAGCCTTCGGAGTCTTGTCCATTTGGAAACTGTAATCAAACCACGCAGCTAGTCGATCTTCCAAGCTTCCAGCCCGTATATCTGGCCTTGAAAAGAATTCGGAGACGGTGTTCAAAATCGCAGCCAATAAGTAGGAATAGTGCTTCTCCAGATCCTGGCCCGCTTTCAAATTGGGGAAAAAGTGTGTAGCAAGTTCGGAACGAGGAGGCTGGCCAGTGGAGCGGGGAGGTCGGAGACAGATATAGGCCACACAGACGTGCTTGGCGAGCTCCTTGATCAATCGAGTTTTGCCGCTCATGGTTGGGCCGATAATCGAAGTATAAGGTGCCTTGTATTTATCTCTTTTCCATTGCCCTGCAAACCTTGTGAGTTTTTTGAGGGTTGGAGCAACAATCAGATCGTGTCTCTGATATTCGGCATCGAAACCTTGCCGGACTATATCGGGAGCCCACTTGATTTCGTCAGCCGGGTTAAGGTTCTTTCCGGCGGAAGCGGTGGAACCGTCAAGTGCAGCAAGCATTTGATCCTCTGTCAATGTAGAAGCGTCGCGCTCAGGGAATCGGACAAAGTGAGCCCGCCGGATCAGGGTATTGATTTGGTCTCCATCCGCCTCATCGGTGAGTTCAAGCTCCTGCTTGAGGGAGTCCAGGAATGGTTTTTTTCCCCCAGTAAAATACTTCCAGGAAAAGTTGACTAACAGCTTTTTTCGATCGTTCAGGTCCGAGTAGCGAAAAACACTGGCCAGTTGGTTGTTGTGTTCTCGCACCTTTTCCACTTCAGATTGGTTGGAATTATCAAAGATGCAAGAAGATCAGTTGATGTTTTGTAGCTCGGAATCAACCAAGGAGATTCACTCACATCCAGCAGTGTCGAGAAGTTTACTGAATAGCTGGGCTGCGTCCTCATGCTCGGCGTGGAGATCCAAAAAGCGATTGCGTTCGGCAAGTTCTGGCGAGTCGGGTGTGGTATGAGTAGCTTCATATTTCGTTCGGAACTGCTGGAAGGTTCGAGATAGAGATATTGCAGGATTCACTTTGCGAGCATGGGCACCTAGAAAGCTAAGATGAAATCTTGCTGAGGCCATTCGGAGGGGGCACAGACTGAGCTGGGAGATTGGGAGGGGGCAGAGTGTATCGGAGAGTGGACTGAGCTGGGAGGAAGCGGGTACGATGGGAGCGAACGAGTGACTGGTAATTTGTCGAAAGCTTGGACTTGCTTGCTGTGCAGGAGTCCCAGCCTCCTGCCGACCTTAGGGGCCGTTCGGCCGCGCGGGGGAATCCTCACTTAACACAAGTACCCCACGTCGGCCTGGTACAGCCTGGGCAGGCGCGAAGCGCGACCTCCAAACTGTTTCGACTGCCCCACTCGGTTCTATAAAGCCTGGCACCCAAAGCACACCTTTGACTGAAACTCAACCACCGGCGGCTGCAAACCAAGTATCGGGACCTACAGCATCTGCAAACGACACCACTCCATTGCCCACACCCAGCTCGGTGTCATTGTCGTTAGACGAGAATTCCCAGTTCTCTAATTTGCCCAACTCTCAGCTCTCAGCAACCAACAAAAAGCTGACCTGTCGCTGGACCGATGCGGATGACGTGATCCTAGTCAACTGTCTGAAGGACGAGAAAGTGTCGCATGCAGGCACCACCAACGGCTTCAAGCCGACATCTTGAGTCCAGGTTGCGGCGGCTTTAGAAGGATCAGAATTGATCAATGGCTCAAAAGCTAAGGATGCTGGCACATGCAAGAGCCCCTGGGGGACTGTGAGTTCCTACTGGCTACCGTCTGGATTGCTCATTCATAAACTGATGAAGTGATTTTCCACAGCTGAAAAAGCTGTACTTATGCTTCAAGACCGTTGCTGGAATGTCAGGCGCAGGTTGGGATGAGACCTCGAAGATGATCTCACTCCTCAATGCCGTCTGGATGGAGCTCGCAAACAACAAAAGTTTGGCCGGGCGTGAACTATCTCGATGGCAGACTCGATTGTTACCCCTTTACCATGATCTCGCTTTCCTTATCGAAGGTAACACAGCCAACGGTGACCTACAGATGACAAAGTCGTAGAGAACTCCCTCAACTTCAAGAACATCTTTGAGCCTCATGAACGTCGGCACAGTCATTCCGAGATTTTCGTAAAAGCAGGCCGGGTTGGGATTGTGAATAAGTTCGTCTAGCCACATTGCGCCAGTAAATATAGATATGTGCTTCGGGACCGGTTTCGTTCGGTGCAAGGACTTGAGCAAATCATATGCAAGATAAGTCATTTTGGCCTGCTGCATCATCAGCAGGCCCCTTTGCCTTCGTGTTGTTAGGTGGTGGGCATGGTGAAATGTAAGCCGCCGTTGTATATCGGCATTGATTTCCATATGGGTTGGATGGGGTGGGCCGGCGGCGGGTGACGGGTTGTTGGGGTGCCGGTATGATTGATGGGGACTGCAAGCGGAGTCTGGACTTGCAGGCGAACGGGGTGGATTATCGGGATCTGGATCTCAGTGTCACCAGTCCAGATTACCCTGACATGTTCGGCTGCCAGGGGGCCTTCAGCTGAGATCTGAATCTGCCCATGGGCAGATTCAGATCCCGCAAATCTGAGATTCAGGCCCCCGCGCATCCGAACGGGCCCTTAACTAAGCCACTCGTGGTGAGCCGGTCTGGGTGGCAGCCCAGTCTCACCAGAGAGGCTTACATATTAAAACACCAAGCTCCCGTGAGCCAAGCAAGATATAGAGGCCATTCTTTCTCTCCTGGCTTCTATGCCTTTCATTGTAATTTTTTGTTTTTTTGTTTTTCTGAATGCTCATCATCCTCTTGATTTTTCAGTATTTTTTTTATTTTTGTATTATCACTCCTTCATTTTTAAAACTCAATACCAAGAAGTGGTGTCACTGCGCACGGTCCTCTCAGCCGAGGCACCAGCCAAATCAAAGTTCAAAATTGTGAACTTCAATAATAAAAAAAACACTAGATGCAAACAAGATCCTGGAGTAAAGAAAATACTGAAAAATCAAGGATAAGTAGATGTATGATGTACTAGAACCTAGAAAAAATTGGTTGAGTATTGAAGGCGTGGTGATGCAAACAAGGCCACTCCCAGCCAAAACTTGGAATCAGCTCACGTGAGAAAAGTGCTTTAGTATGTAAGTCCCTCCCTCCGGTCGGGGTTGCTTTGCGACCAGCCAAATGCTGCACGGCCTGCAGGAGGCTGGGACTTATGTTAAGTTTGGCCTCCTGCCGCCTGCGGGCCGTGCCAAACTTAACTAAGTCCCAAAGGTGGAGGCGCAGAGGGACTTAGGTGATTTTGGGCTGAGAGGAAAGCCCAAAAACACCATTTTCCACAAATGTTGCTATAGCTTGGCAACCTCCAAAGATTCTGCCAATATTTTTTGATAATCTGAGAGATATACATCTTTTCTAATTTTTGATGCACTCAGACCATCATATAAGGACCTCCTGCCTTGCTCAAAATAGCATCCTGAAGATGGAGGATTGCAACAGCCAACCCCGAGGTCCTTAAAACAGCATCTTGAATGCAAATGCATATGCTGCCCTCAAGGAAAAAAATTGACAGGCATCCCACACTAAAAATCTGAAACAGTTGAAAATCTTGGGAACATGTATTTGCGCTTTTTCACTCCAAATCCCGAGGGAGCCAGAACGAAGAACAGTTATGCAGTGGCTGTTCTAGCCATTGTGGAGTTTTCTTTATTACATTCCTCATATCGTGGGTTCAGGAGGTAGTAAAAGCTACAGGGAGGGGGCAGGAGATTGAAAGCCTTCTGACCAGTCTAGGTTTAATTGTAGAGGGGGATCAGAAGAAATCAGCATCCTAAAGGGACCTTAGCACAAAAAGACAAGGGAAAATGGCATAGCTCTCAGGCCAGAATCACTGATAAGGCATAAGTCCCTCCCAGAGGTAGGCCTTCGGCCTCCCTCGGGAGGGACTTAGTTAAGTTAGGGGCTGTGCAGCATTTGGCTGCTCACAAAGCGACCCAAGCTTTAACCAAGTCTCTCTGGAGGAGAGCCCGCAGGGTCTCTGTCTCACAGAGAGGCTTGCCCCCAAGCGGCAAATTCTAGCATGAGAGCTGATGGGCTGGGGCCCGGCCAGCCCCCATTTTCCAATAGATTCACTCTTACACACCCAATTTTGGCCAAAAAGGGACATACATGGTATGGCCTTGTAGCCAAGCTTCTTGCGCAGGCAGGCAGCCATCCATCCCTCCATAGTGCGGCTGGAAATCCTTGCCAAAAGGCTGCTGAGCTCGCTTCAGCAGATGGAGTTTTTTTTCAACTACTGTACGCCCTTTGCATACATCATGTATGCCAAATTTAGTTCAGAACTATACAAATACATGTATACAAGAGCAGCAAGTACAGTGCTCATGTATTTACCATGGATGTAGCACTGTATGATGGATCATGGATCCATCATTTTACATCCCTTGTAGGTTTAAGACCATGAATGTTACCGGTGAGTAGCCTATGTACATTTGAGGGCCAGAAGCAGGGCTCTCATATGACTCCTGGGAGGCCCATTTGGCTCACAGGATTCTGTTTTTGTGTGGTGTTGAAGTTTGACACCAGCCAAATGGGTTTAGGCGGTCCTCAGTGTTCACACCAAATTTGGCTGCTTACTCCCAAGTCCCTCCTTTGGAGGCTCGCGCTTCATGCAAGGGGCACCTGCCTGCCAACTCATAAGAGCACATGGTCAGTCAACATATACCTAGTATGAAGCATACCCCATACCGGGGTGGGAAACAGCCTCCAAGCTACCTTTCCTTGGGTCTTACAGGAATGTAGTGGGAGGTAACTCAGGTCCGTGGAGCTTCAGAGTAGCCAGGAAAGGATACCACAAAGCTTAAAAGCGCAACAGAAAGGAAGGAGGTAATAAACCCCGTGTTGTTGCACCGGTTGGGCCCCAGAAACCACATGTGGTAAAGGTGTGAGAGTTTGAAGTGGGGGAGCGGACTAGAACTTCCCCCAGGACCCTTTCCCTAGAAACCTAAAACTTCCCCAAAAAAGCTTCACACTAACAACCACAACACAACACCATTTACATTACCAGCTTCAACTAATAAATTAATCTTTCCTTTATTTTTCTTTCATCTACACCCTCCTTTATAAATCACCAACTGTAGATGTTCCCACTAACTGGCTTCAAACCTCAAGACCTTCTACACCCCAGATAATCACCAGTCTGTGATCAAAGCTAAGCTAGACATAGAAGAAAACTTAACAAAAGAAATAGAGGCAAAACGGATGTACAGTCCATACACCCATGAACAAGTTCAAAGAAAATTCCAGTTCTTCAGGTCAAACCCACTAGGGGCGGTAACAAATGGAGACGGGTCTTCTCGACCAACTAATGACCTCTCCTACCCATACAACGATCCAAGCGTGCTGTCAGTGAACTCCTTCGTGGACCTAAAGGACTTCGAAACCACGTGGGACAACTTCAATGTTGTCTCCAGCTACCTGAGAGCAACTGAACACCCGGTACAATTAGCCTTATTTGACTGGGAAAAAGCCTACAGGCAGATACCCACGGAACCCAGTCAATGGCCATTCCTAATGATAAAGACGTTCGACGGAAGGTTGATCTTAGATACACGAATCACTTTTGGGGGTGTAGCAGGTTGTGGCTCGTTTGGAAGACCGGTGGACGCGTGGACAAAAATAATGGCTAAAGAATTTGACCTACTAAAGATATTCAGGTGGGTTGACGATAACCTACTCATCAAGACACCAGAATTGATGGTGCACATGGATAGGATTGTCAAAAGATCAGATGAACTGGGGGTGAAAACAAACAAAGGAAAGTTCTCTCATTTTACAGAAGAACAAAAGTTCATTGGATCCGCCTGGAATGGAATTAACAAGACGGCTTGCCTCCCAGACGACAAATTACAGACCAGAATCAATCAGCTCAAGGCTTTCATCAAGCAAGAAGATTTCTCTTTCAAGGACGTTGAAGTCCTAACCGGACACCTAAACCATGTGTTGTACTTACTCCCACAGCTAAGATGCTATCTCTGCAGCCTGTACCGCTCGCAAAAGACATGGAAGGTAAAAAAATTGAAGAGAAAGATACCAGAAGATGCGGCCAACAACCTTGAAACATGGCTATATCACCTAGTAACTTTCACTCCGACGAGGCTAATGTCGAACCCAGCCCCAACTGAAATAGGGTGGGTTGGAGACACTTTGACCACCTTTGGAATAGTGATCCTGATAGCACTACATGCAAGAACCCATAACGCCTTGGGGGGAATGTGGGTGGTTTCCATTTTCTTTTTTTTTTTGTGGTGCCTCATTCTTCAAAGCCCAGCACATGCTGAGCCTGTATTTTCAAGCTTACTCTGTTTTTTTTCAATTCAATCTTGACTATATTTCCAGCTCAGCAAACTCAGCCATGTTCTCATCAGCACATAGGATGAGTGTTTCACTACTTCACCTCAGTATCCAGAAAATATTTCTTTTTCTCTACTCAGCATACCCAGCATCAAATTGGATTTCCTTTTGTCAGATCTGGCACGTTTGTTTCCTGTGCTCAGGGTACTCAGCATACTCAGTTATGTGCTAAGCTTGCATTGGGTCTTTTTCACATTATTGAACTTCAGTGTCCAAAAGATTTTTTTTTTGGGCTCAGTATACTCACCCATGTGCTCAGAAAATTCTCTTCCAATTTGGCTGCAAGGCCAGGGCAGGGGTAAGGCAGCGGCAAGGCCTCTGCCCTGGCAGTGGCAAGGCCTCTGCCCTGGCAGTGGCAAGGCCTCTGCCCTGGCAGTGGCAAGGCCTCTGCCCTGGCAGTGGCAAGGCCTCTGCCCTGGCAGTGGCAAGGCCTCTGCCCTGGCAGTGGCAAGGCCTCTGCCCTGGCAGTGGCAAGGCCTCTGCCCTGGCAGTGGCAAGGCCTCTGCCCTGGCAGTGGCAAGGCCTCTGCCCTGGCAGTGGCAAGGCCTCTGCCCTGGCAGTGGCAAGGCCTCTGCCCTGGCAGTGGCAAGGCCTCTGCCCTGGCAGTGGCAAGGCCTCTGCCCTGGCAGTGGCAAGGCCTCTGCCCTGGCAGTGGCAAGGCCTCTGCCCTGGCAGTGGCAAGGCCTCTGCCCTGGCAGTGGCAAGGCCTCTGCCCTGGCAGTGGCAAGGCCTCTGCCCTGGCAGTGGCAAGGCCTCTGCCCTGGCAGTGGCAAGGCCTCTGCCCTGGCAGTGGCAAGGCCTCTGCCCTGGCAGTGGCAAGGCCTCTGCCCTGGCAGTGGCAAGGCCTCTGCCCTGGCAGTGGCAAGGCCTCTGCCCTGGCAGTGGCAAGGCCTCTGCCCTGGCAGTGGCAAGGCCTCTGCCCTGGCAGTGGCAAGGCCTCTGCCCTGGCAGTGGCAAGGCCTCTGCCCTGGCAGTGGCAAGGCCTCTGCCCTGGCAGTGGCAAGGCCTCTGCCCTGGCAGTGGCAAGGCCTCTGCCCTGGCAGTGGCAAGGCCTCTGCCCTGGCAGTGGCAAGGCCTCTGCCCTGGCAGTGGCAAGGCCTCTGCCCTGGTAGTGGCAAGGCCTCTGCCCTGGTAGCAACAATGACAAAGCCTTTGCCCTGTCAGGGGCAAAGCTTTTGCCCTGGCAGGGGCAAACCATTTTTCCTGGCAGGGGCAAAGCATTTGAATTGGCAGGGGCAAAGCATTTGCCCCAAAGCCTTTATCTTTTTATTAGGAAAATAACACCCAAGTTGAGAGTTTTGATACTGGAGACAATCTCAATGAAGTGGTCAAACCAAAGAGCCCCGCTTGTCAATTAACATTAGAGCCGCTTCAGCATTTGATTTAGTTGCTCATAACATTTCCGCTGGTTGGTTTGGTAGGGACTGAGTTCTGGGCATTACTATTGTTGTTAGTACTGTTGTCATCTTGACTATTACATGGAGAGATCGTGAGGTTGAATGATGTGGTATACCTAGGATACTCTCAGGAGCCAAACAATCCAGGGTACCAACAAAATTTTCATGGCCTGCATCAGAGGCTTTGGTCCGATGATGAGAGGGTGAGGGTGCGGCAAAGAGAGTGGTGGGATTGAGGAGGGCTTTCTGGAGTTTGCAATGATGTGAGGGTAAGGGATCAGAGTCTTTAGAGGACTCGCTAGTTGAAGTGCCTATGGATACGATCGCATGGGCGGGTAGGGCGGGTTAGAAGCCGCAACAGGGTTGGCTGGATAGGAGGTAGCGGCCATCGGGAAGAGGTCTGGGGTCGAGGCGACGGAGGCGATCAAGGTGCGGCCGGGCAACAAGCTCGGATGTGATGACAGGGTGAAGTGAAAACCGCCCAGTTTAAATAGCTCCCGCTTGTCAAGATTGCCATCTCGCGAGCTGGTCAGGGAAAAAGTTCTGGAGGATGAGGTTGGGCGGGACATACTGGCCGGGAGCTTTAGGGCCCCAGAAGAGTTTCTGAGTGAGTAGGAAGTTGAGATGGGGCCGTTTGTATCCAGTGGCCTGGGACAAACAAACAGCCTGATCAGCATCGTGTTTCTTTTCTTGGGTTCCTCCGGCCCTCTCGCTCTACCTCTTCTCCACAATCATAAGCTGGGACGGTTTCGGATTGCTCCAAACCAAACCGTTGGATATCGACGCCTTGAGGGGAGATCCAATTGATCTGGTGGGACAAACATCCCAGGCAATCAAGTAGGAGAGAAACAAAGGAGCAAAAAAGAATTCAGTATTGGTTCTGAGTTCAGGGTGCAAAAAAAAAAATCACTTGTGCCCTGATGTAATCAGCCCGATTTTTGCGGACGAGTTTCAAGAACTCTCCATTGAGATCGGAGTTTTGCTGTATAAACGCACCGCCGGTTTAGGCGGCTGGACTCATGCATGCAAGATCGCCGCCATAGTGGAAGGCTTGGAGTCCACTTTCAGCAATGTGGTCGAGAAAGCACGGGATCCCGAACGGGCTCAAGGCAAGCAGGGTACCAAGGGCCGGAGGGAGCTTCGACGATGGGAGCTGTTGGAGGGCGGTCCAGCGGCTCTTGTTAGGGGCGAGCGGGAGTGTGAAGTTGATCTCAAACTAGCCCCAACCGAGTCAGAGGGCTGGGTCGAGATGCTCACGCTTCTAGAGGCCCCACGGATCGAAGACTGGAGGCCTTGAGCAATGTGAGAGGACCCTGTTCCACCTCGGCGAGGACGAACGATGGTCGGCGAAGACCTCGAGGTGGCAAGACCAGCAAAGAAATCAGATCCTTGTTGCGAGCCTTGCCTGCTGAGCGACTTCGAAGACGATGAAATGGCTAAAGAATGAATGAGAGGACGAAATGGAATTTCAGAATCAAAGTTTGATGGGGTGCGACAAACTAGCTGAACGACATAGAGAGAAGAATGTCTTGTACTTACGATGAATCTCTTTCTGAGACAGAGAAGGTAGCTCGAGTGATTGGGAATCTGCAGGAATGGTGGTGTCAAGATTTTGAGGGGGAGGGGCGGAAGATTGGAATGTGTCGTGAAGAGAATTGGCGTCGGTTTTGATAAGATCGAAGCCGGCCAAGCTTTCGGAATTCTCGTGGTCTTCGGCTCTCAACTTTGCCTCTTTCATTCGACGATAATCGTCCAACCAATCCACCCACTCTATCTCTCGCAGAGCTGTCGGTCCGCTACTCGTACTAGACGGTTGAACTGAGAGTACAGGGAAGTTTGAGGCCGACTTACGCATATGATCAATAGAGGGGAAAAGCCCCTTGAGGTTGTGACCGAATTCGGATGGTTCTTGTTCAGGGTCCCACCCAGGGACCACTTTCTGGTCTGGTGAAAATTGCGCCAAACCCTCTAGATCAATCTCTGAAGTCATCGTTTGTAGATGGCAACAGCTCTTGATGGTTCCGCTCCTCTTCTTCGTTGATCCGACTTCCATTCACTTTTCGTTTACCGGCGGCTTTCGTGCCCAATGGGGCAGCAGCGAAGGAAGGGATTCGCGGCCGTTCGGGACAAAGCCCTCAGTAGGCTGGAGAAAGCGTTTGGTCATCTCGTGATAATTCATGTTATTGTTTGATAGGGTTCGCCCAGTGATCGTACTAGTTGCTAGGGACCCCGAGGGATTCATCTGGTTGTTGTAACACTTCCCTTCAGCGATCCCGAGTGAAGAACCAAATGTCGAAAAGAGTGGTCGCATGCTACTAGAGCCTTCAGCTTGGCTGGCTCCTTGCCGTACAGCAGACTAGGGAGTTTGCACATGGGAGAGTGACTCAGGTTGGCCGAGCAAGCGCTTGCTGCTGTTGCTCCCACCTCTTGATTTTGGCCGATCAAGATTGAATGGTAATCTTGGCAAAGTCTTCTGTCGATGGACCTCCATCGGGGATGTGTCTGGATAGACTGTGAGAAAAACGTGGGGCTTCGGAGAGGCTAGTAGATCGCTGATCGGGTGTAGACTTGAGAGCTTAAGAGAAGTTGGGAGGCCAACAGTCTGAATTTGCTGATAATTTCGATGTGAAGGAGCCGAAGAAGAACTGGATTCGTTCGGGGTACCAACGGATAGTGAGGACGGACTGGTATGATATCCACCGCTACCACCGGCCAAGGGGTGTAAGACTTGCTGTCCTGAAGTAGTCATTGACGTGTCGACCATTGAGAAGGGGGGCATGCTTAGCTGGTCACTGTGCCTACTGCTCTCGGGAGCACCAGTGACCATCCCAGAGGTTGGTGTAGTGGCGGGCCCACCGGCTGGACAAGATGAACTGCCTTCGCTGCTGATCATACTATAAAGGCTTGTGGATTGTTCCCTTTGGGCGTCTCGACCGGCTAGTTGATTTGGAGCGGGACCTCTCTGGATATTGTATGGGCTAGCAGGGCTTGAGACATGAGAAAACATGGAGGAAAACTGCGAGCCAGGTTGACCCTTCCTGTCGTGACTACTGCTACCAACCCTACCCTTTCAGCAGAGCCTGAAAGAGATGCAATGGTTATTGGTGATGCGAGACTTGCTGGCGAGGGTTCCAAATTTCTGCTTGGTCCGGCGCTTCCAAAACCACGACTGATCCCTTGAGCGTTTCCGCCCGACCAGTTGGAGGATCCTTCGTGATCGCACAAAGATGCGCCGATGGATGGAGGCAACCCCATAGGCTTGATGGAGCGGGCTAAAACCACTAAGGGCTGACTCGAAGGGGCTTCGGGAACTCAGTAAAGGAAGGCGAGGTGACGAGATGGAGAGGAGAAGATGGCGCCTGGAACGCTTTTTGTTGATGCTGGACTGGTGTTCCTCAAGCTTGATGCGGGAGTGGTTGTCCTGTCAATAGGTCTTGAGTATGAGCTGGATTGGGAAGTGGTGGCGAGAGGTTCTTGAGTGGGGTCACTCGAACGCCGGGGAGTCATAACGCACATTTTGGTGACACCAAGAGCAGGGTGGACAGGTTCAAGATTGGCGGACTGTGGGTTTTTGTGAGATATTGAACTGGTAGGACAGCTCGCAGAAACGGATAAGATGTTGGTTGAGGGTGATGAGGGAGAGAATAGTTGGTATTGATTGAGTGAAGCCATCGGGTTCAAAGCAGATTTGCGCCGTGGAGTTGGCGGGCCGAATAGGACTGACTGGTTGGTGGGACTGACTAGGGGACTTGATGATGATTCGCTTGAGCGAGATGCGGATAATCCCAAGGATGTGGAATATGGCACTGTTGATTGCGGCGCAAGGAGGTCGTCGGCCGAACCCGGTTAAAAATTGTGCTTGTGAGAAGATTCGTCGATTGCTCTGGTAGGCTTCACATCCGATGACTATGATTCAGAGTTATCTACGGGTGAAAGACCAGTAACAAAATATTATAGATATGAAAAAGTCGGAACGGAATAAAAACTGGAATATAAATGGATGGAGAGAGATATGAAAGACTGACCTAGCTGAGTGACATGCCTCAAGGGACTGCCCATCCGGACCACATCCTGCCTGTTCATCACAGGACCAGCGCCAGATTTATTCAGGCTGGTCTTGTTACCAACAGGTTGCGATTGTGAGGGCTGTGAAGGACGAGAAGGACAGGAGAGTTCATCGGGATCGGTCTCTTCAGAAATTCGACTCCAAGTTGAGCTGCTAGCCCTGCTGCTGAGATGAGAGTCTCCTTCGAGGCTTGGATCGAGGGAAAAGGCTGTCCTGAAGCAGTAGTTGAGGCGTCGATCATGGTGAGGTGCTGATAATTCCAAGGATGGGCAACATGGGAATGTGAATTGCGCCGCGAGTAGATCGGTGGCCGAGCCCGGTTGACAGTCGGACTTTGAGGAGGTTCAGGTCCGTCCTTATCTGATGATACGTAGCCATTGACATATCGCCTGGATATAGGGCAGATTGTCGACCACAGGAGCTACGACTTGGAGAGCTGATTGAATCGGTTTTGTCGAAGGGTTGAGCAGACTGCTGGCGGTTTGACCCAAGATCCGAGAGGAAAATGGAGTTGGCCGTTTTCATGCTGATCGAAGAAATCGTGCAATCATTGAAATCTAAATATGTATAAACATGGGTTTAATCAATCTTTGGCTCCACCCTGAAGACTCGCTGGATAATTCTTCACTTACAGAAAACCCTTCGTTCTTGGGCCCAAGGCATAGCACTAGGCCAGCGCCGTTGAAGTGCCAGCTGAAGCCATAGCAGTTTGTGAAGTCTGGACCGGAATTATTGCAAGCTTCAGTGGAAGCATTCGAATCGGACCAAAAAGCGAGATTCCAAGTGTCGAGCCGAAGCATCTTTGAGAGATCTGAAGGAGCCATTGGTACGGTGGAAAGAATGCCGGATGTATCTGCCAGGAAGTCAAAAGATCAGCTAAGAATTCGGAGTAGTCTGGATAATCTGCTCCCCCCGAGGAGATTTACGACTTGGGCTCTAGTTGGATGGGTCGGATGTCGAAACTGGATGGGGTTGGTGAAGTCCAGCCAAGTGGGACAAGAGAGTCTGCCGTGCAGTGTTGAGTCGGGAGGTTCAAAAGTGATAAGGGTAATTTCTTCTAGGCAAACTTAAGTCCGAGGTTGGGTGGTGGCTGTCTCTTGATCTATATCTTCCCCTCGACCACAAGTGCAAGGATGAGGTTGGGATATGTAAATAGTTGGGAAAAAAATGACTTGCTACAGGGGAGGCTGGCCGCTGATCGGATATAAAGTTGCCGCGGAGGTGTGCTGTTTGTTTGGAGGGTTGCAACTTGCCACACCAAGCACAAGTCAGTAGTTGATACGATTAATGCCTGCAATCTGCATAGGACGGACAAACACCACACCCTCGTCCCATCTAGGTACAAATTTGGAAATGATCAAGCAAAGAAAGGGGATAACGGAACTTCACTGGCTTGTAATTATTGACAGGCACTCCAGGAACACCTGCACAGTGGGAGGAAACAAGCACCTCCCAAGAACAAACCACGGCCACTGTGATGTGACAGCCAGGGTCAACTGTGCTCCATGGTCTGATCCAGGGCTTATGGACATGGCAGAGGCTTTGCCGCTGCCTTGGTAGAGGCATTGCCACTTACTCACTCCTGCCCTGGCCTTGCAGCTGAATTGGCAGAGAATTTTCTGAGCACATGGGTGAGTATGCTGAGCGCAAAAAAAATCTTTTGGACACTGAAGTTCAATAATGTGAAAAAGACCCAATGCAAGCTTAGCACATGGCTGAGTATGCTGAGTACCCTGAGCACAGGAAACAAACGTGCCGGATACTGAGGTTACTTAGTGACAAAAGAACATCCACTTTGATGCTGAGTATGCTGAGCAGAGAAAAAAATATTTTCTGGATACTGAGGTAAAATAGTGAAACACTCATCCTATGTGCTGCTGAGCACATGGCTGAGTTTGCTGAGCTGGTTTGATAGCCAAGATTGAATTGAAAAAAATAGAGTAAGCTTGAAAATACAGGCTCAGCATGTGCTGGGCTTTGAAGAATGAGGCACCACAAAAAAAAAAAAAAAAGAAGACCCCCCACATTCCCCCCGAGGTGTTATGGGTTCTTGCATGTAGTGTAGGTAGCCGATGGGCTCAATTTCAGCTTAGGGACACCACAAATGAACAGACAGAAGGAAACAACATCGCTTGGATGGAGAGGGTGGCTATCAGACTAGGGATCTTGATGTTGGAGAAGCTAGGAATAAAGAAAGGAAAGACTTTCATCGTTTAGACAGACAATACAACCACAGAAAGCCCGGTGAAGAAACGAAAGTCGAAAGACAAGTGGGTAAACGAAGAATGAAAAAGGATTCAAAACCTGTTAATAAAACTCCAAGTAGATATCGTGGCGAGGAGGGTAACGTCAGAGGGAAATAGAGCAGACAAACTCTCAGGAGGAGAAACAGGGTAACTATCCTGGAAACACCTAGTTGTAATTCCCCTACCTTACAACTTAGACTCGTATTTGTTCCAAATCCTATGCTAACAGATAATAATCTGGAACGGAATATTAGATTTACCAACGAGAGCTTAGAAGTCTTGAGAACCTAAAAGGAACGGAGAAAGAGACGTTAGAAGGAGAAAAACTGAAACATGTGAGAGAAGTCTGAGGGTCTCGCCCGAAAGAGGAGACAAAAGATAGTGAGTTCCAAAGAAACCCGCCCTCCTCCTACCCTCAAATGGACTTATCAAAAATAGGGAACCTTCTAGCTAACGGTTCTTACCCAACCGTTCCCACTCCCGAAGATCTACATTTTCTGAGAGGTTACAAATGGAATACGCTGGTAGGTTATAACTCAGCCGTCAAGAAATTCCAGAAATTCTCGTGTGAAACCGGAACGCCGACCTTCACGCCTACCTCTTGACGAAGAACAAAGCTACAGCTTCTGCCATTGGGCTGGAAGAGACGAAGGAAAATCAAGTAAGCAAGAAATCGCATCGAAGACTCTGGAGAAATACCTCCACGGACTAAAAGCGTGGCATCTCCTACATAAGTCCACTTACCCATCGGTTTTGGAAGCCCAGGTAAAAGTCCTTCTACGAAGGCAGTATTCGATTTAGCTCTCGCCGCTTTCTGGGGGATGGCAAGACTAGCGGAACTAACCTCCCCTGCTCCATCAGGAACACTAGACCCTAGGACAACGATAAGAACAACAGACATTATCTGAAAAAACTTCGAAGGATTACCCGTGGCAATTTTACAACTCAAGGATGCCAAAACCTCGAAACCCGGTGAGGTGCAACAAATCTACCTCAAAGCTATTCGGAACATCTTGTGTCCGGTTGAAGCTATCAAGAGGAGACTCAAAGAAGCGGGGAAAAATGATACTTCTCTGTTCGGCTACTATTCCTCTAGTGGGATCAGAACACACCTTACGAAAGACACTGAAAAGCGCATGGGAAGCTGGAGGCTTCAAAGGACTATTGGGTCATTCCTTTTGCGTGGGAGGAGCGTCTGCTAGGAACGCCGTGGGAATATCTGTTCAATAAATCTGTCGTCTCGGACGTTGGGTATCCGACTGCTATAAGCTTTACATACGCGAATACTCCGACGAAGAAAAAGAAGAGACCTTAGCTCTGGTCCAAGAACTGAATAAATGTTGGGAAACGGCCCCTAACCCCCGTAAAATCGAGAAAGAAGGACGTAGTGGAACGGGGATCTAGAAACCTTGACAGAGAGGACTCTTTCTCAGTATCGAAGTCAATCCTCAGAAAGAATGGGTTGGAGCCCTCCTAGTTTCTTTAGAGTGCCCGCCTTCTCTCTCTCCCCCTAGTCCTCTGTCCCCACTACGCTTTACGTGTCGCGATAGACAGAAGACAACGGAGGAGAAATAAGGCTCGGCCCCCCCCAACCCACACTCGAAAAGCTTGGGAGTTCGACAAGAGTTGTTCCCCGGGTTTTATCTAGAGGTCAGAAGATGATCTTTCGACCTTGAAGTAGTCTCTAAAGAAAACATAAAAAGAAATAAGAAGAATAAAATTAATTTCTGTTGAACATCACATAAGAGAAAAAGAAAAGATATTCATTCACAGAATAAAGAATGAGCTCGAAAAAATTTGAGGAAGGGAAGGTATATTTTACCTTCCCTAATAAGCCTGATTCAAGAAGACTTGAACAAGGATACGGGAAGGGGAGCGGACTGCATTACGCAAACTTCTCAAACTTGTCAACGAAGGAGAACTACTCTTCAAAGCCAAACTCAGTGATCAAGATGTCTTTCTCATCAAAATCAAAATCGTCAAAGGTCAGTCTTTCCGAGCAAACAACTCAATTCCTCGATGTCTCACTGATATTGAGCTGCTACACAGGCGCGCTGGGCACCCGAGCGATGAATCTCTGAAGATGTTCGGATTACCTGACGTGGATATCAGCTGTGAAGCTTGCTCCCTATCTCAATCTCATCGTTTACCCTATCAAGGGACTCCTCCTGTCTCAACTCATTGTCTAGAGTATATTCATTTCGATTTGAGTGGTCGTATCAATCCTCCGACATCAGAAGGCTTTCAATATTACTTCAAAATAACAGATCAATATTCATCATACAAATTTGTCTATCTATTGAAATCTAAATCAGAAGCCTTTTAGCACTTTGAGAAATTCTATACTTCGGTTACCAATCTTCACTCTCGTCCAATAAAGCACATCACAACTGATGGTGGTGGAGAGTTCAAACATTTTCTCGAATCGAAAGGTGTCACCTCTCAGATAACCGCTCCTCATACTGTTAGAAATGAACTCGACTTCATGTCGCGGAACTGCCACAGTTCCTTCCACACCTCTTTGACTCGAACCAATTTCAGACTGACTCAGAACTCAATCTCAAATCAAAAACATAAACTCATTCTCATCAAAACTCAAACTCTACTTCACTTCACCATTCAACGTCTTCCACTCAACTCATCCTTCTCACCGAATCAAATCTTCCATCAATTCTCTTTTCCTTCTTTGTCTTACTTCTTCTCATCCCTTTCCCTTCTTGCTCATCTCATATCCATTCAACGCTCAATCGTCAAGTTCAATCTGTCCGGTGAGATTCAACAATAATCGATCAAGTCATCAACCAACAACTAACCTTTGTTTTACAGTCTCTTCATTTCCTTCATCGCCTCTTCTCATTTCCTCAACTGGTCCTGATCTTGTATGCTCCTGTCTTCAATCATGTTGGTTTCTTTCATGTCTCTTTCTATCTTATAATTTCCTTTGTTTCAGTTTCATTCTCATTCACTTTCATTTCTAATCTTGTTTCTTTCTTTCAGTCCGTTCTGGTTCTAGATAATTCAATTCTCAATCTGAAAGTCTTTTACATACCCCTCAGCAGAATCCTATAGCTGAGAAAGGAAACAGAACAACCACCGAAAAAGCTCGAGCGTTACTCAAACAAGCCAAACTTCCTCTGTCACTATGGGGTTTTGCTGTTGAAACTGCAGTCTTTTTAGAAAATGTGACTCCAACTCGGAAAAAGGATTGGAAAACTGGGTATGAACTTTGGATTAATCGAGTCTTTGACAACTCAAGATTGCGTCCTTTCGGATGTCGAGCCTTTGTAAATCTTCCCAAAGCAAAAAGGTACTCAAAATTCTCTGACACTTCGGTTAAAGGGATAATGGTCGGATACCACCCCGGGATGCATAACTGGCGCATCCTGACTGAGGACAAACGAGTGGAGTTGAGTCATGACGTCAAATTTGACGAAACTCATTATCCAGGAATCTCCACGTTTGATCCAGCTGGTCTTGTAAATCCTTATGATCTTTTGACTGAAGATTTATCCGATGAAGATCTAAATCTACCAAAGGCAAGTGTCTTCTACTGATGAAGTCGATTTACGGCTTGAAACAAGCACCTCGCGTCTGGCATCATGGATTAGCTGAATTTTTCAAATCGATCGGTTTTAATTCGTTGCCTGCTGATCTGTGCTTGTTTGTGTCATCAATTCCGGATTGGGACTGTTGGGTTCATGTGTACGTGGACGATATGGTCATAATCAGTAAAGACCCTAATCGATTCAAGAAGTTAATCTCCAAGAAGTATCTCATGGAGGATCTCGGTCCACTAAAACACTTACTCGGGATGAAAATAACCAATCATTCTGGAAAACTGATCGTGACTCAAGACGTGTACACAAGCAAAATCCTAGCCTCTTACGGACTTTCAGCCTGTCGAACCAATGCCACGCCGCTTGTTCCGAACACTTGATTGATTCCAGCAACAGAAGAAGATCAGCTTGAATTCAAGAAGTTGAACATTAACTTTCGTAGACCGATTGGACTTCTAAATTATCTTTTGGTTTCAACACAACCGGATATCTCGTTTGCCATGTCCCAACTTTCTCAATTCTTGGAGAAGCCGGGAACTCATCATTGGGCAGCGTGTCTGCATCTACTTCGCTATCTGGCTGGAAATCGCAACATAGGCCTGACACTAGCCGAAGAAATCTCTCCACTGAAGATCTTTGTCGACGCAGATCACGCCAATGATAAAGAAAACTCTTACTCTTACTTTGGCTACCTGGTATGTTGGGCAATAGCCTCATATCGTGGAAAGCTAAAAAGGTCAAATCAGTATCCTCGTCAACCACGGAAGCGGAGTATACTGGTCCCTACGAAGGTGGCCGCGAAGCTGTCTGGCTCAAACTGCTCCTTCAATCTTTGAAAATAAGTCTTGAAGGTCCAATCTCACTCTTCTGCGACAATCAGGGTGTGATTGCTCTGTCGGAAAACACAGTTTTTCACGACAGAACCTAACACTTTAGAATCCATCTTCACTGAACAAGAGAAAAAGTAAATGAAGGACTCATATCAATTCATTACGTTTCCACTCAATCAAACTTTGCCGACTTTCTCACTAAATCCCTTCAAAGAGTCAAGCATCAACGTTGCATTGAAGGCATTAATCTTGCGGGTTGAAAATGAGGGGGGTAATGAGCGGATGATCCGGTTGTGTCATTTCCAACCGCTGCGGCGGACCCGAGCACGCGGCAACGCGTGAGACATGCGAAGTATCAAACCTAACCCAATCTAGTCGGATGTATTTAGTTCAATGATATTCTCATTGTAACTTTCTTTCTCATTCGATTTTATGGTTTTATTTCTTTGAGTCTCACTCCACTGTTTCCTCCGCTTGTCTCAGGTTCGCTGCCCTCACTGTCGTCGTTAGTCTTCCAGTCGTGTACTAAGGAAACTGGTATTAAACCAAAAGTTCAATAGAAAACAGGCCAAGCAACTGATCAGACCCAGGTTAATCTCATTAGCGTCCTTGAACTTTTTGTTTATCTATTTTACTTTTTTGTTTTAAACCGTGAGCTCCAAAGATGTGGAACTTGGAAAGGGCTTGTCGTTGGACATGGCTGGTGCAATCTCTTGCTCGGGATCCCTCCCATCTAAATTAGCCGTCTGTGTCAAAATTTGTTTCCCAACGCGCACCCGCAGCTCACTGCGCTCCCAGCGGGCTCGCCCGACCGCCAGGGAGGAGTCCCTCGCCAGCCTTTGCCTGGTGGTGATCCCGCAGCGAGCTCGCCCGACCGCCAGGGAGGGACTGTTGAGTATTATTAGAGCATCTCCACCGCGGTTGCTAAACCCAACTAAGCAACCCAGATGCCCAAAGCGCCACCCACCCGAGGTGCTAAATTGAAAAAATCCTTCAAAGTTGCTATAGGGTTGCCACATCTGGAACCCCTATAGTAACCCAAAAATGTGAAATCCGGTCACCCAAACCTCTCGGACCGAGCGGGGGAGAGGTGTTACACAAAAATAGCTCCCTATTTAGCAACTAGTGCTGGCTAGTTGCTGAGGGCTCAAGGGCTACCCTCTAACCTTGGTTGCTAAATGGAGGTTATAGCACCTCGGATTTAGCAACCGCCATGGAGAGCACAGAAGTGATGATTTAATTGCATGTCTCACAGCAACAACTTGAGTATACAAGCTCTACAAGGGGTCTAAGGTGAGTCCCATATGTAACCCAGTAAGGGGGTCACAAATTTGGGTGGGCTATCCCGCCTTCACTCACTCCATTTGTGAACAGGCAGGGCCGAGCAGAATTCACCAATTTTATTGTCCGGCCCAAACCTGTGTCCATGATGAGACGGACACGGGCTGTCCAGCGGCATCTTGCCAGGCTGGCGGGTTTGGCAGGCAGACTGTGGGCCGCCTTAATCTGTAGAGTATTTAACTAAAAAAAAGACATGTGGGTGAAGAATTTATTATAAATTAAATTAAACTGTATCAAAAATAAGATAAAGAAAACTCATAACAATATGGAATGACAAGAAGAGAGAAATATTAATCTTTAAGCCAGTCTTGAGTGCATTCAAGTGCCTCCACGGTATCTTCATTCAAGCGGCTTTGATAGTCATCCAGGACGCAACTGTGAAGGGAGAATGCAGACTCAGATGCCCCAAGGATTCAGGGGCCAGCTTGGAAAGTGATAGAAACATACTTTCATTCATCTTCCACCATAAAAGTATGCCAAAAGGTTCTTTGGGACTGATTCCAATGATTCACTCCTCCAGGCATAAATCAAGCTCAGCACTTGGAGCATTATTTGGGACTAGAATCGAGGAATTTGTTCTCAGAGATTCTGGGACCCACCCCAGGCTTGAGATTCCCTAGGCCCGCAGGCCCCCAACAGGCTAGCCCACCAAGGCCCACTTTTTTAGCTAGTTAATGGGCCAGGCTGACTTTCGAAAATTACCAGAAATCAATGTCCGTGTCCGGCCCAAACCCGACTGGGCACAGGTGGCCTGTTGCACACCCAACCCAATTGCCACCCTGAGCTATGGCACAACACTCCCCCCTCACCTAGACACCATCCATGATCTGCTTTAGGAAGGGCTCAAAAGGCTCTCTGTTTAGAGCCTTGGTGAAAATGTCTGCTAACTTGTCCTTGGTAGGTACCCAGACAATCTCCATCTTCTTCTCATGGATGGCTTGGTTGTTTAAGTAGAACTCACTGTTCACATGCCATACACATTTGTTGGAAAAGTCATCCGTACTTACATGTATGGCTGCCAGGTTATCACAAGGCATCAGGCCAGTGAAAGTCCTTGGGAAAATAAATCAGTAAGTTCCCAACCCAAAGAACTTGCCTGGTACCAATGCCAAGGGCCATGTACTCAGCCTGGAAAATTGATGCCACAATTGTTGAGAACCTCCTTGGCGTCCAAAGAAGGTGACAAGAATTCCGTCTGTTGATTGGGCAAATTCTGCGCCCCACGAGGCATCACAGAAGCACTTCAGAAGCTTAGGGGTGTTGTTGGGGAATAAATTGAGGTAAATGTTGGCCGGCCCAGCCACATACCCCATGAGGTGTCAAAATCTCTTCAAGTTCCAATAATTCACGCCTGGGTTGGCCAAGGGATTGACAATGTAAGCAATGTCTGGGAGGCTGCCCACTGCGAGGTAACTGAGGGAACCTATAACAGAAAGATAATTGCTCAATTGGGTGGGATCTCTGCCAGGGTCAGTTATTGCTCCAGACTTGCGGGAAGGGGAGTCTTGTGATTTGAGGCTCCATCCCAGTGTGTTTGGAGAATACTACTTATCAACTTTGGTAGACAGAGTTTGAAGCCACATTTGTTTCTTTTGATTCCTAAGCCAACAATCGAGTCAAAACCATTGGCCCATTTGATATTGAGGAGTCCTTTAAGGCCGGGTTCCAGCTCTTGGAGGAGATTGTGTGAGGAGCCGGTAACAATGCTGTCATCAACATGGATCCAGGTGATCCCACGGCATGAGCTATGACTGACTGTGTACAGGCTGTTGTTGTATTGACTGGCCTCAAAACCAAGCTCACACAATACTCCCTTCAAATGCAACCACCGACATTGCACGGCCTGTTTGGTGCTATGCAGGGCTTTGTTGAACCTGGTAAGGCATTCCAAGGGGAAATTTTCTGGCAAGTGATACAGTATTTAAATTGCTGTAGGAATTAAAAACTTCCATTCAATTCTGTATTTCTGTACTTCTTGCCCTCTTTTTTATTATTGTTTTGTTTGCATTTTGGAATGAAAAAGTATTTCAGGGAGAGTGGAGGACTTGCCTTCACCAAATTGGAATATAGAATTCTAGATTCCAAATCTTATTTGGTGATGAAAACTCAATCTGAAATCATTTTCACCACTAAATTAAGTTTGGAATCTAGAATTTCACCTTCTAGATTTGCAACAGGAGGTCCTCCAGTGATTGTACCAAAATCAGGATAACAATCAGAAAAGTGATGATAAAGTTCTAATGGGAAGAAACAGCTATGAAAACTAGTCATCAGAGGAGGATCCATTGTGATTATTGATATAATCAAACTCCTCTTGTACAAGTTGTTGTATTCCATCTCTTTCAAATCCTTGATCCCTTAACTCATGCATGAAGGCCACCTTAGCAGTAATCACATCCAGTTTGAACTTTTGAAGCTGTGCTTTCCTTCTTCAAGGAAAGCCACTTCTGAAATGTTTCCTTGCTTTGTGATGTTTGAACCTTTGTTTATTTGTTTTTTGAGAGGGAGTGTTTGAAGCAGGTGAGGGGGAGGAGTTCCACTTCTTATCTCTTATTCATCAGAAGATGAAGATGAGGTGGCTCCTGAAAGTCTTTCAACCAAATGATCAACAGAGTTTTCATGGCTACTGCTAGGCAAGTTAGGTATTGTGTTTGATGGTAAGGCATCCAAGTTGCCAATGCTTGTTGATTGTGTATGGTCCCATAACAGGGTCCAAGAGGTCACAGTCTCAAAAAAATTTTCCCTGAATATCTAAGAGAAGCAGTAAAAACCTTGGGTGAGAAATGCAAAGAAAGAGAGCTCTCACCTTCAAAAAATATGACACCATTGTTGAGGTTTCTGTTAGTGTGCTATCATGATGTATCACTCCTCTGATGTGTTGAACAATATTGAGTACCACCCAACTGCCTTGGCATCCACAAGTGTCTGTAGCCTAGTTGGTAAAGGCAGCACTCTAATAGGTGTCTCAGCATTGCTGAGGTTGTGGGTTCATATCCCATCAGACACATCTTACTTTCCACAGTCTCTACACCATTGAATTCATCAGAGTCCAAGATTCCCTGTCCAGTGTTATTTTTCCAGTTGCAAGTTTGAGAGTAGGACTTCTGAATTTCATTGATCTTTTGTCAAATACCTGTACATACAATGTGGATTAATTCTTTTTCTCATTGGTATGCAAGAAAAAACTCACCTTTGATATCACAAAATTTTATACCCTGGGCCTCCATGAGCTGAAGAATCTCTGAGCAAATCAAATTTTTGTTGTGACATGGGCTTTATCACCTTGTCATGGTTGATAATTGTCTGATTTGGTTAATCAATTCAAAAGAATGGTAATGCTTGATTCCCCTCCATCAACAGCATCTTTTTCCCAGGAAATCAAAGGTTGTTTATGTTGGTTTCAGGAGGAGCAACAGGGTTGGTAGGTGTTTTGTTGGAGTTTTTTTATTTGGGTAAGGAGTAGATGTGGGATTTGTCTTCTGAGTCTTAGCCATGAGGAGATGAGAGATACACCAGAGTTATGAATATATAGTATGTTGTGATATGAGTATGGAAGAGTGGTGATTGAATTTGAAATGCCTGCTTTAATTCACGAAAAAATGTGAATGAATTCAGGCAAAAGCTTTCCCCGTAAATTTGTTAATACAAAATGACCTGCCTACATGGGCGGGTCTACTTTGAAAGCCACTAATGATTGGACAAGATGGAGGGGATAGAAAAGTGGATGTCTGATTTCAAGGATGATGTGGTGGCACAACATAAGCAACATCTATCTATGTGGACAATTCTGATTGCTGATGGTCCCACAAAATACAATCCCTTCACTAAGGGGAATTGCCCAATAGGCAATATAGAAGATGGTAACAAAAGACTCACACTTCACATGGCTGTCGGGGTTCGGTGGCCCCTGAAACCCCATCGGGCGCCCAATTGCCATCCCTTTGAATTCCAGGCTTTGTCCTGTGATTATCAAGGAACAAGGTTGTTCCTTCATTGCTCCAAAACGGAGGGAGTGGTTACTCCCAAGATAATCCGAGCCAATGTGCAGGTTGACGTTTCCGAATAACCAAGCTATTGATCCTTCCTACAAAAACCGCGACCGATGGAAATGAACGCCCCGTTGAAGTCCACTTAATTCAAACATTTGAAGAAACTGGGCGGATTGATTTATAATTTGAAATGGAACAAGGCAAAATAATAATAAAAAAGAGAATAGAATAAAGAGAAGATACAAATGTCGGACGGATAAAGCGAGGCTAAAGAAATTAAACAGTTTAGATTATAATAAAACTGAAAGTAAGTGAGAAACAAAAAAAAAATGTATAAACGGGTACCATCACTTCATTGTTTATTTAAAAGATGTACTTAGAAAATACAATTTAATTAGTCAATCACAACCTAAAGTTTGGGAGATGACTCTTTTGGTGTTGCTTTGCTGATCCGTTGGAAGGGGAGGATTGCGTGGGCGGTGGCGTGTCTTATTCTTATTCTTCTTTTCTTTTTTCTTTCTTTAAACATCGAAAAATGAAACCGGCTTTAAACTGACAACCATCACGCTCAAATTGTCTGTCTGATAGTACGTATTCCACCATTGGTAATGTCAGCGACTTTTTCTCTTATTCTTATCACTGGGTACACAATGGCTATACTTGACAGATGAAAGGTAGGATAGCTTACTGAAAACTGAGAAAGCGCATGATCTAAAAGCATTTGACTGGCTTTCTGGGGGTCTTTGACGTCCAAAATCAAGTCCACCGCATCCTGATCTTCACACACGTCCCACAGCTGAACAGAGAGTATACATGAGACATCATCCTAGCAGACTTTACACAACGGAAAACTTACACCATCGCATGCAATTATTAAGAACTGATCTTCGGGTCCTAGTGTTGTTTCAGTCGTGTAAGGCGATCCAACTACAAACTCCTTCATGGACGAGTCACCAAGAGACCTTGTTACTGCCAACACGCCTATCACAGAAGGTCTCATCAGTTGACAATACCCATGAATCTCAGAAGGCAATTAAAAATAACAAACCGTTAACTCTGTTGTTCATGACGTATCCACCAGCATCGGTGATTCTTTGAGCTTCTTGTTGATCTGAGCCTTTATGGTCGTATGTCAACCTAACCGCCTTGGTTCCTCGACTGCCCCAAAAGAACAAGGGCAAAACAGAGATGTCGGCAAACTTGTGAAAATAAAAGTGAGATTAACAAAGAAAAAGAAAAATCTGAGCAAAAGGCAAACCAAAGGACAGCTCTTGCGTCTCCGACATTCGCGGTGTACAAAGTCCGCTTGATATCCCCTTTGGACTGCCGTGACTCTTCTAATGATGACTTTCTTTGTTCAGCAGCCTTCTGAGTACTATTACGCGCCTCTGAGAGTGCTATAGCTTCGTGCTTCCACGGTTGATCGTCCATGTCATACGGGTTGACACACGAGACAACTTCTTCAGAAATGCCCGCCCCGACTGGTCCGACCGGTTCCCCATTCTGATATTCTAACCTGAGGAAAGCGGTAACGGCGGTACAGCCAGAATGAGAACCAACTTGAGCCGCGACCTGAGACAATTTAGTGTCGACAATGTGGAACGTGGAGTTTAGCAGATCCGGGACCGGCGTTGTTTTTGGAGTATTGATTAGTTCGTGAAGTAAGTACTGCGTGATCAAAGCAATATGATTCAGCTACCTAGTTGAACTCTTCATGAGCCAGTATTACAGAGTGAGTAGTTCTGGTTTACTTCATGGAACCATTGGCCACACCATTCAGCAGCGTGCTTTCCTGCATGTCCATCGAACACGGCAAAGTAGCCTTGACCGTCCACACCCCCAAAGCTATACAAGAAGGAATGCGAATCTTCCATCGTCCTCCTACATTTCCGATTCCTGTCTTCCGAAACGCCAACTTTGAAGGCTTGACCTGCCGTAGAGCCAATGGGAGGATGTTGATTGGTAGTCTATAGGAAGGGGGATGGCAAGGAAAGTCTGAGTTTGAAACCAGTACATCATTCATTACAGCAAGACAGGGAAGAAGACTGACGCCCGGTACAAATTGTTCTCCTGCTCTGACATGAGTGACTTGAGCGCTCTTAGCATCTAGACTAATCGTTGCTCGGCGGGGGACGTGGCCTCCATCATCCTTTCCGAAATGACTGGCGGCAACAGGGGATTGAACGGGAGGAGGAGTGGGTTCACGCTCTTCTAAAAGAAATAAGGGCGCTTTTAGTTCAGCAAGATAATAACACGCGCAATGGAGACTGCTGAAGAACGCCGAAACAATAGTAAGACTCAGTCAAATGACTATGAAGGAACCTATGCTTCAACGTGGACATTGATACTGAATTTGCATAGATCGAGAGAGCTCGAGACTATGCCCAAGCTCGGAAGGGTAGAACGGTGACCAGGAGTTTGAACTGTCAGTCAACTGTGAAAAGTTACAATATTTCTTTACAGCGAATTCAAAGAGTGCTCATATGTAGAGGAATGCTGATTTCTTCTTGATTGGTTTCAGAGGCTCATGAGTCTATCGTAGCTAGCCTATTCTGGATGGATTCGATTCAAGCCCCGGAGTGGAAGACTAGACTTGAACATCGAATCGGGCGAGAAGGATCAAGTATGAGATAGAACTTGAGGGAAGCCAGGAAAAGAAAGTCCTTTGGACGGTTCTGGTAGCACTCTTTTTCTAGTGATGTGCTGGCTCTTGATCGCCAAGGTGGTCGTGAGCAGTTTAAGCACAAACAATCGTGAGAAAGCGAAAAAGAAGAAGGAAAGACGCAAACCCGATTGATCCTGTTGCTCCACGATATCGACAGAATTGGCCGAGTCCTGAACGTGTGGGGAGTCAGGTTGAGTTGAGGAAGCCATGACGAGGTGTTTGAGTATTGCAGAGTAATTTGTTGTGGTCGAGTTGCAGCTGGCTCAGGTTGGCTGCTGCCTGGCACTGCCTCGCTGTTGACCAGGGGAATGGTGTCATCGGGGGGCATCTCGGTTCGTAATCGGGGCCCCGATGATGGCACTGCTTCCCAGCCTGTCCTAGCCTGTCTGTTCTGCTGATCTGTTCCGGTGTTTTGTATATCTTGGTCTTGCAGACCTGCTCTCAGCAGCCCTTCATAATTCCGCTTAAAGTTTGTGTTTGAAATTACACATGGGGGTTCAGCTTGCGGATCCAGTTCCAAACATTGTCTACCAGGATTTGATAAGCTCTTGATATTTTTTGCAGAATAAAAGTTTAGCAGTCTCTGACAGAGCACGGTTGGGATGTCCACTTTGGCATCGGGCCATCTCAAGCATATTTAGACCTCCCCAGCATGTTTGACGGTATCTGGAAGATAACCTTTCAAGAGAATGTTTTTCTTTTGTTTTTTCGTGCCCAGCAACTCGCAGTCCAAAAGTTCCTCTAGAGCAGATGAAGATGGCATTGACGCGCACAGAATGGTTTGTCGTTTCTACGAAGACTCTCATCATATAGTTTGTAAACAACAATCGAGGAACAGATTGTGGGCGATGCAAACTGTTTTGATTGAAGGATGGATTTACGCGCTGATAACATAACATCTAATCGTCTGGAGCGATTGGTAGAGTAACTGTGGTCTTGTAAAAACGAACGGTACTAAATCAATTCACTTTCGTTTCTGCTATGACTTCTCAGATTCCAGCATTTTTTTGAATTCGTCGGATAAATGGTGAAGGCCTTGATCTAAATGAAAGGTTAGAATCAACTTTTCTGTTCTCTTCTAAACATAGCATAACGTAGGATTGTGGGAGTTAGGGAATAAAAATTCATCAGTTATACCTACCTTGAGAAAAGTTCACAAATTGCGCTGGAAGTTTTGAAGTTTGAAACTTAGAAGCTCGGAAGTTTTGGTGAGGATGTTCTGATTCGACTACTTTGAGCAAGGGCGAGAACTGTTTATGTTCGCTAGTCGCACCAGAAATAGTGGAATATGACTGGTCAAGTTCTTCATAAGAAAATAAACAAGGGTCGATGTAGCTCGCGAAGGGATTAATGTCGACCAATTTCAAATTGGGCTTGATGGTTGGTGACAATGAAGCGATCTTGGTGGGATTCTTTAGATAAACATCAAAGATCACTGGTCAGGCAGAAACAAATCAGGATTTTCACTTTTGGATTGGAGTTGATAACATCTAGGTAGCAACTGACAATCCGGCAAGTCGAACTGAGAGGAAATGGCTGAATCAAAAAATGAGCAAATCCTCTCGACAATTGATTGTCTTACTTCTTCGGGAAGCAAGAAGTCGTAATACGTCGAGGACCTGGCAGAGATAGCTGAACCGCCAAAATACTGCTGTCAGCATATTTAAAGATGCACCAAACGGTTTTAAATTGGTGAGGAAAAGCTTGCCAATCAATGTCCGTTCTCGCACGAAGCATCGGAATTCGTGGGCCGGGTTTAGATTAAACCACTCTCGGAGAACCAACACGATAGGAAAGGGGATGTCGGATGATGCTTGAGGCATCTTGTCATGTACATCGAGGTCATGGAAGATACAATCGCTGCCTTTCAAGAGCATGTATACGTCTGTCGGTGTCCGGCATCTCAAAGGACCATCGCCCGAAACTAACAAGAAACCTGCGTCCTGTTTTGATAGAATGTGGTATCAGCCACCGGGTTCTTGTTCATGTGTTCGATGGTAACTTTGCAACTCTTTATGGCCCAACTTGAGGGGCTGACCAATTCAGCTTCGGGAATACAGAGCCCCCGTATAGCTCAATCGTCTCAGCAATCGTCCTTGTCAGTTCCGGGAACGAATATCGTGGAGGTGGACTGGATGACTTCGAGGATGAGGAACCAGTCGGTGAGCTCCTTCCAGTGTCTGAGCCATCCTCTGAATCACTCAGCTGGCTCCTGTAACTTTCAGAAACGCGGCCCAGACAAAATATATTAGCGAAACACTCGTGATGCTTTTGTAGCAACATCCAGAGTGGTGAAAGACGTACCTGGATTCTGGCGCGAGCTCTTCGGGTAGATGTAGGCCGTGAGAGGTATCGCGGAGGTAATCAATGTGCGCCTGGTCTAGGGTGATGATCGTGGATCGGAATGTATGCTGAGAAAAGGATTGGTACCAATTTTGAAATGAACAAGCTTGCAGAACGGTCGGTGTCAAGACGGGAAGTTCAATTTTGCTCGCTGATTCTTGACTGGTCATCGTGGGTGCTTATACTTTGGAATCTGCTTTGCTGATAAGATAAAATGGCGGATCGATTCATCAAAAGATACGAGAAGGCTGAGACCAAAATTGGCTAGAGGGCAAACAGATAGAAAATAAGGTCAATCCAATATACTTGCTCACCATCGGAAAGCTGAGGGAAAACATACACACTTATTTCGTAGCGAGGCCAATGTTCCAAGACCATCCGAGTAGGAAAGCGGAGCCGACCGGCATCAACCACGCCGCACCGGACTCCTGCCGGCGCTCAGCCCAGGCCATCCCGCGCAGCTAAAGTCGTGGTTCGGTCAGCCCCGAGCCATCCACGGGGCTTTTCTATCGTTGTTTTCCTTCGATATCTCTTTCTTGTCCTATACCACTAATTCTCCTTGGGCTTGTTTAAGAGGCATTTTTATCAGATCAGTCATCAAAAACAACATTTACTCACACTTCAATGATCCAAATTAACCTTGTGCTTTCTAGTAACTTGGTTCTTTCTTTTGTTGGCTGGGATCTTATTTTGACACTCTATGTTATTCCACCCTTAATCTCAGCATTTGTATTTATATTTTTTGTTTCTTGCTTATGAGCTTTTAGGAGTAATTCAATCTTGCCATAAAATTTAGGAGCTTATCAAAATACTCTTTAATTCTTAGACTTGAATCTATAAAGAGTGGGTTATGTTAGAAGCTAATTGGAACTCTTTGAAATTTTCCTGGGGCATAGCAAAGAAAAGAATTTCAATTTGATTCTATTGGTGAAAAAACTTTCGTAAAATTTCTTGATCCTTCAAGTTCAAAATTTCGGCTTTCAGAATTCCTTCGAGTTAGGAAAACTTGTGGAAAATTTGGACATGGATGGGCTGCTCCTTGTGAAATTGTTTGACCTTGTCGGCCTAAAAATCAAAATTCTAATGTTCATAATGACTTTTAAAAATCTGAGATTTGCACAGATAAATACAGGATCTAAATCTTTTTGGTTAGTTTTACAAAAAGAAAAGACAACAGGTTGAAAAGATAGAAAATGGAGAAGGTTAGAGGGTCAGATTGGGAGTTTGAGATTGAAAAGAATTCCTCAGTTCGAGCGGTCTGCGGGTTTATTACCATCAAGATTATCACTGGTTGACATGAAGGGGAAGGAAAATGTTAGACAACTGAGAGTTGGAAGAGAGGAAGTATAACACAGATCTCTTGACTTACAAATCCCAAGTCGAGTTAGATAGGACACCTTTCTTACTTTATTTAGCGGTGGGTTTAAGTGCCTTAAAGAGCTTTCAGATTGAATCAGAACCATTTGGTCAATCTTCATTAATCATTCTCTTTTTTGAATTGGACGGGCTTTCATAAAATAATCAACTTACTCTCTCATTTACACCAATGCTGAAACATCCCACTGAGTCATCAACCTTGGCTGAAAATTCACAGGCTAATATGAAACCACACAAGGAGATTATCAGTATATTAACCTTAGCCTCGCAAGATATTTTGAGGAGAGAAGTTTTCAGAATTGCTCGACGTACCACCAAGAATCCGGGCGTATTGGACACTTTGCTTATCACCTTTCCTTTGGATGTATCTGAATTTCCGTACAAATTGATGGTGTGGGTGATGAGTAAGCGGTCAAGGCACTGGAAACTCTCTCTGTCAGACTCACATCTTTTTCCCGCAGTTACTGTTGTTATTCCTATTTACAATCACGGTGGAAAGGTTAGCCTGTTTACTTAGATTTTTTAGAGCTCATTTGACGCACTTGTTGAGCCAACCAGTGGACTTGGAGTCCGCTCCACCCCACAGACACACGCCGAGCTTCGTGTCTGGGTTTTGGAACTTTGGGCAGGTCTGAAAACCAAATGCAGTGGTGAATCAGACACTGGTTAGTAACCAGTGGGCGCCGTTGAGTAAGTGTAAAACAGCGACAAGACATACATATACCAAGTTCCCGATCTTGGCGGCCTTCCAGAAATAAATATAACGAAATACGTAGCTTCAGCTGCTTGCTTCGAACTACCCTTGTATAGGTGGCAAAAAAGAAATAGTCACAAACCGGCGTGGTGGTATCGTATCGGCGTTCCAAGACGTGCCCCTCGCTGCGCTTGTTGATCTATGATAAATACATTAAACATAAATTGGATAATTAACAACAACGTGATTGGTTGGCCAGCGCCCAAGAGAAATTCCCACTAACCTTAGGGGCTGAAGCAGGACTCTTGCCAGCGGCGTCAGCTTGGCATCTTTTCTGGGGACGCAAAAACGCATTGGTCTTTATTGAAGAAATACTGGTAGCATGTTGTGTGAGAAGGATTCGCCATCACTGGAGATAGTGATAATGCGGCAAGAGAGATCAGAGCAATAGTAGCTTTCATTGTGGTGATATTGTAAGGATTTGAATGTAAGAGTGATTGACTAGTTCGTTTGTTGGGCTATGTATACTATGCGGGCACTAGCTGGTGCGGTTGGCTAATGAACTTCTTTCCAAACTTGATGAGATCCCTATTTACAGACTTCCAAGCTCGCCTGGCTTCCTCTTTAGATTGCCCCTCAGTCACAGCTCCAAGGTCAGCAACCAGACACCCGAGCTATATGAGCAGGGGCCAACGGTATCCTCGCACTCGGCTATTTATCACGTCGGGGAGGCCCGATGAGGCAGATAATGGTAGGCGACAGTCGCCAGCCCCCGTAATAATCATTTCGCCGGCAGCCGGGCAGCTTCACCAGACGCTCATCGGTTACTCTAGCTGCCAGGAACAGATTGGCGTTCTGAGCCTCGCCCTGACACAGCAACTGTTGGTTGTGAGCACCTCCAAGCTTTTAACTGAACTACGTCATAAGCCCCACTGAATAGGAAACCAGATGGACAACAGCTCATGATCGAATTGTAGAATGGAGACGCAGACGGTAGAAGGCAACACTTGCTTCAAAAATTGACTGAATGACGCAACAGCATCTGCAGTAATTCGAAATCATGTGCGCAAGGTGGATTGTCGGGGAACACCTCGAGGTACACTGAGGTTTCCCTAGCTGACGGTCAAAAATCGTCTTGCCTTTCCATCTGAAGCTTGCCTTGACGTACAATGCCTTACTGATTGTAATTTTCAACACGAGTGTACTGCTATCAGAGGTGTTGAAGTGGAACATTTCTCTAAACAGGATGAAAGAAGAATTTGCTGAAAAGGTGCAAGGAAATCGAAACAAAAAAGTATGGTACTTTTGGGTGAGAAGCATAGAAATGATTAGTTGGTTGAGATCAATTCTGGTGAGATATCAATATCCTGTTCCAACAAATTCTAAAAACATGGTGGATGTTCGATGGAGAAATGATATCAAGAAACTGGGAATGAAAAGAAAGAAAACATGGAGCTAGAACATAAAATAAATGCTGATAATTGATAATTGGATTGCAGTGATTTTCATTGCAGGTGTTTACGATAGGAGAGAGAAAAAAAAGAAACAACAGGTAAAGGGAAAGAAAATCAGCCTTGTAAAAACTAGAAAGATCTTATCAAGAAGACACAGGTTCTAAATTTCACATTATAACTGCCTAAATTTCACATTATAACTGCAAGTAGTACAGAACCACTTGAAAATTTTTCTCTCTTGTTGACAATACCTCCCCTCCACACTTCTAAAGCACTTCAAATTCACTTTTGTTTCTGTTACTCCTGCTAGTTAGTCTCTTATATAAAATTTAGGGGCCGGCTAAATGCACGCCCCAATTTTGCTAAAAGGACGCCCCGTGAGGCGTGCATTGGAACTTGGCGTGCACGCCCCATTTGGGGCGTGCAAGGCTTGGAGGCAGTTGAAGGCCCAATATCGGGCCTTCTTGCTTGTGCACGCCTCAGGCGGAGGCGTGCACACCCCAAGTAGGACCCGGGTGGCTCAGCGACCCGTCTCTGGGTCCTGCTTGGTGGATGCACGCCTTGATTTGAGGCGTGCATCCCCCGAGGACGCCTCAAATGAAGGCGTGCACACCCCAAGCAGGACCCGGGTGGCTCAGCGACTCGCCTTGGGTCCTGCTTGGTGGATGCACGCCTTGATTTGAGGCGTGCATCCCCCGAGGACGCCTCGGCTTGTCCAAGCCGAGGCGTTCAAGTCCGCCTTCGGTCTTGGAGGGAATGGGAGAGAGCACACTCTCCTCTCTTCCGGCGGGAAGGGAGGAGAGAGTGTGCTCTCTAGTCCTCTCTCTCATCCCTCCAGGACCGATCGGTCTTGGAGGGAAGGGAGGAGAGAGTGTGCTCTCTCCTCTCTTCCCTCCAGGACCAGTTGGTCTTGGAGGAAAGGGAGGAGAGAGTGTGCTCTCTCCTCTCTTCCCTCCAGGACCAGTTGGTCTTGGAGGAAAGGGAGGAGAGAGTGCACTTTCTCCTTCCTTCCTTCCAAGACCGATCGGTCCTGGAAGGAAGGAAGGAGAGATACACTATCTCGTCCCTTTCCTCCAAGACCGGTCGGTCTTGGAGAAAAGGGACGAGAGTGTACTCTCTCGTCCCTTTTCTCCAGGACCGATCGGTCCTGGAGAAAAGAGAGGAGAGAGCACACACTCTCCTTCCTTCCCTCCGGAAGAGAAGAGAGTGTGCTCTCTCCCATTCCCTCTAAGACCGACCGGTCTTGGAGGGATGAGGGGCCTGCACCAACACGCAGCCCCTTTGCCTAGCCTGCTACCCCCGTCCACGTCCTCTAAGCCGGACGTGGACGGCGTGTGGCGTGCATCGGCATGCACGCCACGGATCGAGGGCGTCCCAAATTCGGCACGCCCTTCGATCTGGGATGAAAACGTCCTCCGGGACGTGCACGACCATGCACGCCCCACCCATGGGGCGTGCCCAGCCATGCACGTCCCATCGGGGACGTGGAAGGCCGGTACGTCCCATTCCGGGCGTCCATCGACCATGGACGCCCGGAATGTGGCGTGCACGCCAAAGAACGCCTCACCGGAGGCGTCCTTTTAGCAAATCCGGGGCGTGGTTTTAGCCGGCCCCAAAATTTAAGCTTTGATCAAAAAATACAAACTTTGGAGAAAGATGTTTGAGGAAATTATATGTATGTGAAAATTTGGGACATTTCACTTATTACTAAAATTCAAGAAATTGATGTGCTAGGACCCTATTTTCACCCTTCTTATTTTGTAACATTTATTTCGTGGTGGAATGATGAATCTACTCTGATTAGACTGCACATCTTATTTCTGGCATAAAATAAAACCTAGTGCGCATGGTTGAAGTTATCTGTGTGTGCTGATTCCCCTTTTGGATGTTCAAATTATTTCCCTCATTGAACTGCCATATTCTTGGGACAATAGTGGATTTTTTTAACCTCATTTAAATATGTTAAAAATTGTAGTGTAATATTCTATGTAATCATCCAAAAATATTTCAGACCTGTAGTGCCACCATCCTTCACATTTCTCCGGCTTTAACTTTGAAGTTAAAGATAGTTTTTTTTGTCACAGTCATCTATTTTTATTTTATCATTTATGTCAAAGAGGACTTCGGTTTCTCTATTCCTGAAATCATTTGTGCTTGTATTTATCAAACCCCAGTCTGTACAAATCGGCTTCAAATGCGTCAAAAAGTGTTTTTCTTTTTGTATGTTTGATGACTATCCAGCTAATACCATCGATCGCCTTTTGAATTGGTTCGTCACAGGCCCCCCGGGTTGGTTGGGAGGTGAAAAGGGTTTGATAGCAGCACAGGAGCCAAAACCCAATGGATTAATGCAGCGCATGATACAGGTGTCACCACTGGCCCCGCCGCGACAACTCGCGTCACTATCGATGAGAAAGGTGGGAAGGCTCTTGTATCAGGAAAATTGTCTCAAGACTCTTTTTATAGAAAGTGATCAATCATCGTCAACTCACTTGGGTAGTTTTGCCACCAGGGGGTATGCGAAGTCTTTAGAAGCGGGATTCGTCCCTTTGTCCCCTTCAATCTGGGTCGTAATATCCATGGGCTGAAGCTGTTGGAGTGTAGCGTCGGACGAATACTCGCAAGTATAAGGCCCCGCACCATCCGGGTTGTGAACATAAACACTCATAGAAATCGACCCGTCCTGTGTTGCAGAGGGAACTCCGGCTAGTTCCGCTAAACAAACCAAAAAACAAAATTGGCGGGGTCAGTTGAATTCGTTAATTCGGGGACAGAGGGGACAAGCTTACCTGAGGCCAACTCTTGTGCAACATCGATCACAAAAGGCTTCAAACCATCACCTCCGAATATCCTTCCGCAAGGTGTAGTAACTCCTGAGGTGATCTCTTTTTCTAGTATGATCCCCGTGTTTTGGACTAAATTTCCCCGCGAGGTCAGCCGTGTACCAAAACCCGTTGATCGTCGCCTGTTTCCTCCCTCAATAGATAAAATGAATGAGTGCCCCGTGGTTATTTTGATGAGGAAAAAAGTCACGACGACAACCTGATTGAAGAAGTTGGATCTCATCGCTTGAAACGGGGTTTGTTTTGTTGATGTTCAATTGAAACAGCGAAGATTTAAAATATGTAAATAACTTTATGAGTTCGTGTCGATCCCAAAAAGTGAATAAATAGGAATAGGCGCTTCGGTCAATAGATCCCACTTTAATCTGGGGAATAATATCCGAGTCTGTTCAGGAGCCCGTGAGCTGAAAGTGGTGAAGGAAAGGAGGTTTGTATATGTAAAATGCAAGGCAGAAAAGTTATATGCAATGATCCAGTCAATGGAAATAGTAAGGAAAAAGTGTCTACCAGGACGGAAGAAGTGTAAAAGGAATGCAAAGGGTAGCCAGGCTACGTATGATTGTGTTGGCGAAAGGAAGCTATGATTGAGTCCACAAATTTTCCGGCGATGTGAGTCTTTTAAACCTTTTGAGAATGACAAATCTAGCTGGCCAGGCGAATTGACTCGTGGTAGATTGGACTTAACTTGTCGACCTGCCATTGGTCGCCATGGCGGAAGGCATTTTTTCAACCGGGTTTTTGAGCCATGCGGTCATCTTGATTTTCGGCCCAAAAAATCCTTGACCAAACTAGGCTTTCTCACCTAGAAGCCAGCTCGAGCTGGTTCTCCAGTCAAACTGCACTTTCAAGCAAGTGATTCTAACAGTGCTCATTCAGACGATTTGATCCGATCAGTCTTCATTATTCACAAGCGTAATGGCAAGTGATTCGTTTCCTTTGGTATCGAGACATTTGAGGTGCAGTACTTGGGCTGGGCATCTGTAGAGGAACCGGGGGTAATTATCTTCCTTGGCTCTTGGTCTGGCCGAGATTCCAGATGAATATGTAGCCCCCTCTGCCGCCGTCTTGGACCCTTACCTCTGTGTTTTGATATTGTAAAGCGCATAATGATATGAATCACGCTGAGCTAATTGGCGGCTAAACGGCCGGGAGGGTGGGCCTTTCCGAAAGAGTTCCTCCTATCGAGCCTTGCCGAAACTTTGTCATTGTCCACATACCGCTCAACTCCGCCAGCTTGACGACCATTGTTAGTCAGGCCATCAGAAGCGACCAGGACATCCAGCTGATCGGGCTGATGCGGCTGTCCGGTAAACCAAACCGGCTCCTCTCTGATGGTAGGGTATGGCATGATGGTCTCCGATGTGCATTTGGCAGGCTTCGAGGAGCGGATAAAGAGGCCGTCTCTAGGACTGATTTTGCTTCCTCATCCGCTCTCACTCATCTTTTCTACCAATAACTTATACCATTACCACCTTTAGCTAGACAGTTCAACCACCCTTTACACCTTCTTCACCTTCTTTGGCCCAGACAAATTTTTGAATTTCTTATACATACTTTTATTCAACCACCACTAACTCCCGTCGATTTCATCAATATGCGTGTTAGCTGCATTTTCGTTTCCGTTGCTGTGCTATTCGGTACGTCTACATTCATTTTTCTTGGAGATACGATGTGTGGTGAACTGAGTGACTTACCTGCCTTCTTTTTTTCAGCTGGGCACTCCCTTTCCATCCCCACGTTCGACTTGCCTGTGGTTAACTCTTCAGGAGACGACGTAACCAATGCTGTCGGCCTCGCCGCCGAGTTTGACGGCATGACCCAGTCTGGCCTCACCGGCGACCTCAATATCGCTGCTGCTGGCTTACCTGATGGATTAACTCCGTCGCTCGTCAAGCGCGACTATCAGTACGGAAACCAGTATGCCGGCGGTTTCCCTCAATATGGTAGCTATCAATATGGTGGCCCTCAATATGGCGGCTACCAATATGGTGCTCCCCAATATGGCAGTTCCGGTGGTCTTTTGGGCGGCGTTATCGGTGCCGCTGGCGCGGTTGTCGGCGGCGTTGGCGAGGCTGTCGGCGGCGTTGCTAATGCTCTTGTTGGTGGTAATGGTGGTGGTTATGGTGGCGGTTATGGCGGTAATGGTGGTCTTGTTGGCGGACTGTTAGGCGGCGTGCTGTAAACTCATCCGCCCCGTAAGCATCTTTCTTGGTCGGTTATTAATTCCGAACGAGTTCCTGAATTTTCTATTGCTTGTTCTCGGCAGGTGCTACCTATCACTCTCCTACAGTCACACTACTGCTTATTGCACCACTTTCTTTACTTTACACAGTAATTATTTAATTGCAATTTATGGGCCACGCGTCTCCACGCGCTTGTGAAAACATGAAATTGTTGTCCCACGATTGAGTCAGATAGCATTCAGCAACGCTGGGTTGACTGGATGAGATTGGTCAAGGGTGACCTCACTGCCGCTAGAAATACTCCCGTAACACAATCGTAGCCACTCCCACGTTCGTTGGTGAATGTCACCAATGCCTAGCCAGTGATTCACAGATGCTGCCCTGGACAGCCGCAGTACATGTGTGTGACAGCCTTCTGTTTCCATCGACACGTCTCGTCCCAGCTACTGACGAGACCTTTGCTATTTCAACACAGTGTTCCCATGTGTTGCTCTTCTTACATTCTTTCTTCTCTTCGTCTCCTCAACTTGATCCATCCATCAAGAGTATCTGTCAGCAGCCTTTTCACCACTCATCTCATCCATCAAGCCTCTTCTTTCCGGCCATCGAACATGATTTCTTTACTTCGTTCAGTCGGCCATCAGTACGATCGTTGGTTTCGTAGAAGTCCTCTCCTGATCTTGGCCGTCGCCAACGGGATTTGCTCGGTATTGGGTGATTCAGCTTCCCAGATTATCAGCTTTTGGGTGCGTCATCAATTTCATTCAACTTGGATTTTTTGATTGAATCCTGAAACTTTTTTTTTTCTTGTAATTTTATCTACCCATTAAAGAATGCCGACGCGAACCAACCGGTCGAATTTAACTATGGTAGACTAATAAGATACTTGCTATACGGTATAAATATGGGACCGTAAGTGTTATGATCATTGAAACCGGTCAGATTGATTTTACTTCGCCCAGAAATTCAATTCTCATTCATCAACCAACATATCTTCGAATTTGATTCGGGAACAAATAAACTGACGTGATTTTGACAAAAATTTATAGAGTCAGTGGAAAATGGAATGAAGTATGGACCCATCCCGTGTTTTCCAACCTTCGATTCATCCGTGTCTGACACAAGCTTTGATTTCTCCGATTCGTGAATCTCAGTTTCTAGAAAGACAATTTCCAGCCCGATCACACAGATCAAACCATGCGAATATGATGAGCGAGAAGCCTCCCAGTCCAATTGAACTAATGGAAGTTAATTCAACTACATCTACAACTCAGGAAGATGATTCAAAATCACTTTCGAGCGACTCGAGTCCCTTAGACTTGGTTACTATCATCAAAATGGTCATTACTGGTTTGTCATTCTTCAAATACAGATCGCCCTTTGTTTATTTGTCTTTTTTGTTTCCACACTGGACTAACTTGGATTGGTCGTATTTTTTTACCTCATTCACCATCTTATATCACCGATGACACCACAACAGATCAATTAGTCATGTGAGCTACCTTCATACCTATACAACCGCTGTTGGCGATCGATGAGATTCGAAACTGATTGCCATGTGGTGTAAATTAATTTTCTCCCCAACTTGATCTTATGAATCAGGGCACCGCTTTCATTAATTTGTGAGTATTCCACAGGTCCACGAGGCAGCCGTAGAACATTGCTGACGAATTTGTCGATCCTCTACTTGTCTGATTGCTTAGACTTTCTCTGCTTTATGGGTATCACAGAAGGCAGTACCTGGGAAGTCATCTCCGCCAGGCTCAATCGACTGCTTTGGAAGCTCCTGTTGGCTAACTGGCAGGTTTGGCCGATTATTCAGGTGATTTCTAGGTTTTCACTGTGCTTTCTACTAATTCCACCAGTACTAATCAGTTTGTCACCGACATTTCTCATCCCACCCCCAAAACTATACTCAGCTAATCAACTTCAAATTCATGCCACTGCGATTGAGAGTGTTGAGTGCCACTTTGATTCTCCTGTCAACCAATCTTTACTGATTGAGATGTTGATGATCAAAACTAACGCCAACAAACCGTCTGATTTGCAGTCCCTTTTCAGCTCTTTGCGGAATAGTTTGGACTATCTTTTTGAGTTACGCGTCCACCTGAAGATAGCCTCAATCATCCAATTCATTTTCTCAGATTTTCTTTCCTTCACTTTTCGCATTGGAACGTAAATTTTCTCTGCACATCTCTCTTTCATCGCACGGCTTGCATACCTCATTTTGGCTTCTTTTCTTTCTTACAAACCCTCTGTCATGTAATCCTCAACATAAGTACTCTTCATCTCTTTCTTCCTCACTCCGTTTATCCCTCCCTCCCTCTTTTCTTTCTTTTTCTTTCTTCGTTATTTGCTTCTTCCTAGTTACTTGTATTGTTCATATTCTGATGGTTCACAATTGGTTGATTTATAGACTGTGCCAATTTTGATAGGCCTCTTCGTTTTCTGCAGAATAAAGTGGATCATGCTAAAGAATTACAAAACAATGGCGTGCTGGTCCTCAGCTGCCTACTTGGTGACACACCCATTGGGAATACCATCTGATTCAGGGATTTAAAACAGCACACGTTCAGTGATCAACTCTTGGCTTGTGGTTGACTGATTAGCTGAAATCCGAAAGACGAGAGCGGATCGATAACCTGCGGAGCGAGCTGAATATCCGGTCATCTATATTTTCACAGCGCATATATCTGAGCTGACGTCATAAGCTCACTGGATCATGCTCAGATTCCACTTCCGCTCCACATCACGGTCAACAGCCTCATCCCACGGCCTTCGCTCGCACCGAACTGCCAGTCTTAGTCGTCCTCTCACAGCCTCTGCTCAACAGAATATCCCACGTACAACGAGCAACACTTACCATGCTCACTCCCTGGCTGGCCAATCACTCAAGAAAGGTGCTTGACCATATTATTGGGAAATCTCTTTTCTTAGATTTCTTGGAAACACTGCAGAGAAGGGATCTTGATGTGATGGGCTACTCGATTCCTTTCGCTCACTATAGTCTCACTCGATCGACTGATGCGATTCGGTCGCCCACCCCTAACTCCGTCAAAGATAGTAGAGTCGGCCGAATTGACGAGAAATGAACTGAGTGAACGGCTTCAGCGAAGGGTAAATAATCACTGGCCTATCTATTCGTATGTACTGTCAGATATCCTCGATAATCCTTCTCTGGTCGAGTTTCAGCAGATTATCATTTGTCCACGTTAAAAGATGGCTGGTCAACCCCATCGATTTGCTTTTTAATCAAAATTTACTATATTTAGGTCAACGCCCATCTCAGCTTGCCATATCTACCCGCATCAAATCCTCATATCAAACAGGTTATGTCTATCTATCGCCGATCACTCGATGAAATCAATGCTTTGCCACCAATTAGGTCGGTAGTTCCTTCTTGGTTGACAGGCACCGGCTTTGATATTATACCAACCGAGTTTCTTCATCACATCAATAATAGGACCGTGGAGGATAATTCGGCTCTGCTCCAAGCTCTCGTCACCATGGTTGACGATGCGGCTGATGTGATCGGAATGTTTGCCAACGGTCCGTTTGATAGCTATGATTCATCTGGATTGATGGGCTGACTAAAGAAAACGGGTTGGCGGTCTTTGCGTGTCTAACAGGCTTCAAAGAATCTAGGCGATACTTGTCGGAAGAGCAAATTAGCTCATTTTTAAATAGAGCGATTCAAAGCCGCATCTCAATTAGGCTGATTGCCGAGCAACATTTATCACTCTCTAAAGCTGAACAGTCGCCGAGTGCTAGCAGGATAGGCATCGTTGACGAAAAATTAAAACTTAAGAAAACTCTGGAAGGCGTGCTAGAATTTACTGCAGAGCTGTGCGAAGGAATGTAAGTAATGGGCTAAATCGGTCCTCCTAGCATTAGTCAACCTTGTTTATTGCGCTGATTGAATTTTCATAACTCGCACTGAATTAAAAACTGAAGATATGGAATTGCTCCTGAATGGAGGTTGCTGGGCGAAGTGGATGCTGAAGTTTGCTTCGTGGAAATGCATGTCAGTGTTTCACACGATATAAAAGAATAACCCATTTACTGACAATATTCATCATTAGTTGCAGTGAGTTGAGTAATTTATTTCTACCGCCGCGGTGTGGACAATACTTAAGAATTTTAAATGTATATAAAACTCTACTAGATACATCTTGATTGAGGTGATCAAAAAGTAAGGATTTTGTTGTAATTCGACGTGGTCCGACACTAATTTCTGTTCCCTCGATTATCAGTGCATTTAGAGCAACCGTTGAACATCATCGAGAGGTGACTAAAACCACCCAACCACCCTTACCACAAATTGAAGTCACCCTTGCCATTGAGCGACCCCCGCCGGTTGGACTGAACTCGAATGCCTCTGCTCACCTACTCTTGCCGAATGTCGAAGCATCCCAGTCAATTCTTTGCATCCGAATACGTGATCATGGCGGCGGGATCGACCCGAAAGATCTCCCTTATGTGTTTTCATATGCGTTCAGTACGGTGGGAGCGGAGGAAACGGCCAAAGATAGTATGGAAAACCAGGCTGATTTTGATAGGGTTTTACATGGTCAAGAGGGGTTGAAGTCGAGCTTAGGACGAATAGCGGGTTTAGGCTTTGGGTAAGGCATATCTTATTCTTGATGCAGTAGCATGAAATTGAAGATTTCGTTCTTATTACCAATAGATTACCGATGGCTAGACTGTATTGTCGATACTTTGGTGGGAATCTAGAGCTGGTCAATATACATGGGATCGGAGGAGGTGTTGATAGTTACATCACCATGGTCGTCGGAAGCTAATGTGACTCACACCAGATTTTTTTGTTTGTTTGCTTTTCTATCGTGTGTCTTGCTTAAACAAAGTGTAATAGTAATCAAATCTACGGGAAGTGGTCTTATGGCCAGGTATGTTCTATGTGTCTGTGCTGCTGCCGTGTTGGGTGTAGATTTTGGAGACATTTATGGGGGATGACTCTGTCTGAGGGTGCTGCTTTACTTACGATGACAGCGGCCTTGTCTGTAAGGTTCTGCTTGATTGAGAATACACGGACATGCATGAGCAGTTGGGTTTAAACGATTCAGGCATTGGGACTTCTGATGGATGACTCGATGATATGGTGAGCCAGTTTCCTGTGTTGATCAGATCCAATTCAACTTCAAGCTAACTGTGTTTCGTTAATTTGGCAGTGCTGTATATGTACGCGACGAACTCAGATTCCCCGACACCGTCGAAGCGCCTCTGACATCGGGGACCCCGTTTCCGTCGCTGGTCGCTGGTGACTTGGGAGGAAATCGCAGAAGTGCTTGTCGATATTGTGGACTGTCCCATTAATGAAATGATTCAAAGTACGAACTTACCAGCCCAATCTAACACCATCCAGCCCACGGAAGACAGCGACACTAGAGTGAGGGTTGAGGAACAGGCTAAAGCTTCGGCCCACTACCAGGGTCAGTCAACTCCTTGTCATAAATGTAAGCCAGTTGAATGGATCGCTCATCTTGTATTCCCTCCTCATCAGCTATTCTCCTGGCAAAATTACAATGCATCCACCGAAGTATCTCAGAAACCGTTGATGGCCTACACGTAAGGGAACCGCGCAAGACAATCCCACTTTGCGTCGATCGACTGAGAACAATCGTTTTGCCGAGCTTACAAGAGAATATCTATCGGTTGATTAATACGGTACTTTGCACTTATGATCGAAAGGAAGAACCTACTTTGTTATTCCAAACGGCATTGGAGGCATTACTCGAGACTGAGCAGACGATTAAACAATTTCAGGATTTGAATTACTCGCTCTGGAAGTCTGAAGGATTACGTTGGCCCTGGAGCTCTAGAGTACCGGAACCAATCGTGCATGATCTAGGTTTGTTTCGAGGTGGATTAGCCCAAGAAAAAATTCGCTCTTTATGGAATGTTCTCAATGTTTTCTTCCGCACCTACAACAATTTCTTCGACGACGGTGGTATTTTCGTCCTTGCTGACCGCAAAATCGTCGACCCTCTCAAGACCAAGATCAAGATCATCATCATCCAATATGCCACTCGGGTCTTGAATGGCGAGGTAGAAAACCTTATCGATTGGTTCTACCTAACCGATTTCAGAGCGCTTCAAATCTCTTGGCAGTCTATAATCAACGACGCTCACGAAATTTTGCTAGACCTGAACAAATCACGCAATAGAGGAGAAGAACGAGCGAAGTTTCAAAAATCTTATACTGAATGTATTACAGTTGTCAAGCTGGTACGAGTGTTTATGAAGAAATTGACGAGAGATCAAAGTCAAGAACTTTCAAAAATGCCGGCTCATGAACATGAAGCACTGCATAAAGCTACTACAAACATTTCAGACGGACTTAAATCGATGTTACAAAATATCAACCAACTGTCGAATGATCCAGATCGATTTAACTCTAAACCTGGCCACACTCTCGTCGTTTCTGTTAACAAAACTTTTAATATCTTGAAGACCTATTTCGATCGTCAAGAAGCTGATGTACATAACTCTAATCAGGAATTCCGTCAAGCTTTCATCATTTGGAATCAACACTTCTCCCTGGCTGTCAAGCGTTTATATAAATCTCACCATGATACTCACACTGTCTGGATGGTCGATCGAGTCCTTGCCGCTCTGGGCTAGCAGATCATCAATCCTTCGTAGAATAATCAAAAATTAAATAAGGATTTTATTACGAAAACTGTAAAATGTTACCCCCCCGCGATTTTTTTTTTTTGGATCATCAAGAGGGTGAAAAAAAATGAAACTCTAACAAATAAATAAATTTTCAATCATTGAAATTCATTACATAAATATGTATTACTTTCCCTATGTATTACTTTCCCTATGTATTACTTTCCCTATGTATTACTTTCCCTATGTACTATTTTTGAAGTAATAAAGAAAGAAAAAAAAGATGTGAACTGTGTTGATTGTACCACTTGATTTTTATTGACCAGTTTTTGATCTATTAAGGCCCGCTTTGGCACTGTGATAAAAATCGGTGTAATGTTGAACATTTAATTCATTAAAAACCAAACTGTTGGCATAAATGTAACAAAATTGGTGTGTAATCAAAAAAAGGCTTCCTGTTCCATTATTGACAAGATAAGAGTCCATACATTTGACTGTCTCTAGTGCCATGATAGCATTGTTACCCTTTATATCTGTCTCAAGAAAAAAAAGTTGCGCACGTCAAATTATTGTATTTTATTTGGGGGGTGTCCAGATGGTCTGGGCAAAAAATGTCAAAAAAAAAAAGCAAAATTAGCTCTCCAAAGCCCATATCTTAGAGCATCTCCACCGCGAGGTGGAGATTGCAAGTGGAAAACTCGCGTGATGCATCCTGAAATTTGGTTTTTAAGCTTAAAACCTTGTCTACTGTGCACCGGTGGAGTGTAAACAGACATGGAAAAATTTGTGAACCTTGGTTGGTTAGGTGTGAGTTGCGGGGTTCACACAAGGAGGGGCAAATCACAGGATGTAGAGGGGAGCTAGATCTACACTCCCTATAAAATTCTACACCCCCGATAGATCTAGGTTCCCATTTCCACCCCCTGGTGGGGTACAATTTTCAAGTGTGGGGTGGAAAACAAGTTTCCACTCGCACTTTCCACCCCGTGGTGGAGATGCTCTTAGAGAGCAGTTTATAGGCTTCTTGCACGCCCTAAACCCATAGAAAAAGGGTTCAAAAGCTGCAGAAACCCATCTTTATGCACCCTGGGGGTGCCATAAACCCATATGTCCGGATACATGAGAAAAAAAGTTTTTTTACTTTTCTGCTGGGCCACCACCCCAAGGACTCCAAAAATGTGGTCCTTCTAAGGTACAGTCCCTGGTCCCCCTCAACATTTACATGTCCGTGTCAGTCCTGTCACTAGTCTCATCACTGTCCTGTCACTAGTCTCATCACTGTCCTGTCAACCTGTCAACCTGTCCTGTCACCAGTCACCTTTCACAGTTGTCTCAGTCTCCCTATTTAAAGATTTTCCCTATCTGAAATGAAATATTTATCAAGTCTGAGCACAACCAACCTGACAAAAAAAATTGAGACCCCCTACTCAAGCTCCTTGTTCAATCTTCCTCTAAGTCTGTAAATCTGTAACTTTTTCCCTTTTTTTGTAACATATTGCAACAGGCCATAAAGTATCGAAAATATGATACCCAGACCGTTATTGATAACAGATTTTTTATTGCAAAGTATATTTCTTTCTTTTTATATGTGTTACAGCCTGGGGCCAGGTGTTGCTCAGCGGATACAATAACAATACACAAAACCCCTGTGGTATTGTAGTGCAACACAACAGCCCACCGTTGATTCACTTTCTTCATCTCCCTTTTAATAGGACTGAGCCTTGTACGTAAGATGGATATCAAACCCAGCAATGCCTGAACTTACAGACCTGAATTCAGGTTCTGAATTGTAAACTATGGACTCAAGACCTTTAACAAAGGAGTGTTACAGAGCTAGCGACATGTGGAGTCCCTTTAACAAAGCATATTTGCTGTCACTATCAAATTAACAGGGTGATGCATCACCCGTGCACACACAATATGAAGCTATTGTACTTTGCTTCTATTTTTAAAAACACTCAAGGCCAGAACATGGTGGCCCAACAACACATCCACAATTGATACCTGATTAGAGCCTGGTTCAAGCAAGACTGCAACTTGCCAGTGCTACTCCAACTGCACATATCAGTGCCATGAGTCAGCACAGTTGCATCCCTCTCTTGCGCCCCCTGCCAGGAGCATGAAGTATAGAGTGGACTCAAACCTTTCCCCTGAGGAGCTTGGTTTGATGTTGTGAGATGTTTTCTGAACAGTCTTGCAGTTCATTCCAGGACATGGCCCACATCAGCGCTGGGTCGCTATGCTATTTGCCAAAAATAGTGTAGCATAGCAATTTTTTTTCCCGCCAGCACTATGTTAGTGGTCCTAGGGGCTGCTACGCTGCGCTACATCCCTTGGTAGTGGGTTTTTACCGCTAAAAAGGGCTGTAGTGCAGTGTAGCAACACCTTTTTAGGGGCTCCAGCATGTAGCGATAGCGCTTGAACCGCTAACAGCTATGGCAAAAGCCGTTAGCTGTTAGCAATTATTTCTAAGGGTACCGTAGCAGCCCACTGTTTTCCACATCCCAGCTCAAGTCACCAGATGACACTTTTGAAAACACATACACTGTTTTCATGTGGTGTCAATGGTTAGAAAATCACTCATAAATGCTGAAGTTGTTGTTTTGATTTCCACATCCCACAGCTATTATTTTCACTTGCTATGTAACACTTTGATGTATTCAATTCTTGTTGAAAAAAGTGTATGGGGAAGTATAGAAACTAATAGGTGTGAACACAAGAATCAAGATGTTTTTTTTTCCAAAATCAAAGATAGAAGGAAATAATTACATTTGAGATTTGAAAGTGTCATGGGAAAAACTCAAGGGCAGAAAAGAAAGTAAAATCATCAAGAAGATGATTAGGAAGAATCTGTGTCAGAAGAATTCTTTGGTTCCACACCAAAGATAATGGTATGGTTATCTTTGGTTTGGAACTGTAACTAAGCAGGAGATGGCTGAGCTGATCTGAGCTCAGCCCTAGGAGAGCTGGGTTAGAGGAAAAAAATGGGATCAATTGTAATTAGCCCAGCGGTTTTCAGGGTATCTGCAAACCACTGGTAAAACCAAAGGCCCTGGGTTCAATTTCCCATGGCTTCATCCAATATTTGGGGGTTAGGGGGTTAGTGTCATACAACAGACTCAGCACTCAGGATCTCGCAGTTGGATCTTCCTTGCATTTGGCTAAGGATGCTTTTCGCCATCAGCAACTTTCAAGCTTTTGGTTAATCCTTGGGTCGCATATGATATCACCTATGCACCCTCAGCAATCTCCAGTGATCTCTCGAAGTTACTTTCCAAACTTTCAAAGATTTGATAGCACATTGCTTTCCAGTTATGCAAACAAAAAGCAAGACCATTAACCCTCTCACCTGTCTTCCTTTCCTTTGGCATTACTCTTTCATGCACTTGACTTCCTTTTCCGGATTCACGCATTCCTTCTTTGAACTTTCAAACTTCAACGCACAGTCCTCAAACTTCAAACTTCATTTCACTCACTCTCGCACCCATCATACTTACCCCTTCTTGGTCCTCCCATCCTGGACTCTTCGCCTTGGTGTTGCTTGACCTCAGAAGCTATGACCTCTTTTCATTTCTTCTGCTATGACCCTATGACCTCACATCTTGTTCAAACCTATGTCATACCTTTGTAGCCTCACTTGTATTCACTATATAAGCTGTCTGCTTCCATGCTTTCCATCTTTCCTCATCAAAATAAGATTATAGTTTTAGCATAACTTGATTCAGCCTTCTTCAAGCCTTCTCATTGTGAACCCTTTCAGTGTTCTACTCTAAGTCCCTCTTCTTCAAAAATAAAGAAGACCTTCAAACATTCAGTCCTCTCTTCGAAGCTATCTCTTTTCTTCCTTTTCCTTCTAATAGTGCCCACCCGTCTCTTGTACAAGATGACGTGTAACAGACCCTAAAGATCATATAAGGGGCTTGGTTATGCGACTCCTAGGAATTGAATTTGCGACTCCCACAACTCCTGCGACATCATTTTTATGAGTTGGAGACTGAATTGTATTTTTTGGGGGCCATTCCAAAAGATGCAACAAAAAACCAAAAACAAGAAAAATTCACAGCTCATTGTAGTTTCCATTCACCAAATTGAATGGAGTTTTTTTCCCCCTTTCCTTCTTTTAATTTTCCTACTTTAATTACAAAACCCCTACAACTGTTGAGTCAATGTCCTAAGCCTCCCTAAAGCTTCACAACATTCATTATAATCTCCATTTAAAGTCTTGATTTTTTTCATCATTTGTGCGCTGCAGATTACAGTGTGCACACTGCACAGTGCACACACTCCCAGACACTTCACCCATTGCAAGTGAAAGAAGCAATTTCTATGGGGACATTTTTGGAGAAATCAATAGACAGGATCATTATTTGCCTCTGCAGATATTTTGGGTGTCTAGGAAAGCTCCTTGTATGCTAACAAAATACATTAAGAACCAAACAAACTGCAGTATTTCAGGACTTACAATTCATGTTCTGGCAGCCCAAAAAATTCAAATCATTGATGGAATCATTATTGATGTAAGAAAAGCTCCTTCAGGAATTATTAGATACATTTTTCAAGAATGAAGTATGCAAAAATGAAGAATTTTCACATCTGGGAGTGTGTGCATACATATATTGTGCAGTGCACAAAGTGTAATCTGCAGTGTGCAAATGATGAAAAAAAATCCAAATGGAGATCATAATGAATAGTGTGAAGTTTTAGGGAGGCTTGGGGCATTGAATCAAGAGTTGTGGGGGTTTTGTAGTTGGATTAGGAAAATTAAAAGAAGGAAAAGAAAAGAAAAATCCATTCATTAATTTGGTGAATTGAAACTCTCTAAAAATTTCAGGGTATCACAAGGCGGGCACCAATATTACATAGTCTTTGTGAATGCCCCAGTGGATACAGTTACTTGGCACTTTCAAGACATCCTTATATTAATGCAAAATTGGTTGATGAATGATATCCAAAATAAAGGCTTGTGCTTCTACCATACATGTATGAGACATGGATTGATGTAGAGCTCAGACACACACGCAAGCGCCTGTGTTGATCAAATCAATATCCTCCTTTGTCTCAATTCGAATCAACACTTGAAAGACATTGCTTTTTTTTTGGTCTGATGCAAAGTGCAAGGAAGTTTTGAGAAAAATCTGTACAGTTGAGGTCAGTTGAGGCGGGGGTTTGCAGAAGGGGCTTCATCAATTCAGAGGGGGGCCCAGACTGAAGCGTACAAGTAGCATCCAGTGAGTCAGTTTTGCAGAGGACAACAGTGACCCGGAAACAGAATGTCGGGCGATAACCAACACTTGGGTTGGTTGAGGCCTGGTGACTCCCATCCGACTGACTGCTGATTCTTAAAACGGGCTGATCACCGCAGGCACATTCCCTCTGGATTCGAGTGGCCAACCTCTTGAGTGAGTACGACTTTCATCGATCGATTCTGTGCTTTCTCATTAACCTCCAATCACTTTTCTGCAACTTGATAATACAGTGACCACAATAACACTTCGACTATCATCAAGGCCGCAACCGCCGTCTCGCTGATCTTACTCGGTCTGGCGTTCCTCTTCACCATCCTTAAGGTCACTACTTGGCTGAGGAAGAAGTCCGAGTACAGTCGACTCAAGGCCGTCGAGGCTCGAGTCTCTCAGCTTGAATATCTCAATCTCTCTAGCCACACCCAGCTGCACCTTCGGAACCAGAATCAACTCGCTAATCCTCTCCAGGACTCGATCACCACTCATGTCCTTCGAAATCCCTTCTCTCGTCATCCGCCAAAGAAGCTCAGAAATCTGTTCGACATTCATGAGTACGAGGGCACACCGGTGAGACTACCAACATCAATCTGCGCTTTTCATCACTGAATCTTACACATTGGATGTCTAGCTGACCCACATTCAATGGTTTTGAACAGACCTGATAGATCTGTCTCCTGCTCGGATAAACCGTCGCGCTGTTCTCAAATCATACATTGTATCAATTTTCATCTCAGCGCAAGAGTTTGATGTCTTTTTCAGGACAAGCCTGATCTACTCGGCGCCATATATTCAATTTCTGCTTGTCTTGGACACATTTAAATAGCATCTGAAATATCTCGAACAATTGTTTGGTTAAAGTCGTCAGAGCAAAACAAACTTGCTCATCACAAAACCACCACCACGGTCATTGTGGACCTTCCAGGATGAGTGCAAGCTAGATTTATAGCCCAACATAATTTTTTACGATATGAGTAGCTCTTCGACCAAACGGGATTTGAGTTAAGCTGCCTTTTAGAGAACAGTCAAAGTGGTATAAAGGGCAATTGGCAGCTCGCGAAAGCTTTGCAAGCGACGGAAACTCCTAACGACCAGATTATTATTGGGAACCATTGGTCTGGAAGTGTTGGCGAAGTTTATCCAATGCCTTCGATCGATGAGAAAGACTATTTTTCTGCTCGGCAGACATTTCCGCATATCTAAAAAGACATCCACATAAAGGTAGGAAGAAAGTGAATTCCTACAAATGAAATTGATCGATTAACAAATAATCTTACGAGTCGTTACTCACGTCATTCCCGTTCCAGTGACTTCGAAGATGGGATCCCAGCCGAAATTTGCTGGACCTCGAGCGGGTACAATGTTTCCTTCAGTAGCGCCTTCGAATAGAATGGGCTCCTTTCCAGGCTCACAGTAAGCGAATGTACACAAGGCTGTTGCTTCATTAGTTGAGAACCCTTGGAGCATCGTATTCAAACCTAAATTCACCATTGAAAAATACAAACAATGTTCTTCAGATATCGTTGAGCAGGGATGGTTTTATAGTTTTGGCACATACCGTCCAATCCTAGCTTCTCCAGAAACCCTGAATCGAGTGGGTTTTAAGTTTGCTGTTGTTTCAGTTGATACATTGACGCTGGGGACTTACATTTGATGTATGGGCCTTCCTTGATTCATCCAGGTGTTTTTTTGCAATCAATATGTGATATGTGCGTAACGGATTGATCTTGAAGGAAGAAGACCTGAAAAAACGGTGCTCACCTGGCAAGCCGCCCATCGCTTTGAAGCACAGTGCGGTATCCTTGATCATCCAAAGGTTGTAGGGGGAGAGAGAAAAAAAAAAAAAAAAAAAGTTAACAAGACGCTATTTGATAGAAAAAAAAAGGTAGAGTAGCTTGCCTCTGTGATACATGGCCCACCTATTAATTTTGCAGCTGCTTTCGATTTTTCTCTTGCTACATCCTGAGTGGATCCTTGGACCTCGGGAACTGTAACCAAATGATTGAAATACAACCCATCAGCTCACTTGAGATTATTCAAAAAGAAGAGAGGATGCTGATTACGCTCACGATCTAAGGCCTTGGATTCTACCTCGATCTTCAGCGAACCAGATGGGACCTCCGAGCACAGTATCTTCTTGACTTCCCTCAACTTGTTCGTATTCCCGGTGACGAAGACTAGTATTTTTTTTCGTGGTTTTCAATGACTCTGCTGTATCCCTTTGGGGAGTAGACTCTTACCTAGCTGAAGGTCTGCCATCAATTTCCTTGGGTCGGATGGTTGGCAGTGGATGTATGCGTTGGACCGGGGTGCCCACGGGGGAATCTGTCTGAAGACTGGCGAGAGCTGATTGGTCAGCAGACTGGAGCAGGCAGACTGTCACTCGCCTGTCACTCGACTGTCACGCGTCCTCGTCACTCCTCCACCCAGAGGACTGTGACTGTTGACCATGCCATTACACAGAAAAACCGACTGTTGACCATTCCAATTATCTCCGAACCTTTCCTTTCTTCAGCCACACGATGATCCGAGCAAGTAGCAAACCCATCTCATTATTGAATCGACAGTCGATCACCAGACCTTCAGCCATCCTCCATCCGAACCACTTCAGCTCATCCGCTCGACATCAGGCTGAAATCGAATTAGAGATCGATGGCAAGAAGGTGACCGTCGAACAAGGTAGCGCCCTCATTCAAGCGTAAGTTCCTTCCCCAAAAAAAGAAAATTTCGTCTAGGCTTGCCCTCTCACCTTCTCAAAATCTTTTTGTGGCGACATGTTTAGATGCGAGAAAGCCGGTGCCACCGTGAGTCTAACTGATGTGGTATCACTCCAGCAAAACCAACTGATTCATGATATCCATTTTTATTTTCAGATTCCCAGGTTTTGTTACCATGATCGGTTGGCCATCGCTGGAAACTGCAGGTTTGCAATCCCGACTTTAGCCGGCCCAGTTCTGCTTAGCTAAGACTGGAGAGATTCTATCTGACTGAAGTGCTCTTGCTCTCTTAATTCTGCTAGAATGTGTTTGGTTGAAGTTGAGAAGTCACCCAAGCCAGTAGCATCGTGCGCAATGCCAGCCATGTAAGCCTTTTACTTGTTACTTGGTTTGCACTAATAAAATTTGGGACTCTTCATGTATCTTAATAACAGCAATACCCTTTTGTTTTTGCTCACCACTAAGGCCAGGGTCTAAGGTGTTCACAAACACACCTTTGGTCCATAAGGCCAGGGAGGGCGTGATGGAGTTCTTGTTGGCAAACCACCCTCTCGATTGCCCGATTTGTGATCAGGGAGGTGAATGTGATCTTCAAGATCAATCGATGCGCTATGGTTCGGATCGGTCTAGATTCAAGGAGTACACCGGCAAGCGGGCCGTTGCGAACAAAAACCTGGGCCCGATCGTCAAGACAGTCATGACAAGATGTATCCAATGTACCCGTTGTGTTCGTTTTGCTAATGAAGTCGCGGGTGTGGATGAGTTCGGCACGACTGGTCGTGGAAATGACATGCAGATTGGCACTTACATCGAAAGAACTCTCAACAGTGAACTGAGCGGCAATATTATTGATTTGTGCCCGGTTGGAGCCCTCACGTCGAAACCATATGCTTTTACCGCCCGTCCATGGGAGCTCAAATTAACCGAATCGATCGATGTCATGGACGGCTTGGGAAGCAACATCCGAATCGATTCACGTGGATTACAGGTCATGAGAATCCAGCCTAGAATCAACGAAGATATTAACGAAGAATGGATTCACGACAAAACTCGTTACGCATATGACGGCTTGAAGACTCAGCGGCTCACGACCCCACTGATCAAGACTGATGGAAAATTCCAACCGGCTACCTGGGCAGAGGCCTTGACCGCCGTCGCTGAAGGCCTCAAAGAATCTGGTGCCAAAAATAACGAAATCAAAGCCATCGCTGGTGCGCTGGCTGATACCGAGTCCCTGGTAGCTCTGAAGGACCTTATCAACAAACTAGGATCTGACAATACCGCCTTGGAGAATCCTTCTGGAGATGCTCCTCCAGCGCATGGTGTTGATTTCCGACAGAATTACGCTTTCAATTCGACTATCGTTGGTGCCGATGAAGCTGATTTCGTTTTACTAGTGGGCACTAACCCGCGACACGAGGCAGCAGTGCTCAACAGTCGATTCCGAAGATCGTGGTTGAACAAAGGCTTGAGAGTAGGCTTGATCGGCCAAAAATTCGACAGTGTCTTCGAATTCGATCATCTAGGTGCAGACCTCCGAGCAGTCAAGGACTTTGTTTCAGGAACTGGGAAGTTTGCCCAATCTTTCAAAAATGCCAAGAAGCCAATGATCATTATCGGGAGTGCCGTTAATGACCATGCAGATGGTCACGAGATCTTCAAGTCTTTGGCCGGCTTTGTTGAAGCTCAAAAAGAAAAATTCTTAACCCCAGAATGGAACGGTTTTAATGTTCTCCAGCGTGTGAGTAGTTTTTCAAGGGTATTTCTTATCAATGCACATGATACTGACGATTGGACTGATTATGACAGACGGCTTCAAGCACAGCGGCCTACGATATTGGATTTGTACCGAGCAACTCGGCGAGCAAAGCCCAAGCCAAATTCATTTACCTCTTGAACGCGGATGATTTCGATCCTAGTACGATCCCCAAAGATGCATTTGTAGTCTACCAAGGCCATCACGGAGACCAGGGTGCCAGCTATGCAGATGTTTGTTTACCCGGTACAGCTTACACGGAAAAATCGGCGACTTGGGTGAATACTGAAGGACGCAGTCAACTAGGGAGAATCGCGGTATCATCCCCTGGCTCATCACGAGAAGATTGGAAGATCATCCGAGCGGTTTCGGAAGTGATGAACGTCGGCTTACCGTATGATGATCCGATCCAACTCAAGAATCGGATGTGGGAAGTCTGTCCCAGTTTGATTCGATACGATGAATTGGTACCCAGCTCGACCGGCCTAGAAGCTATCCAATCTATCGCCTCTAACTCTCCCGTTCGTCAACCTAAATCATCCCTCAAAACTGGCGCTTTGAACTTGCCGATCAAAGACTTTTATTTCACCGATCCTATCTCAAGAGCCTCGATCACTATGGCCCAATGCTCTAAAGCCTTCTCAAATCCAAACCCTGATGTCACTCATTCCGATAAGAGCGACAAACCCATGGCTGCTTTTGGATAACATCCTAACTCCTCATACCTGTTCTCTCTAGACTCCTCCCATCCTATTTTTCTTACCTGATTTCACCATCATATTTTTATGCTAGAATCTTCTCTATTCTCAAAACAAAACAAAACAAAATATCCAACCTCTTTTTTTTTTCTTTCTTTTTTCTTCGTTTCATAAATATAAATAAATAAACGTGAAAGAAATTGTAATTGAAACGTTTTGTGTTTTTCTTTTTTTCCATTATTACTATATTAAATTTCTCTTGAGAAATGAAGAAATATAAAGAAAAACAAGAAGAAAAACAAGTTGCAAGAAAGAAATCATTGGAGGACTTCATCTGTCGGGGCTGCCAAGTCTTAATTACAGGGCTAGATCTAATCTTCCCTGCCAAAATTGGAGGACTTCCAAGTTCCTGTGACCGATTTGTAATCTGGAATCCTAGATTCTAAATCTTATTTGTTGGTAAAAACTTGATTTGAAATGACTTTTGGCCACCAAATTAAGTTTAGAATCTAGAAATCCACCATCCAGATTTGCAACGGGAAGTCCTCCATTTAGCTTTACAGTGTCACCCGGCGTCTTGTACAAGAGACGGGTGGGCACTATTTGAAGGGAAGAAAGGAGAACAAGATAGTTCAAATAGGGGACTGATTGTTCGAAGGTCTTCTTGATTTCAAAGGAGAGTTACTAGGCTCAGAGTGACTTAAAGTAAGAACACTTAAAGGGTTCGCAATGGCAAGGCTCAAAGAGGGCCAAATCAATTTATGCTGAAAACTATAATCTTACTTTTGATGAGGGAAGATGAAAGCATAGAAGTAGACCGTTCATATAGGAAATACAACTAGTACTACAAAGGTATGACATGGGTTCAAACAAGGAATGATAGTTTCAAGTCTACTTAAGTATCTTATTTGATAGATAAATTTCAGTACATTCTATTCTGTAGAGGCTCAGTCATATTAGTTTAGTTTGATGAGTGAAGTATGTACTACTAGGAGAAAGATTTTGAATAAAAAATGGAGAATTTAGAATCAATTCAGGCCTTGTTTGGCACAGTCATAAAGATTGGTGTGATATGGAACATTTAATTCAATAAAAACCAGACTTCTGGCACAAATATACAGGCAATCCCACAAAGCTTGTGCTGGCGGTTGGCTCACTTATTTTTTTCTTTGTGCCACAGACAGGCAAATACAGACCTTGTTGTGACTGCCCAAAAAGGCCAACTTCATTTTTTATGCTACAGGGATGGGACCTGTCCCAATCAATTCCTTGGGTCAAGTTACAGTGGTTTGCCACAATCCTGCGACTTGGATGTGCTCACACCACCCTCCCTGACCTCCATTGAGGGTCAGTTGTGTCAGATTTTCATGTTAACTTTCTCTCCGCTCTGAGTCTCCTTTTCCCTCCCTTTTTCTCCCTACTTCCACTATTTAGTCCATCTGAGTCAGATTTAAAACTCAAATCATGTCCAGGATAGTTGCTTTTATTATTGTTCAGTCCAACACATGTTGCCCATCTCATGTCTTGTCCAAATTCACTGCCCCATCTCCTGTCCAACAAATCAGTTGCCTTGTCTCTGTCAGGCATATGCATGCCTTGTTTGTTCCGCTCAACCACTTGTTAGTCATACTTGTAGTAGTCTACTTAACCATGCCTATGTGCATGGAGTAATGAAGCATCTAGTTTAGAGCTCATCACATCTTCACTGCTTGTAGTTCCTGATCATCAAGCCCCCAATCAGTAAACCTCCTTTTTCTCTATGCCTCAATCTCTCACTGAACTAAGATTCTAACAAGTCGGGCCTATGGACTGGCTTCCTAAGCCTGTACACAGAGCAATACAGGTTGTGTTTCAGCATCCAGCTAGCCTAGCCCAACCTCTAGCCGATCAGGATGAGAATGGAGCCGCAGGAAGGAGGCCCCAAGACCTCCCAATAAGGAATGACTGGCATAGTTGAATGCCTCAACTATGTAGGTGTTAAGTTGAGAGAAGGGTGGCTGAATCAAAGCACACCAGAAGACTTTTCACATCTAGAAGATCTGAAATGGTACTAGACATTTGCCAAGATACCTTGTGATTGGGTCTTTTCTAATTTTCAATCATTAACAATCCCTATTCTTACTATTTCCTTCCCACCCTTCTCTCTACCAGTTTCCCTGAAATGACTAGACAGTAGGTGCAAATATAATCCTTCTAACTCTCCCCCTCACCAACTACTTAGACCCTTACTAGTAGGAGATTCCCTACCAGCCCCTTTCAGAGAAAGGTGCCGCTAGCCAAGGAGATCATTAGACCTGTGTGCTCTATTCAACACCTAGTTAGCTCATAATATTTATTCAGAGGGAGATCACCTTAGAGATCCCCTCTGACATTGCAAGGCACAAAAAACCCCAAATTGAAAGCTTTCAGGGATTGGTATAGAGAGACAGAGTGCTACCTGCTTCATCATTTGTGAGATCAGAATGGGCATGTGAGGCTGTCATTAGCATCTCAATATTAATATTACACTTGAAACAGGTGCAAAGGGTAATATTGCTATTATGGTGCTAGAGATGGTCCAATACATGCTACGCTGCGCTTTTTTTGTAGCAAAAGCGTACCTTTTTGTGCTACGTTTGCACTTTCTCCCCTGAGAAAAAAGCACTAGGGTGCTACATGTAGCTGTAGCATAGCGGGTGACAGCTGCACTACAGCTTTTTAGGCAGGGTGTGTAGCTTGTACCCACTGCACTGTTCTAAAACAGATACTTTTTGTAGTGCAGCATAGCCTTTCACCGTCACAGGCTGCAGCGCCAGAAGCAATATATTAGGTTGTTTGCAGTCAAAATGCCAAAAATTTAGCTTTTTAACATGTAGATTAAGATCTTCAGCAACAGCAGATGGCCATGGGAAGTCCTCCAATGATTATTTATCATTTGAAGAAAAAATGAATGGGGAATGGAGGAGGGAGTCAAACACCAAAAGGAAGATTAAGTTTGAGATAGTAATAAATACATAGTAATGTTGTAAATATCAAATCAAGGTTATGTAGTTTAGGAAACTATTGAAACTTAGTTTTAAAGTAAGAACCAAGTCAATCAAATCATGAACAAGCTTTAAAATAAATGATATATTCAAGAGTTTATTTAGTAGTAGAGGTAGGAATTGGACAGTCATTTATGGTAGTGTAATAGGATGGTCTGAGTCACAGGTGACATTGTTGATTGTTTCTTAACTTGGCCTTCGTTCTGCATACCAAAAATCGTGGTTGCTGATTGATGTGCTCATATTCAAATCAAGGCTGCTGATAGAAGTAACATTTGTTGGCCTGTCCGCAGGCTGGTGCCGGATCTGTGCCAACATTGATGCTGAAAATATTTATTGGCTGAGGAGTAGCTGAATCTGTTTGATCTTTGTCCGATGGAAACTCATTGCAATAGATCTCCCGGTTATCGATCTTCATCCACTCAACTGTCTCCGGTCTTTGTCTTTCCCAATCTGCATCCCATCGGATTGGGAGTCAAGTCAACGCCTAGAGAAAATCCACCCTTGGGGGTTGCTGAGTAAGTAATATGTAGCCTCGGCTAAGTGTTAAATCAGACTACATATTAGTTGGCTGTGGGCCCTCCCCCTCCCTCACAAATTTTCGCCAACCCTCACACAGCTTGTCACCCAAAAAAAAAATCACAAGTTCTTGCTCGCCGCCCCAAACTCTCGGCTGTCCTCCCACTGTGATCGCAAACTCCAACATTTCCTGGCCCGGGGCTGGCTATAGTCCCCCCAGCCGGCCCGACCTGTTTGGCCATGTTCAGCCAAAAAAAAAATACATTGTATGTAAACCACCAGCACCAAACTGGATCGACCGGCCAGACAGGCAGCTCAGCCTGTTTGACTGGTCAAACAGGCTGCACTGATTGGCACATCGACCGGTCAGACAGGCCGTTTAGCCTGTTTGACCGGCCAAACAGGTTGGACTGCCTGTTTGACAAGTCAGACAGGCTGAATCACCTGTTTGACTGGTCAAAAAGGCCGTTCAGCCTGTTTGACCGGTCAAACGGGCTGAATGGCCTGTCTGACCGGTTGAACAGGCCGTTCGGCCTGTCTGACTGGTTGAACAGGTCGTTCAGCCTGTCTGACTGGTTGAACAGGTCGTTCGGCCTGTCTGACCAGTTGAACAGGCTTAACGGCCTGTTCGACCGGTCGAACAGGTCAATCAGCCTATGATACTGGTCAAACAGGCAGTCCAACCTGTTTGGCCAATCAAACAGGCTGGACGACGGCCTGTCAGACTGGTCAAACAAGCTGATCTGCCCGGCTGACTTGAACTGGCCTTTAAGCTTGTTTGACTGGTAATTCAGTTGGTGGAGTATGTATCAAGTTTGAACTCATGCTTTGGAAGTTGTTGAGGTTCTGGATTTTGGGGTATGAGGCTTAGAGTGGGAGGAATGGATTTGTGTGTCACTTTTGAATTTGGGGGACTGTCTTGACCAAAATTTGAATTCACAAAAATAAGTGCATTAATCAAGTTCACTGAAATTTTGGTCAAGTTCACACTCATTCTTTAGAAGTTATTGAGTTTCAGTATTCTGGGTGATGTATAAGGCTTAGAGTAGGGGAACTGGATTTGTGTGTAACTTTTGAATTTGGGGGAATGTCTTGACCAAAATTGGAGGTCACCAAGATAGGTGCATTAATAAAGGTCACTGAAATTTTGGTCAAGTTCACAATCATTATTTATAAGTTATTAAGTTTCAGCATTGTGGGCTATAAGGCTTAGAGTAGGAGAACTGTTGTGTGTGTAAGTTTTGAATTGGGGGGAATATTATGACCAAAATTTGAGGTAGCCTATATGGTTGCATCAAGAAGATTCCCTGAAATTTTGGACAAGTTTTCACTGATGAGTTGGAAGCAATTGATTTTTGGGATTTTGGGCTATAAGGCTTAGTAGGAGAACCAGCTTCCTTCCTGTGTATTTTTTTTATTTAGAGGGAGTGTGCTGATAGAAATTTGAATTCACCAGGTTAAGTGCATTATTAAAGTTTACCGAATTTCAGGCCACATTCAAACCCATGCTTTAGAAGTTATTGGGGCCATAAGGCTAACAGTAGTCCACCATTCAGACATACTGCACCAAATGAGACAGTCCCAACTGTTGTAATAGTGTTTTTGATGATTTAAAACACTATTCTAATAGTTGGAACTGTGTCAATTGGTTCAGTATGTCCTGAGTTGTAGTTGTGTGCATGTATTTTGAGTATTTGGAGAAACATGCACCCACCTACAACTCAGGACATAATGCACCAAATGACTTAGTTCCAACTGTTGGAATAGTGTTTTTGATGATTGAAAACACTATTACACCAGTTGGAACTGTGTCAATTGGTGCAGTATGTCCTGAGTTGTAGTTGGGTGCATGTATTTTGAGTGTTTGGAGAAACATGCACACAACTACAACTCAAGAGATACTGAACCAATTAACACAGTTCCAACTGTTTGAATAGTGTTTTAAATCATCAAAAACAATAATACAACAGTTGGGACTGTGTCATTTGGTGCAGTATGTCCTCAGTTGTAGTTGGGTGCACATATTTGGAGTATTTGGAGAAACATGCACACAACTACATCTCAGGACACACCACACAAAATGGCACAGTTCCAACTGTTGTAATACTATTCAAACATTTGGAAATGTTTTATTTGGTGCAGTATGTCCTGAGTTGTAGTTGTGTGCATGTTTCTCCAAATACTCAAAATACATGCACCCAACTACAACTCAAGACATACTTCACCAATTGAAACAGTTCAAACTGTTGGAATAGTGTTTTCAATCATCAAAAACACTATTCCAACATTGGGGGCTGTGTCATTTGGTGCAGTATGTACTGAGTTCTAGTAGGGTGCATGTATTTTGAGTATTTGGAGAAACATGCACACAACTACAACTCAGGACATACTTCACCAATTTACACAGTTCCAATTGTTGGAATAGTGTTTTCAACCATCAAAAACACTATTTCAACATTTGGGACTGTTTCATTTGGTGATTTATGTCCTGAGTTGTAGTTGTGTGTATGTATTTTGAGTGCTTGGAGAAACATGCACACAACTATGTAGTACGACTCATGACATACTGCACCAATTGACACAGTTCCAACTGTTGGAATCATGTTTTCAATCATCAAAAACACTAATCCAACAGTTGGGACTGTTTCATTTGGTGCAGTATGTCCTCAGTTGTGGTTGGGTGCATGTATTTTGAAAATTTGGAGAAACGTGCACACAACTACATCTCAGGACATACTGCACCAAATGACACAGTTCTAACTGTTGGAATATTATTTTCAATCATCAAAAACACTATTCCAACAGTTGGGGCTGTGCCATTTGGTGCAGTATGTCCTGAGTTGTAGTTGGGTGCATGTATTTTGAGTGTTTGGACAACGGTGAAGGGCTCTTGCTACAAGTATGCAGCTTTTCGGGGCTACAGCTTGAGCTTTTTGGCCTTGGCATGTAGCTTTTGTTTTTTGTAGCCATAAAATAGCGCTAAACTGCTACGCTACCACTATAAAAAGCGCCGCTACGCTATCTTATAGCGCTTTTGTAGCGCTATCAGGAAAGGTTTGGCAGAGCGGTCAGGAAGGCAATTCAGCTTGTTTGACCGGTCTGACAGGCTCATGAACGGCCTGTCTCACCAGTCAAACAGCGGCCTGTCTGACCAGTCAAAAAGGCTTAAAGGCCAGTTCGAGCCAGACGGGCAGATCATCTTGTTTGACCAGTCTGACAGGCCGTCGTCCAACCTGTTTGATTGGCCAAACAGGTTGGACTGCCTGTTTGACCAGTCTCATAGGCTGATTGAGCTGTTCGACCGGTCGAACAGGCCGATAAGCCTGTTCAACCGGTCAGACAGGCCGAACGGCCTGTTCAACTGGTCAGACAGGCCGAACGGCCTGTTCAACCGGTCAGACAGGCCGTTCAGCCCGTTTGACGGGTCAAACAGGCTTAACGGCCTTTTCGTCCGGTCAAACAGGTGATTCAGCCTGTCTAACTAGTCCAACAGGCAGTCCAACCTGTTTGACCGGTCAAACAGGCTAAACAGCCTGTCTGACCGGTCGAACTGTTGGGAGGGCCGGGAAACGTAGCAGTTTGTAATCAGGGTGGGAATTGAACGGAAGGGGAGGACAGGTGAGAGATTGGGGCGGCCAACTTACCAGTCAAGCAGCGACAAGACTTGTAATATTTTGGGGGTTGTGAACTGCGTGAGGGACGGCGAAAATTTGTGAGGGGGGGGGGGAGGGCGCGCGACCAACTTTTATGCAGTATGGTTTGACACTTGGTCGAGGCTACATATTGATGGAAAACTTATCGTCACGGCACAGAAAACCAGCCAATCCAGTCGAACAACTCCAGCGATCTTCCCCCTCACCCGTTCTCTTATTCGTTTGCTCCATTGCGCCCATTTAAGATTGTCGGTTTGAGGCTCAGAGTCAACCATAAAGTACGTAATTGCCAGACGGTATATTCTTTCGAAAAGTTCAACAGCTTCATTGGCTGGCCTTACATTTGGATCATTCACTGCGTCTGGAGCAAATTTAGTCATGCGCGAGGTTGTGTTGGTGAGCACGGCAAAGAATCCTTTGCATGAGGGCACTAATCTTAAAGCCTGACGAAAAACACCTGAAAGTACGATATCCTCTCGAGTCTCAGTTGTCTAGAACTGATCGAGCAAGTTTCTGGCCTTGTTAATTGTCAATAACACCTTGAGCGTTCCGTCATTTATGAAGTGGTTGGCGCGATTCATCTTCGCTGATGCGTGTTCGACATATTTCACTGGGCAGTTGTGATGAGGTTAGTCATTTATTGAATCCTAGACACCTCTTGGGAAAATTGTTCTTTGTTGTGGTCGTCTGGAAAGCTGTGTGCCCACCGTTTTGCCAATTGCTCCGCCCTTGCTGAGCCATTTGCGTGAGTGCTCGGGTTTTCCCAAAGTGCAGGAAGTCTCATGGATAGTGCGATCCCAATTCGGGATTTGAGTGCCGAGGCCGGCCAGAATATGATCAATAATCAGATCGACCCGCTTGTACTCCGCACAAAGGCCGGCCTTTGAGTACTGAGACAGAACATGGTATTGAGGCAGGTTTGGGCTCGCGAGGTTTCTCATCGGTAAAAACCATTGGAATTCCAAGTTACTTGAGCATTACTTCGTTCGAGTATTTACAAAAACTGGCGCTGGGGTATCATCTGAAGCGGACAAGTTGAATGTTTTTTTTTACTTCTTCCGGATGCTTGTCATCACCTAGTTCGTGGGCATCCTCGAGACCTGGGAAGGATTTTGTAGGATTTTGGCTAGTGTAAAAAGCTGCTCCATAAACTGCAGAAAATTTTTGTGTGAATCTTTCACTTCCGCTTGAGAATAATTCAAGAATTTATATCCGTTGGGGGTGGTTTTGTTGTACTGATTCGACTATGGAAGCCTCAAAAAAACGAAACTAAAGTTCCAAGGTTAGTTGGTGCCCAATAACCCATGAATTTGATCATCAATTTTAACCTGCATCCACCGTCATTGACAAATTTTCAGAATAGCTTATCTGAACTTTCAAGTCTTGGGTGGAGAGATTCAAATCATTGTGTTCATCGGCATACTCTGGTGGGCTGGTATGAACCTCTTGCTGTTGCGATTTGATGGCTATACGCAGTGCGGAAAGACACCAAGTGGGAGAGTTAGTTATCTAGTATGTAATTGGCTGAGTGTAATGAAGTCTTACTGAGTTCATCGAGCCAGAAGCTGATTTGATTTGTTGCGGGTGATGAAGCCATAAGATTTTGGTGACCAGGATTCTGGCGGATCTCCCTGTGTGACCCGAGTTCTATGTATCCAGTCAGGTAGCACCGCATCGCATGCTTTCTACACAAGTGAACGCGCCACAAACAACCACTACGATATCGAAGATCTTTGCAACCCAACTTCCCAGGCGCCTAGGCGCCTACGACCGTTCCTCTAGCCCATCAACGATGCAGAAACCGCAAGGTTGATGAGGTCCCATCGGCAGCCAACGTGATCTGGTAATGAAAGTGGTTCCACATGGAGACAGCATGCTCAAATGTGAAAAGACTTGTCAACACTTAGAACGAACTGCTCTTTTTCGCTGATTGGAACTTGTTGAGGAAACATGCACAAGAATTCTTGTTGGTTGATTGTCAAAAGAGAGAGAGAGAGGGGAGAGTATTGAGCCAGGGAAATCTGGTTGAAGATGTCCATGCCGAACACATCGAAAGTTGGTATTACTATGCCTTTATCGTACAAAATTTACAGGCCTTTTGGTACATGCCACCTTTAGACTAGAATCTATGGCTTTCAATCGAGCAAGGGCCTTGCGGCTTCTCGTTTTCCTGTCGCGTGATCAAGAGGTCTACCCAGTCGCTCCGTATCCCAAATAATACCACGAAACGCGTTCTTTATTTGAGATGGCTTTTTGAGTCGATGAGTTTGGAGACGGGAGTGCGAGGTCTTGAGATGCTGCCAGTTTTTTTTTGTTGAGCGCTTGTAGGAAGAAGTCACGACGAATGCCGTGTGAGAAGTATGTAGCTTTTGGACTTCGAAATTGAGATAAATGGAGGCTTGGCTCGGTTCCCTTGGTAAGTTGTGTTTTATCGAGTGATTCTGCCGATTCGGCTTTTTCCTCTGACGGTACGACCGGCGGTAGTGCCTGCGCCACGACCCCTGGTCGCTGGACCTGCGCCCCGGGTGGAACGATGTAATTGGCTCTGTTTCCGGGCGGCTTCGGCGGCCGCTTCTGCCTCCGCCTCTTGGTGCTTTCGCTTTCGCTCCCGCTCCTCCTCAAGCTCAAGCTCTCGCTCTCGTTCTTCCGCTAGTCTGATCCTTTCCGCTTCTCGGATTTCTGCCCTTCTTTTCATATCCTTCAGTTTTATTAATCCAGTATATTCGAATCATAACCATGCACAGTTTAAAAAAAATCGTGGAAATCCATTAGCATTTGGTGAACGACGAGAATATATGATTACTAGGACGTACAGCATCTAGGCCCTCCCAATTCGGGTGAGATAGTAGGTCTCTCGTGTGTTCAGTCTGGAGTAAGATCTTGGAATAGAGATCTAATAATTCGTGAGAAGTTTGAGCTGCGATTTGGACGTTCTAGAGGTGAAAGAAGTGCGTGAATTCTATGTGTTTTTGTCTTCTTCAAAAAAAGTGAGAGATTTACCGCAAGTTTTCGGGGAACTTTGTCTATTTCGTCTGCCGATTTTTCCAGTAATTTATTGATATCTCTCAGCCAATCTCGTTCGTTCTCCAATTCCCGATTGCGTTCAGTTTCGCGACGGATCCAATGCTCCTTAGAGCCTCCTTGCGTCTGTTCACCATCAGATTCGTCTTGATTTCTGGGCGAAGAAGACGATTGATGAAGGTTTTCTGAACTCGATAGCGTTTGTCGATATGGATTTGTTGGGATGTTACTCGAGGAGGAAGGTCGATCAGCCGATGGATTGGAGGGGAGGGTAAGAGTTGATTGGTTTCCATCGAAGCTGTCGTCTTCCATGTTCATTGAGATTGAGTCGTTGAGGATGTCCCCGTCGAAAGCCCATCTTGGATTGTGATGGTTTGGCATCGATCGAAGTCTTTGCCTTCCTTTATGTAGTGTCTCTGTTGTCCGTCCACTCACCGCTCGAATAGCCCACCAGTCAGGTCGAGCACCCGGCCACCCCCGTCACCCCCCTTCAGCAAGGTCACGTGTTCGACTCTAGCCCAAAGGTACGGAAACCTGGCCCCCTCTCGCGCGCAACTGCCGTCCATCATGGTCCGTTGGGTCCTCGGCCTCATCCTCTCATCTTGGCTGGTCGTCCTGACCCTCGGAAAAGGTGTGTGCTCAACATGCAGGCAAGAGAAGCAAACCATCAGGTCGATCAGTGCTGGCCATGCCTGGGGCAAACAATTCACGTGCACGATGGGCAAACACGTTGACACAGACACTTGTGATCACTGGCCCCGTATTCTTCTGTTGAAGTGCGGGTGTGATGAAAAATCTACCTCTGAAACTGTTTCTACCAACATTCATGTCAGGCCATGCAATCACAGTGATTGTTCTTAACCAGTCAGTCGTGACAGGCAATCCCAGAAAGCTTGTGGTTAGACTGGGTCCGCTGCTTGAAATTTTTTAACACTATGGGTCGGCACTGGGCAGACACATACAGACCTCAGCAACCCAGCATGGAATCCTAAATTTCTTTTGCATAACGTGCATTCGATTCATATCTACACCACTTGGCTGAAATATTAATGGAGTCAGAGGTCAAATAGGATTTGAGATGTAATCCTTTAAGTCTCTGTGACACTACTTGTGACCACCACTCATATTTGGTGGGTGTCATTCAGCTTGTCGGTCATAGGCGTCTTTGATAGGACAGTGTTGAGCTGTTGTACCCCAGAACTGGGCTACACAGGGTCACACCTAGACCCCCTCTATCTACTTGTATATAAATCATAATACTTGTCTAGGTAGTAAATTCATATATTCTACCGACTACCAAAACTCAGTGTCCAATAGGTTATGAGCGCCTAAAGTATCTTGTTTCTTATTTCTCTTCATCATCAATCACAATAAACCACATTTCCGGTAGCCCAGAGTAGGGCATAATGGTCTGGAGTTTGTCCCATTATATCGACCAGTCACCGTGCAAATCACATATCTCTATCGATTTCTTCGTCATCCTTTAAACTTTATTGAACATTCTCAATCCCAGTAAATCCGTCATTGTACACTGCAAACCTAACTCTTCTGATTAAGCTGCTTCTGGGTCGCTCTCAACAAGTATATCCTAGACCTGGGACGCTGGCTCTAGGGGCCGAACAGGCAAGTAGGCACAGTCTTTCATCAAACTTTTTGTTCTATAATCTTTCACCTCAATCTATTCCATCTTTCCAGTTTCCTCAATTCATTTTTTTCCAATCTTCCTCAATCTCCATCTTTCTGATCTTTCTCAATCTATCCCATCTGTCTGTTTTCCTCACTCTATCACATCAACATGTTTTTCCGTTCCCCCCAAATTTCCCTGACCGTGTCTCATTCTTCCTTCTTTACCTCCACAAACTCAAAAAAAAAGCCCCTGTTTTACTCCTTCTTCACTCACTATCTCCGACTCTGTTTTTATCCCTTTTCCCCTTCCCATCCCAAATTACTTTATCCTTCCCACTCCGTTTCCTTACCATGTCCACTTCCAACCCGACCAACTCATCCCCTCAAACAATTCCCTCCATCCGACCCAACAGAGAAATTCCCCCTCATCAAGGTGACACTCCTGAAGAGAATGTCCCCCGAAGAAGAACCTCACGGCGAGACTTCACTACTGAAACCGAGCTTGACCGGACAACTTCGGCTATCATCACCTTGGTCACCAGTCAAATCCGTGATGATGATTGTCTGAAAATCGATGGCTCCAATTACACAACCTGGGCTGACTTCGTCAACGAACGCATGCATGAAGCAATCAATGTTCAAAATTTCTTCAACGGTCCCACCAACAATCCCATTCACGAACAAATCAGGCGGTCAATCCTCATCTTGTCCATTGACCGGTCTTTTCGCAGGAACATAACCCGCCTGGCCACCGCACATGGCATGTGGAATGACCTCCTCATACGGTTCAACTCAGTCAGTGGGGCGGCCCAACTTGATTTGTACCGCAGGCTAATCACTTTCAATGCCTGAGATCATGCCTCCACTGCCCATATCAGTGAAATTTTCGACAAGATGGCGGCAATACATATGCCGTTCACCCGGGATTTCCTAGCTGGTCTGGCTCTACAAAACGGTTTGAACAATGAACCTGAACTTCAAGCAGAGTTTGACAGATGGCTGGAAATTGACCTGCAAGATTCCACACCAAATGACCTTCCCAGAAATGATCCGCCGACAACAGCAAATCCAAAGCCCACACCGCAACACCAGTACCCAGCTGAAATCCGGCATCTCTCTGAATGCTTCAGCAAACCAGACCGCCTTCCACAATTCAACTCAGCTAACGAATCTGGTCTCTTGGCCAGACAATTTCAAGCCACCAGCGTTCCAAGCACTGCACCCCGACAACTGGCCAGACGCCCAAGATTTCATGGTGATGCAGGCTGGATTGTGTTGGCATTGTCGCTCACCTGATCACATGCTACGGGACCACCCCCTCCGACAACAAGCAGTGCCTCACCAGAATGCTGCTTTCCGTAACCCGCCCTGTGCCACACCAAATCAGGCATCTGGTTTTCAGTCCTTCTATCCAATCATCACCCCTCCCGGTTTCAACGACCATTACCCACCTGGTTTGGGTACTGGCCGCCAATCGACCTTTCCCAACCATCTCACGCCCCCATCAAAAACCCCACCCAGCCGGCTGACTACTACCGACCTCCACAACATCAAAGTCAGCGGTTGGGTGCACCCTATGATCACCCAAACTCACAACGCCCACGCGCCTCAGCAAACAAGTTCATGGCGCCCCCACAGCAAGAATGTGACCGAGGACCTGAACAATGTCCACTTTGGTCATGTCATGGCGGATGATGCCAATAATGTCCCCATTGTTGACTCAGGTGTGTCACACCATTTGTGTGGTGATTTTAAATTGTTTTCTAATTTCTGCTTCTTTTCCAATCCCATTCCCCTCAAAGTTGTGACCTCTGGCAACAATGCTTTCATCACTGGCAAAGGGGATCTTACCTTCACAGGCCTTGATAACCAGAGTGTGACAATTCACGGCATCCTCTACTGTGAGCTTGCACACTTGCAGCATTGCAAAAAGCTAATGCTTATTTTACTGATATGATGTGGGCCAGGACTGCTACAACATTTACTCTAAGTCGCATGCCCATGTCTTCCGGTGTCCGTTCATCCCTTTGCAAAACCGCTGGATTTTTCCCAAACCAATCGTCTCGAATTCATTCTCCTCATCTTCTG